>JARHVA010000360.1:1782500-2247500 GCA_037957365.1 Torreya grandis
AGACAAGGGTTCTCACTCTAACAGTTGGTACTCAACTGATAGGGCTATATAGAGAAATGAGGGGCTCAAATCTCAAAACCTCTATTCCATTCTAACCACTATATGGGCTAGGAGAGTTGGGCTCAATTTAGAACATCATATGGATAGAGTGGGAGTGGAGTAAGATTTATGGTAGGTTCAGTTCAATGTAGTTTCTTAAGGTAGTTCAGGGTGCATCAATGGCCTATGTAATATCAATGGAGTTCATTTTTTAGTGTGTGTTCATGCACATGTTTTCATTGTCAAATTTATAAACTATCATTTATATTTCAAATTTGTGATTAAAAAAATGAGAGTATACATTTTCATTGTCAATTAATCATTAAACTACAATCTTCAATCAATTTTGAGAGTGTCTCAATTGTTAAATTTTAGAAAGATTTTTTTTTAATGACAAGTGTGTAATATAAACAACGTTCATTTTTGAGTGTGTTTATGCACATATTTTGACTGTCGAATTTATTAAAAAATTATTATGTGCTTTTTAAAATTGTGATTTGACAATGATAATATATAATTTCATTGTCAATCAATCATTAAACTACAATCTTCAATCAACTTTAAGAGTGTCTCAATTGTTAAATTTTATAAAAATAAATAAAATTTATGAATTTAAAGTGTTTGGATTTTATTTATTTTTTAAAATTATAGTCTAAATTATTGAAATTTAAACAAATGAAAAAATAAAATACATAATCAATTAACTTATCAATCAAATCATAAAAGGGTACCCTAAGCTCCTATGCAAATAAAGTCATAAAGAGATCAATGAGACAATGCCCACCCGCCTAATAGTACCAAACCAATATCCATATGGATTTTAGATACTTTAAATTTGACTACTTAATACTTATTAAAGATAAAGGTTTTTACCAAAAATTTGTGTTTGTGTGAGAGAAGTCGTAAAGAGATAAATGAGATAATGCCCACCCACTTAATAGTACTAAACCAATATCAATTTTAGATAGTTTAAATTTGGCTACTTAATGCTAATTAAAAATAAAGGTTTTTACTAAATTTTTTTACTTATACAAGGAAAGTCATAAAGAGATTAATGAGACAATGTCCACCTATCTATCTAATAGTACTAAACCAGTACCCATGTGGATCTTAAATATTTTAAATTTGGGTACTTAATGCTAATTAAAGACAAGTTTTTATTGAAAATTTGTCAAACAATGCTATTTTTAAGTAATATTTGTCTATTATTAAATTGAGTACTTTGACTAATTATTTTGATTGATGTGAAGTTAATTTATATTATATTTTATTACATATAATTTTTTTATTATAATATTTTATTTTATTAGATTATTGCTTTCTATTTACTTATTTTAAATTTAGTTTTCTCTTTGATTCACGTGTAGATTTTTTTTATTATATTAAATTGTTATTTTCCATTTACTTGTTTTAGATTTAATTTTCTCTTACATATATTTGGAATGTGTTATACCATTTTCTTATCTTTTTAAGGTGTTATTATATTTCTTATCTTTTTTATAGTATTATTATACAAATTTATGAGTCAATCTTCACCTTTAATAAACATTAATATATAAATTAAATTAAATGTGAATTTATGTTTATAAATATATTGGTTTATGTATTATTAAATAAAATTATATATATATATATATATATATATATATATATATATATATATATATATATATATATAATTTCTCGTTAGGTTTATAATAGAGATGACACCTTTATGGAAATAGACATGCATCAAGTTCATACAAAGATAGGTAAAACATTGGTGTTTTTGGGTACACTTTGTAACCAATTATCATTATGAGCGATGGGTGTGGTTCATAAATTGAAACTCTGTATAAAAATATTTTCATGAGATGACACCTTTAGGGAAATAGACATTCATCGAGTTCATACAAAGATAGGTAAAGCTTTGATATTTTGGGGTATGCTTTGTAACCAATTATCATTATGAGTGATGGATGTGGATTGTGAATTGAAACTCCTTATATAAATATCTTCATCTGAGTACAACAAATAGAAAAATGATGAAACCTTGAAGTAAATGTAATGTGTATGAAATAGTGGTTATATCCCTATAACATTTATGATGACACCCATATTTATATAGTATTAATTATATCCGAGTCTCTTAGTGTCAATTTTATATTAGAGAAAATAATAATAAAAGTTTAATTAATTAATTTAAATATGAAATATGGGTAAATATATAGGGTTTAGGTTTATATAATTTTATCTCATAATTTAATGACATTTTTTAGAATGTAATAATGAAAATGCACGTATAAAAGTTATAGGAACCTATATTGAAAAATTGGCAATGAATGAAGTAATCTCCTAGGAATGTCCTCTCCCCTCATGATATTACTAAGCATTGGGGGCACACTATACAAAATGTCGACATGTCAAAATTGTTTTGATAACTATGCACACCTATTCATAATCTCTAAAAACTTGTTCAATTTTCTACACTTTCACTTCAATTTTTATTTTCTATAGACCTAATTTTATCCAACACCAATCACCTACAAAATAGATTTCTTCTTCTTTCCCTATTTAGGTAACAATACCTAAAAACTTAACGAAACAATTTTTTGGGGGGGGCATGTGATAATAGAGAATAACAACACCATGTTTATAATTTTCATGCCCCTAGATACTAATGATATCAAAAACAACAAACTTTAATAATTGGAAAAACTCCAATAGCATGCAACCCAATTTAATGTAGTTTGTTTAACATAAACTTGTGTTTTTTAATGTGTTTAACCCTAAAATCTAGATTAGGGAATATAGGATTAAAGGGATAGAGATAGTCTAGGGCATAAGGATGATATACTATCTCTAAATCAAGCCAATTAATTATAAAACTCAGATAAAGATATATTGAATTTACTATGTTGAGATATGTTAAAATAGAAACTAAAACTATGTTATATATTGTAATGATAAAGAAAACAAGATAATTATATGGTTATGATGCTAATACATATTTTGATCTAGAACTAAAAGAAAATAGACTAGATCTGAAATCTAGATCAGTCACCTGATTCTAAAAATTATACCTTTATAGTTGTTGACACTTGCATTGACCTAGGATGGTTGCGTTATGATTTTGTTTGAATTGGATGCAAGTTTTTAGTATATAATACCTATTAAAATTAGATGAAACCACCTGAATAATTCTAGGTTCTATGTCACCTTCACTTGGTGCATTTAGATGTGGGTTATAGATTGTCGCTCATTGTCAAATAGAAAAATCCTAGTTCTTCATCTCCATATTGGTTGTGGGATAAATTGTTAGTAGGCACATTGTGTCGAGATACCCCAAAGACCCCTCTATCAATGAGCACTACCTACATAGCCAATACTCCAAAGAGGGCCTCAAACTTATGTAGTTATACCTTACATGTTGGCTTGTGTGTGTATCATGCAATGTGTGATAATCAAGTGCATAGAGCGACCTAGCTTATAAATTGGAAAATATGGATCATGGAATGCTCCTTCAGTAATTCAAACCTATAGTTGTGTTATCCCTATGACTGATATGAAAATAAGAGAAAATAGGGAAGCTTTGCTTACTTGAATGCTTGATTGAATGCCTTTGGTAAATTACCTTGTGAGTTGTTTGGTCTATGTTAGATCTATCCTAGGTATATACTCCAATCCATTTGGAAAATATCTCACTTTAAAGAACTTAGGCCAACCATAGGAATATGTTTCATTTGTAAATTAGATAACTATAGGGCATTGGACACTTATGTTGGGATTTGAAACTTACATCGAGGTAGGCATCTAACTAGGATGTAAGTGTCTAGGCAGCTAGAAAATAGGCACAAGTTCAGAACTTGTAAAGATAGATGAGAAGTAGGTTTATAACATTCTAAGCATGATAGAAGGTCTGAGTCATCATAATAACATTAGTTAGACTAAGAGATAAACAATATGCATAGAGAGATAGTGTATGTGAGTCTTTCTATAGTAGGAAAGGTCTAGAAGTTGAAGCTATATCCATGATATGTATTTTCTAAGTGTACAAGATTGAGGTGATAAATAATTCAAAAACAATGTCTACATTTACCCCCTTTTAATCTAATAATGAAATTGCTAGTTTAAAGGAAAATAAATATTTACTAGGTGTGTATAACACACCTTACCTTTTCTTGAGCCCATCTTGAGTGTTTTTTAGTGATTTAACTATAACCACGAGCATGTTATAGTATATAATTAGTGTATATAATATAAAATTGAAGTATTAAAATGATTGAACTTAAAGAGAGCAAGGTTTAAGAGTACACCTGTGTATTTATGCAACTGCCTTACCTTTTAACAATTTGATTTGAAAATGTATATCATTATCAATCATTAGAGTTATGATTAAGACAAATATAAAATCTATAAAATGCATATATCTAGGGAGATATAAAGATATTGGACCCTAGATATAAAGATATTGGAGGACACATGCACCCAAATTTGGAGAAAAGATGAGTTGCCACCCAACAATTGAGATTAGCTCAACCATGTAACCTAATCATACTTATAACCTGGTGAGCATGAGTGAACCAAGTCAACTCACACTATAAATATATTGAGGTTGAATGATGTAATCAAGTCCAACCTATAAAATTTGGCAAGATTGAGTGATTTAATCACCTCAACCATACCAAAAGTGAGTCAATTATTGCAGTAGATTGACTTAATATAGTATATAAAATTCCAACCTGGTAGTTGATGAAATTCCATAGAAGTGTTTTAAAATCTAAAACTTATTTTCTTTTGCAATTTTAGGTGCACATTGCATAACATATGCATTTTAGATATGCCACATGCTAAAATTGTGTATAAAAATGGTACCAATGTATAGAATTATGCCACAAATGTGTATTTGAATCATATAACTATGTAATTTGGCCAATTTGAAAACTATTTAATCATGGATAAAATGTTTCCATAATATGCCCCCACTATATCTCTACAACTTAAACTAGTGTAAGTGTGGAGAATATGTTTCAAAAACATGCCCTCGCTATATATTTGAAACTAAAAACTAGTGTATGTATGGAGAACATGTTTTCAAAACATGCCATCACTATAATCTAAATATGGTGAATCAAGAAAAATATGGAAGCTGTGACTCTATGGCATGCCCCTGCTAATATGCCCCCATTTTGAGGTGAAGGGAAGTAGAAACTAGTAGTCACCTTACCTCAAAAGAATAAGATAATCGTATAAACTGTGTATGAACTAACATGTAGAAAGAACACGTCTAGGTAGAAATATCATTGAAGCACATAGAATGATATCATATCAAGTTATAAGATGCATGATATAGATCATGATAATGTCTAGATAGTAGTAGTATAAGTTTGATAAGAAATCAAGCACACACATAAGAGCACTCAAAAGCAAATCAAAATATGATAGTCTAAGGAGACCTCAAACAAGGGGAATATTCAAATGATGCACAATCAAAGGGATATAACTTAGTCAAATTTCTAAAAAATCAAGACTGACATATTTAAATGTCACTATACAAGGGATGACATATTCAAATTTCAAAGATGCAAACAAAGGCAAGGGGGGCACAAACAAAGGAGCATATTTAAATTCTTAAACAAAGAGATAAATGCACTCAAGGAAGCACATAAAAAAATTTATAAGCAACCAACATAAACATATCATACTAGTCCTTGGATATATGTTTTAACAAAAAATGTTAAGTACATAGCATATCAAGTACACTTTGAAAGATACAAGAATGGATAAAGGCATGTGTAAGGACATAAGCTCAAACATGATAATGTAAAGTGACCATAAAATGATATAACCTAGATGTATCATGATCAAAGAAGTGAATGGCCACATTATCTATATGACATGAGTAAAGGAAAGGCTCAATATCTTAAATTGCACATATCATGTATCTTTATATGCCTGTATCACACTCAAAAGATGCATGAAACAAATGTGTATATAGAAAGAAATGAGATGTTATCCATGAACATGGAACTAACAATATAGATGCTAAGGAGCTAATAGAACATGTAAATACTGAACATATTTTTGTATTTTTTATTTTTTCTTGATATTTTAGAAATATTTCACCTTGCAACCCTAAGGTGGATCCTTTACATTGTTTGAATCATGGTTGGATAAATGTAAGTTGTGCATAGCATGTTCATCCTCATGTTTTACATGTGCAGTAGAAGAATCAATTCTATCATTTATAATATGGATCAATTTGCCTTCATGATAAAAATATATACCTTACATCTTGCTAATTTTGGTCAATTTTGGCCTCTGTTTAGTATAACCAAAAAGTTTTGAATGTAAATGCATATGGAGATTTTTGTGGCATAATCCAAGCCTATATTTGAATCACTTAGAACCACAAGCAATTGGTAGTGTTATGTTTTCGAAGGGGTCTTTGCAACATCCTTTAATTTGTAAGTATTTTTAGATCAAATCCAAGTTATTAAAAATATCTTACATCGGGTTGACCAAATGTTTAATCCTAAAATATAGATTAGATAATCTAGGGTTAACGAGGTAGAGATAGCCTAAGGCATAAAGATGGTAGACTATCTCTAAAGTAGGCCAATTAATTACAAAACTTAGATAACCATATATTGAATTTAGTATGTTGAGATATGATAAAAATAGGAAGTATAATTGTGCTAGATATTGTAATGATAATGAAAACAAGATACTTAATTGGTAATAATGCTAATATAGATCTAGATCTGAAATATGAATAAAATAGATTGGATTTGAATTCTAGATCAATCACTTGATTTTAGAAATTATACCCTTGTAGTAATGGACACTTGTGTTGACCTGTGATGGTTGTGTTGATGCTTTTTCCTGACTTGGATGCATTTGTCTAGTACAAAATGCCTATTGAAACTATATGCCCATCTAGATGTTTTTGGGTTTTGTGTACCTTTGCTCTGGTGTATTTAGATCTAGTTTATGGACTATCATTCCTTATCAAATAACAAAACCCTAGTTATTGATCTTCATATTGGTTGTGGGAAAAATGGGTTAGTGGGCATATAGTATCGAGCTACCCCAAAAACCCCTATGTCAATGAGTGTTGCCTACATAGCCAATACTCCAAAGAGGGCCTCAAAATTATGTAGTTCTCCCTTTACGTGTTGGCTTGTGTGTGTATCATTCAATGCATGATAAAAAAGTACATAGAGTGACCTAGCTTGTAACTTGGAAAATGTGGCTCATGGGATGCTCCTTTAGTACTTTAGACCTATAGATGTGTTGCCCTTATGATAGGTATATAAATAAGAGAAAATAGAGAAGCTTTTCTCACTTGAGTTTTTGATTGAATGCCTTTAATAAATTTGTTTATGAGTTATTTGGTCTGTGTTAGGTATGTCCTAGGTGAATAATGAATGAGGGTTGATCTTATATATACCAATCCCATTGGAGAATATCTTGCATTAAATAACTTAAGCCAACCATATGCATATGTTTCATTTTTAAATTAGATGGATTTAGGGCACTGAACACTTGCATTGGGATATGCCACTTGCATTGACGTAGGCATCTAACTAGGACACAAGGGTCTAGGTAGTTGCAAAATAGGCACAATTATAGAACTTGTAGAGATAGATGATAAACAGGTTTATAACATTTTAAGCATGATAAAAGGTTCGAGGCATCATAATAATATTGGTTGTACTAAGATATAATAAATATACATAAAGGATATAGTGTATGTGAGCCTTTTGACAATGAGAAAGGTCTATAAGTTGAAGGTACATCCATGTTATATATTTATCAAGTGTATAAGACTAAGGTGATAAATAATTTAGAAATAGTGTCTACATAATGAATACTCTAATGATTACTTGATTTCTTATAAAATTCATGTAAATGGTTAATAAATACCTATGAATAATACATTAATTCTTTAGATTTAATTTCATTTAAATGAACTCCAATACTTATGTTTTTGTAAATAATTGAATTCAAATTAGGACCTTTATTGGTGCACTAACAAAAAAAGTAACAACTAAAATTAAAAAATATAAGACTACACAATACAAGTGCACCCTAACAAAAAGTGGCCAAAAAAAACATGAGGAACATCCAAAACATCCTAGACTATCTGGAGTGTTTGGATGTTCCAAATGCATTACCTGAGACACTCAAAAATAAAGAGAGGAATAGAAAGGAGGGAGTAAGAAGAAGTGGAAACATAAAGATAACCCATAAAATGTGGAGCATTAGGGATTCTCCAAACACACTACTTGGGACACTCAAAAATAGAGAAAGGAAAATAAAGGGGTGGGAGAGAATAGGGATGCATGATGATAACCTAAAAATAATGTTAATAATGTTGGATTTGGACCAATAGTAGACAAGTACACACAAACACTGTAAAATCATGCAATTTAATAACATATAAATAAATATGGACTATTTTCAGTTGTCTACATTGTGCCCCGCTTTTATTTATGTGTACATATCAAAGTAAGAGCTTAGAAGACATGGTATGAGTACAAAATTTTATGTGCCTAAAGATCCAAAGAAAATCCAATATACTTGGGAACTTGTAAGGATATTTTCTTATACATAGGCATGGGTCAACTCCAAATAATAATAAATGTTGAAAAACATGAAGTAATACAAATAATATACCGTCTAAACCACATTTGAATATAAGCATAGTACATCATGGAGTTAAATTAACCAAGCCATCCCTCAACTATATATATTGTGTCATTTCCTAAAATTAAAGTTAAACACTATGTTAGTCTCGGGTGTTGTAATTGAATTACTTAGATAGACAAATCTAATTCACCATAATGGATTTAAATATAAATATCAAGAGTATATCAACAACAATAAATCACAATAATAAGAGCATAGTAGAGTAGATATACACCATATGTTGATAATATATCAAATTACTAGAAATATAAGACAACCACTTCGAGGAGGAAAACTTCACAACTATGCTATAAAAACTGAATTCATAAATTTATCCTCAAGTAATAACCACTACCTCCTTTATATAACAATATGAAAACATATAAAATTGTGATATGACAAGGTAAAATGTTATGTTAGCCACAATTCAGCCACACATATCCCTATACATGCCATAGGTTAAGGGTGAAACATGCCCCTCACCTTCAAAACAAAATTTTCATCAACGTTGGCTAACTATGGATTCTTCTATATGAATGCTTCATCTTCCCATGTTGCATTATCATTGGTCATATTTTTCAACTTGATCAAATACTCCTTAATCTCCCTTATTCGTAGTATCTTAGTGCATGTTTGAAGGATCTCTTCAATTTACATAATGACTCTGTCCTCCTCATTAAACTATAGTAACTCATTCTAGGTGGATACTTTTTGTCCGATTATCTTCTTCAAGCAGAAGACATGAAATGTTGTATGTATGAAGGTATATTAAGGCAATTCCATCTTATATGTGACACTCTCAAATTTTTATAAGATCTCGTAAGGGTGATAATACTTAGGAGAAAGGTTTTTATCCTTTTTTTTGTTGCATGGACATTTTATTGTATGATTTTAGGTTCAAAAAGACCAAATCACCCACTTAAAAATTATTTTCACTTTGTTGATCAACTTCCTTCTTCATTTAGTTTTGTGTCATTTCCAAGTTCTCTCTTGGAATAGCTAGTAGTTCCTACTGGTATAGAATATGTTATTCAACATATGAAACCTTTGGTTTTAACCTTAAGGATGAATTTAAATATAGTGTGTGATACCCATACATACCAAAATTGAAGACATTTTGAATGAGGTATGTAAAGAAGTGTTATACCACCATTCTATTAGTGGAAACCAATAAGCCCATATCTCTTATTTATTTGATGTAAAACAACAGAGATATTCCTCTAGGCATTTTTTGATCACCTATTTTCTCATTATATTTGAGAATGATATGATTAAATATGATCCAAATAAGTACCCAAACATGAATATAAATTAGTCCAAAAATTTCGTATAAAGATAGTATCATGATCACTTACTATGATCTTGAAGGTTCCATGTAGCTTTTGAACTATATTCAAAAAATTACATGTTACTAAAATTGATACAATTGTATGTGACAAGGTAAAGAAAATAGGCATATTTGGTGAACCTATCCATGATTATCATGATGTCATTTTTCCCTTTTGACCTAGGTAACCTTGTTATGAAATCCATTGAAACCTCCCACCTTTGGCTAGGAATTGAAAAGAGTTGCAGAAGACTTAGGGTCTTAATTATCTCACCATTGTTTTGTTGACACACCATAAATTTGACCATAAATTTTTGGACATACCCATTAAGTCCTTCATAAAATAAATCTTACTTGATTCTATGATAAAGTTTCAATAATCCTGAATGGACTCTATTGGAGATGTTTGGAGTTTGGTAAAAACCTTATGCTTAAGGTCATAATTATTGAATAGTTACAAAATATATTTGTACCATAGGGCATTCCTTTTCCATACAAATTTCTCATACAATAAAATATTGTTGGAGCTTATGAATCAAAATTAAAATATCAGTATCATTCTCACTTTTGGATCTTTCTTCATCCATCCAATCTACCTGCCATATGGACATTACACATAATAGTGTCTCTATGGACTCATCCCTCCTAGATAGTGAATCTGCCACTACATTATCCTTTATTTTCTTATATATGATTTCAAAGTTATATCTTAACAATTTGGTCACCCATTTTTGTTGTTCTTCAAATGATAACCTATGTTCCAAGAAGTATTCTAGACTATCATGATCCATTATCACTTTAAAGTGTAGGCCTAATAGATATGGTCTCCATTGTTTGAATGCATGAAGAATAACCATCATCTCATTCTCATAGATGGGATTTATAAAATTCTTACCTTTGATCTAAAAACTCTCAAATGTAATGGGTCATTCTTCTGGCATGAGAAATACCCTTAGTCCATACCCAGATGCATCACATTCAATAATGAAGGTCTTTAAAAAATATGGGACATTTAAAATCAAAGCAGTGAAGATGGCCTCCTTCAACTTCTCAAATGTGTTGTTGTTTGCTTCATTCCATTAGGAGTCCTTCAATAAAATTTTGAGTGGTGTTTGTATTTGACAATAATTTTTCACAAAACAATGATAGTAACCTATTAGCCCTAAGAATCCCTAACAACTCTTAAGTGTTTTTGGAACTTTTCATTTTATAATGGCCTTGATCTTGTAAGGGTCCACTTTGACACCTCAATGCAATAAAAAATTAATCCAATCATTCCACCTCTTTCACTCCAAAAGCACACTTGGAAAGCTTTGCTTAAAGTGATGTTATTCCAGAGTTATCAGTACCTGATTCACATGCCACAAGTGTGTTTCCCATGTGTTATTATGCATTAGGATGACATTAAACAATATCAAGACATTTTTGTGTGCAGAAGGCTGAAAGACAGTCTTCATCAAACTCTAAAATGTAAATAATGCATTTTTGAGACCAAAAGGTATTGCCAAAAAATCATTGGCCCTTAAGAGTTCTGAAACCTATCTTATGAATATCCTCATCTATAATCCAAATTTGATGGTAACCTAGATGAGGATCCAATTTCATAAATTAAACAACATCATGTAAATCATATATCAAATCATGAGTTACTAAAGTATGAAACTTATCTTTAATGGTGTACTTGTTAATTAGGGTACATCCTCTAGGTATCATCTTTCTTATAAACCATTACCAATAGATATGAATATACACTTGTTTGTTTGATAATACTAGTCTCCAACATCTCCTGTACCATCTTTTTAATCTCACTCTTTTGAGAATATGGGCACCTATAAGGTTTGATGTTTATAGGTTGACCCCTAGTAACAGTTGAATGGCATGATCATGAACCCTTTTTTGCAGTAGTTATTTTGGCATTACTCCAAAAAAAGAGAGTGGAAATCAACAATATCCTATAAATCTATCTCTATAGACATCCTTTTTGATTATAATTCTAATGAAAATTGTTGTGCTACAAACCCATCTAATCCATTTTTGAGATTATTTTGTATCTAGTGAGAACTAACCAATTGTGGAGACTTTACCTAGAATCCATGTAATTCAAATGACATGCATTCATAATGAAAACACATGAATAAATCCTAGAATTTGATCTCTATTGTTCCTAGGGTTATAAGCCTTTCAAATCATAAAATGATGTCTACCCCACCCATGGGAATATAAAACATAGGAGAGTCTAGCTTGTAATCTTCCATGGAAAATTTGATCTTATTAAAATTTCCTTGAATAATTAATTATGCCACCATCTATAATAATGACCTAAAATTTTGAATTTGGATAAACAAAATAATTAAAACTTTTACGAAGTTATTATTGATGAAGTTATGTGCAATCCTCAAGTCAATCAACAATGTCACACTTTGTTTCATTAGGAAACCAACTACTTGAGGGTTTTTGGGGTGATAATCCTATAAAGTACATGGAAAGATATAGTTGGTTGTGTATGTCTTGATTCATCCTCTAACTCATTGGCATAAGGAAACATATTTCATATTCATTATATTACATGGCTATATGTCAAATCTTCAATATATGAAAGTTTCTTTCATATGTATTCAAAATAGTTAACCCTCAAGTATGCAAAACTTATATCAACAACCATTTGAATATATTCATGCCAAATGATAACATATCAAGCTCAAATATATGAAATTTTATTTGATATAAATTTTAAAGCATTTAACCCTCAAGTCTTCAAAAATAATATAAAAAAACACCTAGATATTTTCATGCCAAATGATAACATATCGAGCTCAAATGTATGCAAGTTGCAAGCTTTGAAAAATACATGAAAAATGTTTTATACCCAAGTGATTTCCAATAGGCATAATAAAATATTTTCTCCTTGACAAATTCAAAATATCTTATAAAAAATGACAAAAAAATGCATAAAATTGTGCCATATTCCTTTATCTAATAATAAATGTATGTAGACATCCATTTCATGCAATAATTGAAAAATCTCATCTCAAAATCCTTTTCTGCATACTCCTCAAAATGAACCAAGAAAACATATTCAACAACCACATTTATTCTGAGCATGACAAATAATTAATATGCTTTAACTTCTCAACATCATGTAATAGAATGATTATATTCAATTGTTTACAATAACCAAATGTTTGAAAAAAAAATATGAATCACTTAAACATTAAAGCCTTGCAATAAAGATAATATGCAGGATTAAAACAAATATTCGAGTCACAATAGAAAAATGCATTGATAAAGCTTACAAGACTATATAAAAGATTTCAAAAATAACTATATGTAACAATATACAATATATTTCTTCTATATAACCTTCTATGCACAAAGACAAGTTTATAAGAGGATAAAAACAATAAGAAATTTTAAATCCTAACTATGGTGACTATGTATACTACTAACATAAATAAAAACTTATAATCCCTTTATTTCTTTCCAAATTGATGTGAAAATTTTGTGATATTCCCTTCAAAGTCCATTTAGTAATCATGCAGATATCTCATTCCACAAAAGTTTGACAATGAATGAAAACAACAAAGAAAAATATATACTTTGACTGTTAACAATATTTCCATACCTTCATAAGTTTCAAACTTTCTCAAAAGACCAAAAACCACCATATTTTAACATCCTCTATAATAAACCAAACTTATGTAGAGCTCCGCTTGTGACAACTAACTTTTCAAATGATGTAAGAAAAACTAAAGAAAAGACCTTTTATTGTGAGGTGGTTAATGTAACTATAGATTAAATGAACTTAGGTGGCATGCCATTATCTTAGTGGATAGTGTCATCACTACCAAAATAAACATAGGTTCTCCAAATTAAACACAAGTAAAATATATTTAGTATGCTCTTTAGAACACTTTCAAATTTACCACCAAAACTCAAAACTCAAGGCAAGGACTACTAATAACTCATTGCCAACCAAGATTACTGAAAAATCCAATGTTACCCACTTCGATCTATATGGTCATTGAATGTTTTGATATATCTTTGCATGAAGTAAATCTTGGGGTTGAGGACCCATATACAAACATAAATGAAATCAAAGTTTTAAATGAACCAACACCCTTTAACTTATGCAAAAATAAATATTTTAATCAAATTATTACCATTTAACAAAGCCTATACATTGTAATATATGCAACTCAATAATATCTAACAAATAAAATAGGTACTTATGTTTTATACAAAGTTGATCTCATGCCATACTTATTAATCAAAACAAAGGAACCAAGATGAGCATAAAAACTATGACATTTATTTGTCAATGATACTTATTACCTTGAGGATGCGTGATATGTTTTTATGATGTTAGACAACATGTCATGAAGATTAATGTATTTGTATTACAATACATTCTAGCTAAAGAAGTGAAATGAAAACTTGTACCTTCTCTTACTTCATCTTGAATCATTTTATTCATGCAAAATAGACTGTATGGTTGAGAAATGAATGCAGTTATCATTGAATCACACACCAAATAATATGCAATTAAAATATCAATCTTGTGACATTTATATTAACCAATAAAATTATAATTGCACCAAGGAATACTAACAAGGTGAACTCAATACATATTTGTGTGCAATCATTACATCATTCCCATCATTAGGCCAATGCCATTGTTATCAAATTATTTTGCAACTATCACAAATTAATTATTTCCAAACCATGATTAAATTTAGGATTATAACAATCAAAAGTACACACAAATTGAACTACAAAGAGCTACCATCATAGTGAAATTTTGAATGCGACATTACTTGAATGATCCATCATATGCCAAAAATACCTTAAATTATTTTTACGAGTAATAAAATCATTTCAATGTGACAATATCTCATATTCAAACACAAAAAAAAATGACCATTCAAACTAATGCAAATAAGTTGGACCCTGACAATAGATTTAAACATTATGATAAAATTCACTATATGGTAGGAGTAATCATGTCAAGACTTTCAAAAAAAGAGGGGGTACTAAAAATAGACATAACATTGGCAACCTTGTTAGCCATTTTCACTTTTAAAATTTAGTTACAAATAAAATTACGAATGTAAATAAACTTAAGAGTGTAATTGAGGTAAATTATTTCCTAAACAACTACACGTGAACCCCTTTAAAATTAAAATATCAAGGGATGAATTATTCAACTAGCATGACATGAATAATAGGAAAAGTTATAACACAAAAATTCAAGATGGATAAATAACCAATGCATAACCTATAATACAAATTCTAAAAATTAATAATATTCATAACACACCAATATTCAACACTTGTCATCATAAAATATTAGTCTAAAAATGATCGAAGTAATAATTCTTTAATAATAAGATACAGTAATACAAAAAATCATTTTGTCTTTTCCTTGTAATGATGCAATATTACAAACTTAACAAAATCAATTAAAATGAAAGATAAAAACGAGAAAAATAAAAGGAAACAAGCTAAAAATAGAACAACAAATAAGAAAGGACAAGCTAATTAAAAAATAGTTTCAAATGATGACCGTTGACTAAATGATGTAGCTAATTATCATCAATATCTTGTAGGTAAAAATCATTCTTTCCAATAACAACAACTATTTTATAAGGACTAATCGAAAGTGAATCAAAGTTATAATGCTTGCCTAGATTTTCATGAGCTTTATCCCAATATAAGATCAAATTACAAACTTTTTAATCAAAGAATTTTTAAAATTTATCCTAAACTTTTTCTAATTTTTATAAAGCAGTAGATTTAGTCTCATCAAGGGCTAAGAGATTATTAATTCTTTACTAAAAAATGTTAATATCTTTAGCTAAATATTAAAGAGTAGTTCTAGTAGAAGAAATTAGAGTTCTATTGGTAAAGTAGCATCAAAACCATAAGCTAGAATCAATGGAGAATAGTTTGTTTCAGCCTTCACCATTGTGCAATCAATTCTTAACACTTCAAAAATATTCAAATTCAAATCATGTTTATTAGCACACAATAATTTTTTATAGTTGAAATTAGTGGATTCAAATTGTCCTTTCTGTCTTAAGGACAACAATTCAAAGAGTGATTAGAAATAATTAAATAGTGGCCCAAAAAGTTTAAGTAATCATTTAAAATAATTTGAGGACCATTATCTGATATTATTTCATAGGAAACATAAAATATTTCAAAAAATTAATTATCTAAAAATAAAAAAACTTCAGTTGTGACATAACTTTCAAAGTTATTGCTTTGGGACACTTAGTGAAATAATCAGTGGTTATCAAAATATACTTGTGATCAGTTGAAGAAGGAGGGTGGATATCAGAAATAAAATAAACACCCCACTTAGTAAAATTTTTATCTATAATAATGAGATTTAAAGGCATTGTATGTAGTCTATCTCTGCCAGTATAAATTTGATAGGGTATACAAACACAAACTAATTTATAAAAATCTTGAAAAGTAGTACGTCAATAATAACTTACATGCAATATTTTGTACGTAATAATTTTTTTGCATAATGAACATGATAACTACCTTCATGACATCCTCTAAGAACCTTTTACATTTGATCATAAGTTAAACAATGTAAGATAACATCATTTATGTTCCATAAAATAGGAAATTTTCAATAAAATAAATTTCAAAGCTTGTAAGCAAAGTGATATCCTTTGTTTTTTATGTAAGTTATCAAGACAAACTTGTTTCTATAAGTAATAAATTATATCATAATATCAATCATCTTATGAAAATAAATAGTCTCACTATTTCATTTCATGGATAAATTTGAATTATTTATAAAAGTTAACAACCTTCATATTCTTGAAATGAGGCTTAACACAAAGAGAATCATCAATTAAAAGCACTAAAATATTTATGCTATATGTCACATTTTCAATCAAATGTTTTGCTAAGTCATTTCCCTTAATCAGGGTTCATTTTAATGGGCCTTATAAAAAAATCCATAGAGATCCATATGTATATCAGATTCATAATGGTGGTGATTCAATTTAGAAGGTGTATGGATGCACAGGCAAATCATGTGATGCCACATGATGAATGACATAGACAAACACCAAAAGTATGTAGATGAATGCCTGCACAACACAATCAAATACTAACATGTAACATGGTGCAGTCAGATCCTTATATCTTTCAGGTGAATGATGGATGGCATGGGTGGATGCCATAAACATGCAAATAATCTTTTGCACAATAAAAATGAATGCCAAAAGTGAAAAAAAGTGGTTATAAATGTTATATTGGTTACTCTATTTTGTAAATTATGAGCCCTAATTTAATGGATAATATAATGATATGATTTTTAATTTTTTTTTTAAAAATTGATAGGTTTGAAAGAATAATAATAATAAATATATATAATTATATTTTTTACCGCACACCATGTATTAGAGTTTTTGACACATCCTAAAAAAACGTCCACATCATGTTAGCAAATGTCAGTGTAATATGGTACATTAATAGGAAGTAAAAAATAATACCAATATTATGTGCTACTGTTCATAACGTGCCCATATAAATATCACATGTTAACCTAAGTGTTTATAGTGCCTCTCCTGTGGGAGAGGTTACCTGGCCATGCATGTGGGATAATCCCCCATGCATAGACACTGCTAATGGTGGATGTCAAGAGATCACATGCATCTACTAATAGTATGTAGGCATCCATCACTAAGGACATCCACTTGGTTGGTCACTGGTGATCGTTGGTCATGGGCATCCATAGGTAGATCATGGGTAGATGCTCGTAATGTGTCGATAGACTCTCGTAATATGCCATCCACTAACAATCTATGGGCAGTCACTTGCTCATCACATGTGATCACTAGTTATCCATAAATGACCACATGCATATCATGAGTGAACACCCACAATATGTCGATGGGTACCCATAATATATTGATGGGCATCCACACTATGTTGATGGGTATCCATAATATACTAGTGACTACAGATAGATGCCATCAGACTATGGTCATCCACCTATTTTCTTTGGGATTGTGGGTATTCATCAAAAACATGTAGGTATCCATCAACACATTGTAGACATCCACTAGTGCCCACCTGGTGTCTTTGAGTATATGCCCACATTGTACTGGCATTCTCTCATAGGCTATCAGTGCTGGTCAGTAAAGTTTATATAGTGTACAGAATTGATTTACCATGCAGACTACTAGCATCCACCTGATTGTATATAGAAAATTCATCAGGATTGGTTTTTGAGGTACCAACAAACTACATTTATATGAGGAAATTTATGTTTTGAAACCTCTTATTATTAATTTTACAACTTTCTGAATAATAGTGTCTAGGTGATTATTTTGAGTGCGACTCTTTTGACATCTAGTTTAGTGCAACTATATTTATTGTTTTAACATGATTTAGCATCTAAATTGTGAAATTAATAATATTTTCATGTTTAATTTAATTTATTTTAGAAAATAGTTCAAAAAAATCTTTAACAAAGGTTAATTTTTAATATTGTTCTTACGTTAGTGTATTTTTGTGAAACTTGTGACACCATGTTTTATCACAATATTTCATAATTTTCTTACTTTGTCTAGCATTGAATTGAATAATTATTATCTGTTTGCACTTTAAATTTGTTTTACTATCAAATAAAACTAAAATTAACACTAAAAAGGATTCATTTTAAGCATGTGGTTACTATCCTATTTAAAGGGAAGCTATGGCTTCACCTCATTTTTTCTTAGATAAATCCTAAATGTTTATTGTAAATAACTATAATGTATGAAAAATTCATGTTAAAGGTTAATATATGGCTTAAAAATTGTGGAATATTGTCATTGAGATTGAAAAATACCCTTCTGGATGTCTGATCACCTTATCACCAAATAACATCATAAAAAATACCTAAAATCTTCTAAAAAATAATCTAATATCCTAAATTTACAAACAAAAATTCTCAAAAATTCTCTTAGACATCTAATCCCAATACACAACATTTCATTGAATTCATATATCTTATTAATGTTAGATATGATCACTATTATGCTAATTCCAAATTTGTGAATACAGTAAGGGTTAATTATCATTATAAGCCTGCTCATAAATATATTGTCAATAAACCTAAGAAGCTTCACCTAATGAATTGATTCTCAAGGAAACTAATACCACCACTACATCCTCTTTTGATTTTCCACCTAGTGATTAGCCCACTCCACCTTTAGAGCTTCAACCTAACACATCAAATCATGATAATACCTTACCTCCTAAAGTCACTCTTACAAATATAACTAAATATTGTTATGGTTGTAGTGAAAAACCATGATGGAATTTCATCTATGAGTTTAAGTCTATGGCTTGAAAGATTCATTTAATGGAACCCATGAGAGCATCACCATATCATCGAATAATTATCATGCAACAATTACAAGATATAGAAGAATCCCCATCTAGTGAATTTGAACCACCCCCCAATCTTATAAAGGTCTCACACCAATGAAATTCCATGCCATCAAAACCATTTTTCATCCTTCTTATAATAAAAAACCTTCCATAAAATTTCCAAAATAAGATATGATCAATGATACGGTCATTTTTAGATCTAATGACCCACTTATAATTATTAAGATTGTGATCAATAATACTATAATAAATAATGTTTCAGTGGATGAACGTTTTATGATTATTTTCACTTCCATTTGGCTAATCCAACAAATCAAATATTCCAAATATGACCTTAAACAAACTAGACTTATATGTTTTATATTTTATAAAACCAACCAAAAGCCTCTTGGTTGCATTTGGCTCTCCCTAACCATTGGGTCCAAAATAATACACACCAAGATTATGGTTTTAAATCTCACACTATCTTATAATCTTACTTTAGGTCATGTTTGGACTCATTGGATGAGAGCTATTGCCTCTTCTAGTACCCAATGTATTAAGTTCAACCACAATGGAAAATGTTATAAAAATAAAGTTGATACCAACCCATGGGGTTTCATATTACCTAATAATAAAACAAAATATCACATCCCAACTATTCCTCACATTAATAGTCCCCTTCTTCTTGAGTTTATCAACATTCATCCCAATTTGAAAGTCACTCTTGATGATTATAATGATGATGAACCTAATGAAATATAAACCATTTGTAACATTAATAGGATACCTAATTATAAAATGGAATATATTCTTCCCTATCACCTACCATGATATGGAAAAATTACCTTTTTTGATGATGATACTGAAATTCCACCTCCTTGCAACACTCATGAAGCTTCCTATACAAAGTATGATTTTATATGCAATGACCTTGGGGTGGTTAAGATTTTTTTAGGATCCTTTATGACTATCTCCTTGAAAATTTATTCAAATTGGTGTGTTTGATAAAGATACTTCCAAGGAGAAATATAAAAAAATTACATATACTTGTAATATTTATTCATCATATGATGATTACATAGTTTCCCTAGCCCAATCATGAAACTTGGATACACTTCATTATAAAAAATGCCTTGTTAAAATACATGCCTTTAATTGATATTTCCATTTAGTTCATATTTATTCTAACTCTAGTAATGATGAAAATGAACTTAAACTTCAATGCTATGTTACTCCTACCAACCCATCATTAGAAAAGATTCCATGGGTTATTCATAAGATTAATTCTCCCATTCATTTTGATTGTATTAGCCACCGTGATACAATTTTTTTTAAAAACTTACTACTGTACTAGCCAAATGTTTCCTTATGGTACCAATACATTTCATTATCATTTAACAATCGTACCATCCAAATGTTTCTTTAGAATGCAAATACAATTCACTTTTCTTCAAACAAATGTATGGCCAGGTGTTACCTCAGAATATTGCCACAATTCACTTTTCATCAAATAACTATATCAACTAGGTGTTTCCTCAAAATGTTAATACAATTAATTTTTAATCTCCCAACTTTACCAAACAAAAATAACATAGTGCTAATACAACTCAATAATTATCTACTTACTGTACCAACTAGGTATTCCATCAAATTTTCAATATAATTCACCTATCATCTTCCAACTATATCAATCAATCATTACATAATATTGATACAACTCTAATAAAATCCCTAAATTATTTCAATTACATTGACTAGATTAGTACAGTGAATGCCACCACTACTTCAACCAATTATACTGACCATTATGATATAGTTTAACCTTATTATTTTATACTAGACTATATTGTCTACGCTGATACCGTATAGAAAAATAATACACTTCTCCTTAATATCCTAAAGTTACCTTGGATGGAAAAACCATTGTTGTGAGACAAATACACTCAAAATTTGACAACAAAGATAATTAGATCATTAATATTAGGTAGATGTTGAATAATATGGCCCATTACCTACACTTCCTATTGATTAAGCTATTCTAGAATTAATTTATGCAAGAGAACCTCAAATTCCATGCCAACATCATAAGCTTGGTCACTTTGAGAAAATTTATCCTCTCTTTATTAAATTTATTTCTAAGGTCAATCATAATCCCAATCCTTTTTTTAATCTTCCTTATTCATCATAAAATTTATAGGATGAAAATGTAATGCTTATCAAAGAAACCCAAGCAGTAAACTTTGGTAAAGTCGTAGGTCCCAAATCTATCCTTACCTCTAAGGAGATCTACCCTAAATGTTGGGAGGATGATAAACTGGAAGCACACAATTTGATTACCAAACCAAGCAACTTAATATGCGGAAATTAACCAGATTCACCAAGTAACTAGAATTCAGAATAACACATGATATGAGAGACAATACACAACTTGTATTAACACTTTATACAGAAAATAATACAATAAAGAAGATGCCACTTCTTCTCCACCACCTTACAGAGGTTTCCCACGCCTCAAGTGAACAGTAATTCTTCTCCCCAAAGCTCTCCCTCTCACAGGTCCCAACACCCAACTCAAATACAGAGTTGGTGTTCACCTCCCGTGCTCCACGCACACCACAAGTGCTCCACGCACTCCACAAGCACTCCACGTGCTCCACAAGTACTCAAGGTACTTCAAGTAGATCTCCCATGAATCTGCAACAACCTGCAATTCAACAGACCATACTTATGGAAGGAACTCCCTTGCCTTCCTCTCGCTCTATCCGAGTACACACCTGTACTCCAAGTAGATCATGCCTGATACTGCTCCCTGTTGTGTTGCTGTCTATATGACCTTGCACACCTGCAAATCAAACAACGGTTCTATTCACCTGTGAACCTCGACCTTGCACACACATACACCTGCAGATCAACGATCTTACTTACCATGTAGATCTCCTATATAGGCCATGCAACTGTGACCAAGATCCTACACTCTTGAAGAACCCAGCTGGCTCTCCAATCCAGCACCAACACACCTGGTACTGAGGCACTAGGAGGAACGCACCATAGCTCTACCTCACCCACAGAAGGAGCTTATAATTATGCTCTCTTACTCCCTAGCACACTTTTCCAATACAACCATGAGTCTATTATATATATCTCATCCAAACAATGATTAGACATCTAATTACCATAATTAGATCCGCAGCTATGAGTCTAAAATTAGCACTCATCATGCAAACACTTGGTTCGTTAGCTAACTGCCCGTAAATAGCTCGCAGTCGAACCACACAGGCGACCGACGCCGGTCCCTGTCTGCCTGGAGGTGACCGACGTCGGCCGATATATGACCGACGTCGGTTGCTTCTCTATGCTCTCCCGCCGACGTCGGCTGATCAGACCGACCCCAACTTCTTCTGCAACTCAGCAACCTTCAGCAACCTCCTCTCCTTTTTGCATCAGTGAAGCTTTTAGCTCCACAATCCTAACAATCTCCCACTTGGAGATAAACAGCTGCACTGTACCTGTACCTGTACTCCATCTAATCTGTTTCCTGGTTTGTATCCCTCTTCAAGCTCCCACCTGAAGACAACCCACCACACATCCCATGGTGTACCACCTGTCATCCAAGTAACCTGCCACATCCGAACCTACAACACCTGTAGTGAAGTCCTGACCCTGCATAGCAACACCTGCTGCCGGTCCCTCTCAGAAAACCTGAGAACCCACTTCCCCGAATTGGCTCCTAACTCTCTGACAGCTCCCACTGCATGGGAATACTCAGGTCTATACCAGACCTCATGTGATTTCAGACACTGTACCTGTCCAGCCCTTAGTGTGCTCCGGTTCTGTATCCTGAACCTCACCAACACCTGATTCACATCAGCTCCCACTCGAGACAAAATCAACCTGTGATCTCCATGCCTCCCATGTCAAAGAATTCCGCTGCTCCAAACTCCTCCTGACATGCCACTGAACTAATCTTACCCTTAGCTCAACAAAACCCTGTATGTACACCCCTGCTAGCTAGCATACTATCCACATACAGCAACAGAATGATGTCGCGACTCATCATCCCCCTGGTAAGACAAAACCACAATAGTTACCCTGACATTGACTGAAGCCATGCTTCGTCCTCCACCTGTCAAAACCTGTACCACTGTCCTGCAGCTCCACAAGACCATATACCTGATCTTCCGTCTCACGTATCTGTTCTCTCTATTCTTCTACTAAGGTATCCATTCATCTCTGTGCTTTTATACCTGCTGGCAACTCTACCAAAACACCCCTGTTTGGTTCTCCTCCAAGGAATCACATCCTCATCCATGCCAAGCTCACACCTGTTTCCTGGATCCTTCCTGCTCTACAATCAGCAACATGTATAAAGAAGAGGAACACAAATTTGAGGGCCTACTTACACCTTCAGTCCTCCGTATGGGTGTTTGAGACTCCTTGACAGCGTGCTGTCCACCCAAAATCTGTTTACAGTGACCGACCTCGGTCACCCCACAGTCTGCATCCGATCGACGTTGGTTCCATGCGTCTGTACCTGACTACCAACCTGCCAGCGCTGGTGTCCCTGCTGCCGACGTCGGTCCTCCTAACTGACATCGGTCTTACGTACTGCCGACGTCGGTCCCTTGACCGACGTCGGTCTTACTCTGCCCGACATCGCCGGCTTTGGTCTGCACATGACCGACATCGGCATCTGTCTGTTCGATGCCGGTTCCTCCTGACCGACATCGGTACCTGTGTTCGCCTGTGAGTGATGAATTTTTACCCGCGAGCTTCTTTGAATCAATACCCATGTCCAAAATGCCCTACTCGAAAGTATCCAGCACCATCCACTGGGTTCTGTCCGCCATCTCCTCCATAAACACCAAGGCTTTCCAGTTCTTAAGCCTGTCAAATATATCTGTCTTCCACTTAAGAACATGCATCTCCTTCCTGCTCATGTGACCAAGCCTACGAAGCCACGTCTCCGCAACAAAAGAAGAATCAGTAATATAAACAAGTAGATAAAGGATACCTATTTTCTTACTACCAGCTAATTCAAGTGCATCCGCTGTGAGAGTTCTTGTGCATCTCTCATCACCCAATCTTTCTGAAGAAATTAGCCATATCTCCAAACCTGGGACCTGCATGACCTTCATCAACACCTGTGTGTTGGCCGCCTGCAATTTCAGCTTCACTTCCCCTTTGCCAATTCTTTGGCAAGGCTTACCAGCTCCTCTACCTGAAACTGCATGGAAAGAGGCAACCGAATCTTTTATCCAAGATTCAACTTTATCCAAGAAACCTCCAAGAACATCCTGTGCAATAACACCTGCAACATCTGCTTCTTCAGTTTCTTCATGCTGATCTGCTACCAACCAACAATAATCTTTTACCTGCTCTTTCTTTCCATAGGACCGTGAGTGACCATCTGTGCTTTTCAACTCCTCCATTCTTAGCTTACTTTGATCTGCTGTTGCTCTACTCCCACTCGATCAGAAACCCCTGAGAGTGCCCTGTAACCAAACACAAAACTTGCTTCCTCCAACCTTAGCTCTGATACCACTTGTTGGTATCAAGCTCAAGAACCTACAACCAAGGCTCTGATACCACTTGTTGGGAGGATGATAAACTGGAAGCACACAATTTGATTACCAAACCAAGCAACTTAATATGCAGAAATTAACCAGATTCACCAAGTAAATAGAATTCAGAATAACACATGATATGAGAGACAATACACAACTTGTATTAACACTTTATACAGAAAAGAATACAATAAAGAAGATGCCACTTCTTCTCCACCACCTTACAGAGGTTTCCCACGCCTCAAGTGAACAGTAATTCTTCTCCCCAAAGCTCTCCCTCTCACAGGTCCCAACACCCAACTCAAATACAGAGTTGGTGTTCACCTCCCGTGCTCCACGCACACCACAAGTGCTCCACGCACTCCACAAGCACTCCACGTGCTCCACAAGTACTCAAGGTACTTCAAGTAGATCTCCCATGAATCTGCAACAACCTGCAATTCAACAGACCATACTTATGGAAGGAACTCCCTTGCCTTCCTCTCGCTCTATCCGAGTACACACCTGTACTCCAAGTATATCATGCCTGATACTGCTCCCTGTTGTGTTGCTGTCTATATGACCTTGCACACCTGTAAATCAAACAACGGTTCTATTCACCTGTGAACCTCGACCTTGCACACACATACACCTGCAGATCAACGATCTTACTTACCATGTAGATCTCCTATATAGGCCATGCAACTGTGACCAAGATCCTACACTCTTGAAGAACCCAGCTGGCTCTCCAATCCAGCACCAACACACCTGGTACTGAGGCACTAGGAGGAACGCACCATAGCTCTACCTCACCCACAGAAGGAGCTTATAATTATGCTCTCTTACTCCCTAGCACACTTTTCCAATACAACCATGAGTCTATTATATAGATCTCATCCAAACAATGATTAGACATCTAATTACCATAATTAGATCCGCAGCTATGAGTCTAAAATTAGCACTCATCATGCAAACACTTGGTTCGTTAGCTAACTGCCCGTAAATAGCTCGCAGTCGAACCACACAGGCGACCGACGCCGGTCCCTGTCCGCCTGGAGGTGACCGACGTCGGCTGATATATGACCGACGTCGGTTGCTTCTCTATGCTCTCCCGCCAACGTCGGCTGATCAGACCGACCCCAACTTCTTCTGCAACTCAGCAACCTTCAGCAACCTCCTCTCCTGTTTGCATCAGTGAAGCTTTTAGCTCCACAATCCTAACACTAAAGAGAAAGATAACTATATCCTAATTTTTTAAAAAAACCATGAAGCCTTTTCATGGTCATTTAAGGATATGCTTGGTATAAACCCTAACATATTTTTTCATAATATAGTGACCTACACAAATATGAAACCCATTCTCCAAAAGCAACAAAAGTTCCATCTTGAGGTTTCTAATTTATCTCATAAAACTTTATTAAGATTATAGATACTAAGTTTATCAGTCTCTTAGATTACTTTGAATGGGTCTCCAACATAGTACCTATTCATAAGAAAGTCACTATGTTCATTTGAATTTGTATTGGCTTTCATAATCTTAGCTTAGCATGACTTAAGGATAATTTTATTCTACCTTCTATAGATGCTATTGTTGATTTCACAACTAGATATGAGATCCTTTCCCTCATGGATGGTTTTTTGGGGTAAAATAAAATTCACATCACCTTAAATAATCAACATAAGACTACCTTTACTATTAAATGGGGCACATATTGCTACATTAAGATGCCTTTCATCCTTAAAAATGTTAGGATAGCTTACCAACGTGAAATGACCCACATTTTTTATGATCTCATTAAAAAAATTATCAAAGCCTTTGTGGGTGAACTTATATCTAAATCAAAGTGTTGTGAAAATCATCTTCATGACTTAGCTATCATCTCTAACCACCTTATTAAATAAAACGTTATGTTTATCCTCATAAGTGTGTTTTCAGTGTTAACTTTGAAAACCTTATAGGATATTTGATGTCATTACAAGGGAGTTATGTGGACCCTTATAATATCAATGTTATTATTAATATTCTTATACTTCAATCCATTATCAACATCAATACTCATCTTTAAAAACTTGGGGAAATTCACATAGTTATTGTTGAGTTGACTTACCATACATATTTGGTAAATTACTTTCTTAAGAAAGACATTAAGCTTGGATGGACTGATACTTGTCAAAAATCCTTTGGTAACATGAATAAATCATTAATTCATCCTCCTAATTTAAAACCATCTTTATTTAATCACCCTCTCAATTTTTATACATCATCTACCCCCATCTTATTTTGGTTAATATTTACACAACAAAATGAGCCTGATAAAGAATATGCTATTCACTACATTAGTCATGATTTTTTTAGACTATGAGATCCATTACATGAAATAGAAGTGTAACTTCACCGTAATCTATTTTTTCACCAAAAAGCTTTACCACTACATGATTTATCAAACTACCTATGTCATAATCCATTGTGATCCCCTTTGTCATATCCTTTCAAAATATTTATTATGTGGAGGTTGAATTAGAAAGTGGGTGGTACTCTTAATGGAATTTAACCTTAGGAGTATTACTCAAAAATTAGTCAAAGGCCAAGTGATCATTGATCATATTTATGCCACACCTATACCAGCTTAGCAACACATTAAAAACACTCTTCTAGATGAGATGTCTACTTGATTTAAGGCATCAATCAAGATATTACCCTTAGAGACTAATTACATAATTTCACAACCAATATTGAGGAACACGCCCTTAAAGAGCCTAAAATTATATTTTTTAAGTCTAAAACACTTATGAAACCTACCCTATAAGAACTACCTAAGGTCAACATGAATTTGCACAAGGATAATTGAGTAGTCCTTTTGATAGAGCCAAGTGCCTTTAGGGATTTATGGTAGAATGTGTCCTCATCAATACTTATGGAAAAATCATTCCTTTAGATTTTAATTTGACCTTATATGTTACTAATAACATAGATAAATATGAAACTCTCATCTTTGGGATGCAAGAAACCTTAAATTAAGATATTTCCTACTTACATCATTTAGGTGATTCATAGCTTATATATCAACAAATTGGTGGCACTTACCAATGAAAAATTAATTAACTTTATATCATATCATCAACTTGATACTACTCTTACTAAAGTGTTTACTTATTTTTCCATTGAAGAAATTGCATGAGATACAATTTTTATAGTTGACTCTCTTGCCTATTCAACTTCCCATTTTCATGCTCATTAGGAATTGTATGACTCATTGTTCCTCATCCACATAAGTCTCACTCTACCTTAATTCCTAAGGATTATTCTATTATTTTCCACATCAAATATGTCACTACTCGACAAAGCTCATGGTATAAATATATCATCTAATTTATTTAACATCACAGTTATCCTCTCAAGGTTAATTCTTATGAAAAGACTAGATTTCAAAAGAAAGCTTTTAAATTTATTTTTGGACATAAGATACTTTATTATCATAATACCAAAAGCACCCTATTCCATTATGTTTCTTAATAATAAGTCCCTTCTTTTCTTGACTGAGTGCATGGATGAATTTTTAGTGGCCATTGTAATAGACATGATACATCCAACAAATGACTATATATGGGATAATATTGGCCTACCCTTGGAAAGGATGCCATTGCATTAGTGAAGAAGTGTAATCCTTGCCAAATTTATGATGATTTTATTCATTCTCCTATGGCCAAACTTTGGGTCCTTGAATTTTATTGGTCATTCTGTATTGGGGGATTATATCTCATTAGTAAGTTACCTTGATTACAATATGGCCATGACTTTATTATTACCATCACTAAGTAACTTGCCAAGTGGGTAGAAAATATTCCCCTTACTAATGTTACCGATGTCACTATATCCAAAATTATACTTAAATAGATCATATGTAATTTTGTAATTCCTCACACCATCATATCTAAAAATGGTGGGAATTTAAAAAATAAAGACATGAGCCAGCTTTGTGCCAAATTAAAAATTACATAGAAAATTTCCACACCTTATCACCCTCAATGTGATGGCTAAGAAGAAGCCACCAATATAATCCTTTAAAATATCTTAAAAAATACTATTAGGGATTATTGTTTAGGGTGGTACATTCAACTTTACCTACACTTTGGGTTTACCATATTAGTACCTGTAATACCACTAAGGTAACTCTATTCTCTCTAGTTTATGAATTTGAGGCTATCTTACCACTAAAAGTGGAATTACCCTCTTTGCACATTTATCTTCATAAAATCATTATGAATTAAGATATTTTTGAATCCTTCTTTTGCACTTTATATTTACATGAAAAGTGACATATGAGTGATTTATAAAAAAATCATCAATAAAAGAGTTGTATTTCTAAGCAATGTAATAAAAAATTAAAAGTTTGTACTCTAGATGTCAGATACCTAGTTTTAAAACTAGTTTACACCCATAAAAAAGAGGGAAAATATGCCCAAAAGTGGTGGGGTCATTACCTAGTCAAGGACATCCTTGGAGCCAACACTAATAGTTGTAGACAAATAAAGGACTATCATCATTAAACTAACCAATGATGAGATCTTGAATAAGTATTTTTCTTGACCTATGTTAATCCTAGTTTGTTTTTATTTATTCTTTTCCACTTCCTGTACATATTATTTTCATGCTTATTGTTAGTTTATATTCCATTTAACTAACATTTATTGTAGGTTCCAATTTGACTCTTTTAAATTTCATCTTAACCTTTCTTTCTCTACACACCTTTGAGTTTATCTCACATTAACCTTAATACCTATAATTGATCCTTAGGTATGTTGTCATTTTTTAATACCTCTTAGTTATTTAGTTTGTGAGTTGCATGGTAACCTGAGGAATCAACCAAACCCTCCTAAAAAACACCCATATTCTTTATCTTTATTTCTATAGTCATTTAATTCCTTTAATCAACCATTATTTCCTTTGTGAATCTCTAATTTATTTTATCATTATGTACGTCCTTTGGGTCTTTGCTATATTTTCTATGTTTCATAGCTTTATCATGCTTCATAATTTTATCTTACTTGTGCCTCTTATATTTTTAGTTTGTGAGTTACATGGTAAGACCTGGGGAATGAATCATGACCTCCTAAAAATGCCCATAATTTTTCTACATATATTGATTTTTCTCCCATCCTTATCTATGTGTATTTTTAGAAAGACAAGACAATTGTCGAGAGTAGTGTTTTTTGTCACTTAGAGTTATTCATATTATAATATGGTAAAAATATAGTAGTCTTTATCCATGTCTTCATCCACATTTTACCCCCTCTTATTATGATGTTTCATACCTAACTATCATTGTACCATATTTATTTACACATTTTTTGTGATTGGGGTAACCTAACTATGATTATTTCCACGATTCCATATTTTTCACTTCCTTTTGGGATTACCAACGTTGGTTGTAAGATTGCATTATTTTCCAAGGTGCAAGTCTAGGAGTCTTTAGGGACCATGGTTTTTATATTATCTTCTTTAGTGGTTAGGTATAAAAACTCTTTTGATAGGCATATTTTGTACCCATTTTTGGTTTTTTTGAATCCTTATCAAGGAGGGAAATAGAAAAATCCAAATCATAAAAAAAGACAATGTTAAAAGGAAACATATTTATTAAAAGTTAGACCACACTAAAAAATGTGATCCTTTTGGCACATCTCCTATTCTAGTTAAAGATTAAAAAACAAATTTGGACTCATGATATATTCAAGGTCCATTGGGGTGTGTTAGGCTATTAGATTGGGGTAAGAGGTCTCATTACATCATTATTCATCTATATCTTCTAATATTCTGGTGCCACCTACTTTCTCATGTAAGTACATAATCTTCATAGTAGATTGATGACTTTGTAATGGGTCACGAGGAATGAGGGGCACATTGTGGGAATGTAAGATCATTTTATTTTATATGCATGCTAGCTTTCATGGGATAATCTTGATACTTCACTAGTTATCTCAAGATCATGTTTGGTAGGTAGGTTTCTCTTGTCCCATTGATATTGAAAACTCTTTCTATTTATAAATTTATTTAAGTGTTTTGTTTCCAGTAAAGACCATGTCTTTGCTGTGGTGAAGCCATCTTTTCCCTCCCTCTGCTCGACCCCTCTTGATAGGCAGGTTTGTTTCTAAATCCTCCCCATCTTCTTTACTTCTTATTCTCCATCTCTTTCAAACATGGTAGCATTACGATAGTTCTAGATTTTCCATCTTTAGAATAGATGTTCCATCTTTGAGTTGTTGTAAGATGATCTTTTGGTCATTGAATTATCTTCCTAAGATTTATCTTAGTTATGACTGGGACATTTAGTTCTCTTTTCATTTTTTTGGGCCATTTGGTCATATTTTCCCCTTTCATGCTTTCATGTTTCACCTTTTTGTAGGCCATTTGGTCCTATTTATACCGTTTTCACATTTTCGTTTGAGTTTGGCTTGTTACTTCTCTAACATTGATGATTTTATCATGCAACAATTATTTTATCCTTCATTTGATTTGGATTGTTACTTATCTTACTCTAGATGAATTTTTGGTTTTTTCAATCATAATTTGCCTTGGAATTTTAGTTTACCAATATTATTTAATTATCTTTTTTTCTTAATTAGATATTTTGGTGCTAACCTAGATTTATCGATATCGACTTTCAAAATTTCAAATTATTTTAATCACTTTAAGAGCTCTTTATTTTACATCTATTTTTAACAATCCTATGTATGCATGCATTGCTTTTATTCATTATTAGCCATGCATATTTTGGGTTTCTCAAAAGTATTTATTGTGCCCTCCATGATCAGGACTATGGTCCTTGCATGAAATAATTTAGTAGAAAGGTAAGTCAATGTATGCATATGTTACTATTAATCATTCATTTATCAACAATTATTTTAGCATTTATGTTTTAATACTATTTTGTGTTACTATGTATCTATCCTGAAGCACCATCGCACATTACAATATTGTGAAACATGATGACCTTCAAGTGGGGCATATGTATACACCTAATATTTTTCACTTTATCACTTTATTTATGGTTTCTCTTGTATGGCTCTCAGTGCATAAATATCCCTAAGTGCATGTATTAAAGGGTGCACTAAGAATATGTGAGATCAAATTGTCGTACTTTATGATGGATATTTTCAAATTATTATATCATACCATCATTATTATTAATCTGGCCTCCTCTGATTCTCTTTTTGTCTTACCACTCCATCTAATTTCAATCTAGATTTTGTAGCTTCCATATATCCTACTATATCAGCCAAGCCTATACAATTTCTTTCTAGCTTGTTTTCCCTATAATATAATAGCCCAGTTGATACAATTTTTTGTTTGTCTTATAGATACTATATTGTATCAGTCTGGCTGATATAGTAATGTGTTAGTTGACATGTTTTAATTATATCAACTTGGTTGATATCATCTGCTTAGTGTTCAGGGTTAGTTTTGACTATTTTTTAAGTATATATAGGGATCATATTTCATTCCTGAAGTCATATAACACATTCATATACTCTATTTTCACTCTCATTTATGATCCTAATTATTATTTGGAGTAGTTATAGGTTTAGAAGCTTATCTTGGATATCTAGTTTTGTAGTGTCTTTAAAGTTCAATAGTGAAGTCAAACTATAGAGGAACATGTGGTATTTAGATTCCCCAACTAAGGATACCTAGGTTTGCATCTTTATATTTGAGGTTTTTAATCTACAAAATATCTTACAAAGCCACTTGATCTAAATGGGGATATTAAAGTGTTTTTGAGTCCACTCAAAGGTAAGTATATCTATCCCTACTCTCTTTATTTTATTTGCTTAGTAGATTAGATATTACTTATTTTTATATTGTGAATGCATGTGTTCATCTTTTCTTATGCTCTTCCTTATAGAAAATAAACTAGTATAGATATAAGGTTTCTTAGGCTTTCCATTATCACCTTAGGTTAGATATACCACCCATTAGTTTACCATTGCACTAATAATACAATTTATTACAACCTATAAAATCATCTTTACAATAATTTACCTATCATTGATCCCTTTTGAGAACTATATCCCATGTCATAGGCTTTGGATTTTAAACCATTTCCTCTTGACATTTGAGTGTTGAGTACCATCTTCTATGTTTATAGTTATTAGAGGTCATTACCTGATCATCTAGGCATATGTAGGTTCTATTATTATGACCTTATTCTAGTCCTAGTCTATTGAGAGAAAGAGGATGGTTATAGGCCATGCTAGCCTGTGCACACATATTCCATTTGTCTCCATATCTCTTTCCAAAATTGAATTGACACATCTTATTATATAAATATAATATAAATTCATAACATAATTAATAAATCAATCATAGTATTTTATAATAAATACAAATTAAAAAATCCATCCCTTAAAATTAGCATTATTTAAAATATTATTATAAAAATAATATGTACACATATAAAGTGCTCAGTGGTACCCAAAATTTGGTATCTAATTTGTATCGATAGTTTAAACATTTAAATGAGTTTGAAAAAACATATTAGTGACCATGTTTCAAGACCAACAAGGTCCAAATGGTCTTTATCACTCATATGATAGTTTACCTAGGTTGATTGGGTATTAGACCAAATTATATTTTAAAAATGAATTTGGTGATCCCAAAGCAATATAATAGATGAGGACATACCATATTCAACTAAAAAAAATATGAAAAACTCCACAACTTCATAATAATACATTATAGAAATCTATGGTAACCTAGAGTTATTTATATTATCTAGTTGAGAAGATAATGTTTTCATATATACCTAACAAGAAACACATCCTTTCAACCTTACACTTCTATAGAAATCCCTAGAGTCTAATTCTATACAGACAAACCAAGAGTCAAAATCATAAAAGATATGAAAATAAATACCCCTTCCCATATGATAATAATAAGGTAATGCACCTATGTTAAACACAGCTAAATGCTACTAACAAGTATATACACTAATTATATATATATTATCAAAATCATACATCTACTATCCTCTCTTTGATGATACTCTCCCTATGATCTGAGGGTGGTTTATTCTACATCAACTCAACACAACATATGTTAGGTTGTAGAGCTAAAAGCTTCATTGATGCAAACATGGAGGAGGAGGTAGCTGAGTTGCAGTGTAACCAACATTGGTCAGGCCAACCGACGTTGGTCATATCCAGTGTGCAGAGCTGCCAACATTGGTTAGTATCAGTCGACGTCGGTCACCTCTAGACTAATAGCGACCGACATCGGTCACATGTGTAGTTCTAGAACTGTCAGTTTCATGAATAGTTTGTTAACAAACTAGTTGTTTGCATGTTAAGGACTAATTTTAGTCTTGAGCTGTGGTTTCTAATTATTGTAATTGGAAAGTCTAATTATTGTTTGTATGGGATCTATTTAATAGAATCATGGGGTGTATTTTAAAGTGTGCTAGATAGAGAGAGCAAGGTTATCTCCTTCAAAAGGAAGAGAGCAAGGTTAACTCCTCATAGTGCCACAGTGCCAAGTGTGTATGATCAGGTAGATCTGTGGGAGAGCAAGATCTAGTATAAGATCCACAAGGGTGCTGGTTTAGAGAATCATAAGGGTTATTCATGTGTGTAAGATCTCGGTCGACAGGTGTGCAAGGCCAGGTTGATCTGTGGTATATCAAGATCAGGTGAGATCTACATGTGTAAGTAAGATCGATTTGATTTGCAGGTTGTTGCAAGTTCATGAGAGATCTACTTGGAGTGCGTTGTGTACTCGATTGAGTATGTGTGTATACTCAGTGGTACTGGTAGTAGTGATACTGACTAGTTGAGGTGAACAACTCTGTGTTTGAGTTTTTTGTTGTGACTGTGATTGAGAGAGAGAACTCTTGAAGAGATTTATTGTTTGTATGCCTTAGAGGTGTGGGAGCCCTAGAGGAGTGTCAAGAAGATTATGGCATCTTCTTTGTTGTATTTCCTTCTGGAAGAGTATTAATACAATTGGGTATTGTCTCTCATATTCTATGTTATTTTTGAATTCTAGTTATATTTTACTTCTGGTTAAATTCTGTGTTTAGTTGCTTATACAAAGGTAATCAATTGTGCTCCTTAATCTTGACAAAGTGGTATCAGAGTGAGGTTGCAGGGAGCAGGTTTGTGTTTGATTACAGGTCACTCTTAGGGGTTTTTGATTGAGTGGGAGTATAGCAATGGCAGAAGAAAGTAAGCTAAGAGTGGAGGAATTCGAAAGCAAGAATGATCAATTACAGTGTTATGGAAAGAAAGAGTAGGTAAAGAAAGATTGTTGGTTAGTTGAAGATCAGCATGAAGGAAATAAAGAAGCAGGTATTGTTGCACTGGTTGCTCTTATATGTTCCTTGGATAAAGTAGAATCTTGGTTTATAGATTCTATTGCCTCTTTCCATGTAGCCCCAAATAGAGTATTTTTCTATGTTAAGGTCCATGGAGACTTTGGAAAGATTTATTTAGGGGTTGGTGAGCCTTGTCAAAGTATTGGCAAAGGGGAAGTGCGGCTGAAATTGTAGATGGCCAATACATGGGTGTTGAAGGATGTCATGCAGGTCCCAGTTCTGAAGATGAGGCTAATTTCTTTAGGAATGTTGGGTGATGAGAGATGCACAAGAACTCTCACAGTGGATGCACTTGAATTAGCATGTGGTAAGAAAGTAGGTACTCTTTATCTACCTACTTGTATTACTGATTCTTCTTCTATTGTGAAGACGTGGCTTTGTAGGCTTGGTCACATGAGCAAGAAGGAGATGCATGTTCTTAAGAGGAAGTCAGATGTGTTTGACAAACTTAAGAACTGGAAAGCCTTGGTGTTTATGGAGGAGATGATGGATAGAGATCAGCGAATGGGACTGAATAATTCTGAGTAGGGTAGTTTGGATAGGGTTTTGATTCAAAGTGAGCTTGCGAGTAAAAAGTCATCACTCATAGGAAAACACAGGGACCGACGTCGGTCAGGGGTAACCAACATCAAACAAGCAGCCATTGACATCGGTCATGTGCAGATTGAAGAAGTCGATGGTGTCAGGCAGGTGGCAACTGACGTCGGTCAGAGAATTGGTGTTGGTGACCAGTTGGACATAGATGTCGATCAGGGAACTGGCATCAGCAGTTAAGTCAGTCGCATAGAACTGACGTCAATCAGATGCAGACTGGGTGGTGACCGACATCGGTCACTGGAATGAATTTTGGGTAGACAGCAAGCTGTCAAGGAGTCTCAAACACCCATGTGGAGGACTGAAAGTGTAAGTAAGCCTCAAATTCATTATTCCCCTTCTTTATACTTGTTGTTCACTGAAGATCAGGTAGGATCCAAGAAATAGTTGGAGCATGGCATGAATGAGGAATTTGATTCCTTGGATGAGAACCAAATGAGAGATTTCGTAGAGTTGCCAGCTGGGATGAAAGCACTGAAAGATGAATGGATTCCTTGGTTAAAGAAGAGAGAGAATGGACACGTGAGATGGAAGGCCAGGGTATATGGTCTTGAGCAAGCTGCAAGATAGTGGTACAGGTTTGACAGGTGTATGATAAAGCATGGCTTTAGTCAATGTCATTGTAACTATTATGTTTACTTTACCAGGTTGGATAATGATTGCAACATTATCCTGTTACTGTATGTAGTGGGGTCACACATGTAGGGTTTTGCTGAGCTAAAGGTAAATTTAGTTCAGTGGTATGTCATAAAGAATTTGGGAGCAACGAAATTCTTTGGCATGAGTTTTTCTAGAGACATGGAAGGTCACAGGTTGATTTTGTCTCTAGATGATTGTGTGGATAAGGTAGTGGCGAGGTTTAAGATGCAGAATGTAGAACTGGTTAGCACACCTATGGATGGATAGTTCACAGAATAGGGTCCCAATTCACATGATAAGGTTAAGTACATGTGTACTAGACCTGTTGTTGCCCTAGTAGTGGGTGTTGTCAGCAAGTTTGTAGCCAATCCAAGAAAGAAGCACTGAAAAGTAGTTCAATGGATTCTCAAGTATCTGAGAGGGACCAACAACAGGTATACATGCTATGCAGGGTCAAGTTCTTTTCTACATGGGTTTGTAGATGTGGATGTGGTAGGTTACTTGGATGACAGGCGGAGCACCACAAGATGTGTGGTGGTTGGTCTTCAAGATTAAGCTTGAAGAGGGATACAAGCCAAGAAACAAATTAGATGATATACAGGTACTGGTATAGGTGCAACTATTTATCTCCAAGTGGGAGATTGTTAGGTTGTGGAGCTAAAAGCTTCACTGATGCAAACATGGAGGAGGATGTAGCTGAGTTGCAGTGTAACCGACATTGGTTAGGCCAACCGACATCGGTCATATCCAGTGTGTAGAGTTGTCGACATCAGTCAGTATCAGCTGATGTTGGTCACCTCCAGACTAATAGCGACTGATGTCGATCGCCTATGTAGTTTTGGAACTATCGATTTCATGAACAGTTTGTTAACAAACTAGTTGTTTGCATGTTAAGGACTAATTTTAGTCTTGAGTTATGGTTTCTAATTATTTTAATTAGAAAGTCTAATTATTGTTTATATGGGATCTATTTAATAGACTCATGGGCTGTATTGTAAAGTGTGCTAGATAGAGAGAGCAAGGTTAGCTCCTTCAAAGGGAAGAGAGCAAAGTTAGCTCCTCATAGTGCCACAGTGCCAAGTGTGTATGATCAGGTAGATCTATGGGAGAGCAAGATCTGGTATAAGATCCATAGGGGTGCTAGTTTGGAGAATCAAAAGGGTTCTTCATGTGTGTAAGATCTCAATCGAGAGGTGTACAAGGCCAAGTTGATCTATGGTATAATAAGATCAGGTGAGATCTACATGTGTAAGTAAGATCGGTTTGATTTGCAAGTTGTTACAAGTTCATGGGAGATCTACTTGGAGTGCGTTGTGTACTCGGTTGAGTATGTGTGTATACTCGGTGGTACTGGCAGTAGTGATACTAACTAGTTGAGGTGAACAACAACTCTGTGTTTGTGTTTTGTTGTGACCATGATTGAGAGAGAGAACGCTTGAAGAGATTTACTGTTTGTACGCCCTAGAGGTGTGGGAGCCCTAGAGGAGTGTGAAGAAGATTGTGGCATCTTCTTTATTATATTTCCTTCTGGAAGAGTATTAATGCAATTGGGTATTGTCTCTCATATTCTGTGTTATTTCTGAATTCTAGTTATATTTTACTTTTGGTTAAATTTCGTGTTTAGTTGCTTATACAAAGGTAATCAATTGTGCTCCTTAATCTTGACAACATATAAAGTAGTTAATTGTGTCAAAATATATAGTCAACATCATATAATATAAAGTAGTGATAAACATGTCAAATATAAATGATAATAACCCATTTTCAATTTTTATACATATAATAAATTAAATAAATGATATCTAAAAATTTAATAATCCATAATTTTAAAGTAACAAACCAATAATCCATGAAAACAGATTTAGGTGGCACACATGCCAATTTTTACAATGGGTAAGCAAATGAATTCAGGTATTTAAATTCAAGATGTGACACATCTCCTCTCCCTAAAAAATAACATGTAACTATATGATTCAATATGACCTTATCTTAGTACAAGATGTGATGGGACAAGACTTGGATTACTGTTGATTAAATGTAGGCTTAATATGCATGATGTTGGCTAAATGTATACATTTATTAGTAAGTGTTTTATATTTGTAGTGCACTAGGATATTTTATCACTAACATGAATATAAATTAATTGACTTAGGCTACATATAGCATAACATAGTTAATAAACATATCTAATATCTAACCAATGTGTTAAACCAATAAACAATCATATCTAATATCTAAAAAAATAATTTGATGAGCAATGAACTAAGTAAAATAGTAAAATGATGAAACTAACACACCTTGGTAGAATCTTGGGATTATAAGAGTGGATCTTGTCTATTCATGTGACTATGTGTCTCTATGTGAAATTTATAAGTCTAATTGTTAAATAAAAATTTGGTGCATGGTACCCTACTACCAAAAATGCCCTGGTAAAGTTTCAATCAATAAATTGCCCTACCTATCTTTTCAAAATATATTCTAGTACATTAGATTTGTATTTTACTCAATTTTTATTATTAATTTTTCATTTAAAATGTTCTATTTTATGTCATATAATCCAATGTCTTTATTTTTTTGGATTTGTTGGTATAATGACCTGTTTTATATCTTATTTTTCTCCTTAACCAAGCTTGCCACAAATGCACAAGTGAATAAAAATAAAAAGGGATATGGGCAGGGAAACTTAAAGGGAGTTGTAGCTACATATTTTGTAGGCTGGAATGAGACCCAATATAGTTATTTATGTCATGTAAATGGAATATCAAGTAAGGGATCCACATCTTCTTCTATAGATATGCAATACAACTATATGGGAATTATCCTAAACCCTCTTCTGGTATAAGTGGAATATGTCACAAGAATTGAATAATGTTGAAGTATCAAGGTAAGAAACTACATTGGAAAGCGTAGTATCAGATGTAGTAATATTGGCTCAAATTTGAAGAATGAAGGACTCCATTATGCAAATGTGATAATTCATTGATAGGTATTATTATCCTTTAAAAAATGACTATGAAATACTTAGTATATACAAGGATATCTAGGACATGACACACACTAAGGTTAAACATGGAAAAGTGTGATAAGATTAAGTCATGCCATAGGAAATTAGGCTAAAGAATGAAGGACCCACAAAAACATAGATGAATTTGATGGGTTATTGAATCTACCTAGTATATTTTTAGTGGACCACTAAATCAATGCTAGGATAAATAGATGCCCAAAATGTTGAAAGTAACTTAGAAAATGTATGAATCATGCATAAAGACAAAAATAAGTAAATTAGTGACATTTAAAAGGATAAAAGGTCAGAGAGAGGCTAGTGTAGGGTAACAAATGTCCTAAAAAAAACTAATTATACATAAGTGGTCTAAGTGTGACAAAATAGGGGAAAGACACTATGGAAATGGGTCTTGTACCAAAACTAGGTGTTTACATAATGCTCCTACTTTGATGTGTATATGTGAATGAATATATGACTGTGTCAAATTATAAATGTAATAAATTGAAGGAGGCACCTTGAATTACCTAGGGAATGATGGATGAATTGAATGATGCTTGAGATAGGCTCCATCCACATGAGTTTGTTGTTTCTTTGGAAAATATGACATACCTAAAAATAAAAGCCAATTGTATCAAGTAGTCAATGTCATATCATATTGTAGGGAATAAAAAAATAAAATAAAAATAAAAATAAAAATACAAAATAAATAAATAAATAAAACAAGATCATAGGAATGGATACACCTATTTGTATAAAAACTATGCTACCATAACTAGTACCAACAAAAATTCATTTTACTTATTCCATTTATTCTAATTACAATTTTTTAGGCAAGTACTAGACATAAGTAACACTTCTCAAGGAGTTTTCACAACCCAATCCACTTTTTGATCAAGGAAATAAATAATGGTGGTCTGGTCAAATATTTGATGTCTTAACTTTGATAAATTTTTCTTTGTTTCAGTCCATCTTTAAAATTTTGAAAAATATTTTTCTCAATATTTAAATATTTGAATATAAGCCCCCATTTTTAGGTGAGGGATTGAAAATATTGAGACTACAACCACTCATATTAGAAGAAAGAGTTAAAATCACCATGTTTCATTACATTATATATCTAAATATTTGAAATATCCTTCAAAAAATCATACAAAAAACATTTAACCATTATAAAATATCATGTGATTCTCACTAGTAAGATAGATATACAAACAATATGTCGAAGTATAAACACATAGTATAGATAACATCAAGAAAAACTCAATTGGTATGTGCATCTCATATGGGGATGAGGTAGGGAGGGAGAAAGGTTATACCCAAAATTTGTTCATGTATACACAAAGTATGTATCATAGTAATAAATCTAAGGAAGTAATAAATTGTACATTGCCTCCAATGGAAAATTAAGATAGGGGAAAGTGGTATGCTCCTAGTGTATCAATATACCCCTAGTAGGGTTAGAAATAGAAATGTAAAATAAAAATAAAATTAGTGTGCACCCATAAATATATGGTAGAGGCCATGGCAACGTAGACACCAAAAAAAGTATATCATAAATAGTAATGTGCAAGATGAAGATCATCGAACCAAACATAGTATATATCATAGATATACATAATAAATATCATGGAACCAATCATATAATACCACACAATATATCTAAGAATCACACACAATATATAAATACAAATAATAAATCATCACACCAAGACATATGACTCACAAGGCATGATGACATGACCCAATAACTTGGGGATCGTCTACAAAAAATAAGAAATCAAAAAATGGCAAGCACAACTTGAACAAGCACACACAAGAAAACATAATAAATAAATTGAAAATTCATAAGCACATATGATAACACAATGGAATATATAATGTATTTAATGTGACAACCATATGTAACTATGCAATATAGATATCCATGTAACATGAAAGATGTAGGCACTATACAAATATGATATAAACATTGTAACCAAATCAATATGATAAATGAAAAGCAAATAAGATATCACCATAAAATATGTTTTAGGAAATTTACCTAATGCAAAACATGTCACCCATTTGATAATTACTCTTGGGGTATGGGCATGAAAGTATTCATGTAACGTATGATAGTCCATGATCATATGAAATATGTATATCCTACATCTCCCCAACTCAAATAGTACCATTAAAGCATTCATAAAATGCATATGTAAAACTTTTATCATAGGTAAAGAAACATGATATGTATCATTTTTTTTATTTTCTAATCTTTTTGCATTTTTGTATATTTCTAAAAGTAGGTAGATGACGTAATAAGAAATAAAAGTGACACACATAAGGGTAAGTGCATGGAGTTGGGGGATAATTATGTGGACATTTTAGGTAACATGATCATGTTAATTAATAATGCGATCACATTATTTAATTAATGTGATCATGTTATTTGAATTATGGATAAGTGATTATTGAGCCATAATACGATCATGTTATTATATAATACAATTAAGTTATTTAAATAATAACATGATCACATTATTAACATGATCATGTTATTAATGTGATCATTTTATTATTATTTTCAATAACATGATCATGTTAATAGTGAGATCATGTTACCTGTGTATCAAAAAAAAAGTGAAATCTCAAATGCAAAATTATCATTTTGCATTTGAGTTTCTTTTCTCTCCTCTAGCTTCCATGATTGCGTTTTGGGTGAAAAAGATAAGCGAGTGCTAGGAAGTGCCAAATTCATCCCATTAAGCTATTGATTGATGATGTCACCATGTAGAAGAGGTAAGTGATATAAATCATCCCTGTTTAACCCTAATTTTTCATTATTTTCATTGTTTAACCCTAATTATTAGTTGTGATTTGTTTTTTTGAAAAACCCATCTTTCTAACCCTCCTAACCCTCCACAAAACCCTCTTGTTGCTCTTCTTCCTAACCCGTCACTTAACTATCCACAAAACCCTCTTATTCCTCCTCCTATACCTCCACCTAACCCTCCTACAGTTCCAAAAAACCCCCTGGTAGTCAGAAGACTCTAATTGACAACATTATTGGAAAAAAAATTGAAATTGAAGAGTTAATTGGGAGAATGAGGGATCCCACTTCCACCAACCCCCACTGCACCCAGCCAGCCAATTCCTTAGAGACCTTATTACATCAAACTGACTCTGTAATGAGTCAAATTGATAGATGGACTTTATATAGGGATGATTTTAGGGTATATTATGCTAAAAATTATCAACACTTCAGGTCAATAAGAAAGAAATATCAAAAACATCCATTTGTACCCTATTCATTGACCTAGCCACCAATGCCCCATTTTCATAACTGCTAAACATTTTCCAATCCATCAATGTGTACATAATTTAATCATAGCTAATTTTTAGGATCAATGGTGGATGGTGTTTGATAATACACCATGTAACAACCATGAGGTCTCATTATATTTTTTGAGGAAACTCTACTCTGATTTTGTCCCCAATGAGATTTTGAATTATTTTGATTTTAGTCAGTTTTAGGGCTGAGGGAAAGGCTTTGTATAGGATCTACTAGGTGCACGTCATGTGCCTAATTAGCCTACATGGATCCATATCCAAAAGCCACTTGAGCCTGAGCTCCCCTTTATAGGTAAGTAGGTCATGGAGATCGACACTCTACATGCTCTTAGCTCACTCATTGATACACTCATTCAACTTATGAGTAAGCTCTCATAGAGTGATGCTAGAGATACACCACCTAGTGTGCATACCTGAACCCATCCTTGTATTTATTATGGAGCTATGTGTACTAGAACTTTTGATGATGATGGCATTGATGTTTCAGAGGGATTGGATAATATTCTTATGGGTGATGAGTTTTTGGCACACACATTTGGTGTGTAGACATCAACCATTACACAAATACAAGTATATTTTATATAAATGTCATGTTAAATTGAAGTTATATTCTTAAATTTAATTTAGATAAAAAATAATTTACATAGAAATTGAATAATATATATAGATATATATCATTTTTTTATGTCACAGGAGGTGATGGTGCCTTCATCATCACAGTCGACATTTACAACATTTGATTTATTACAACCATTGTTTACATATTTTGATCTAGTTGATGGCCCATCCACTACTGCATCTTTTTCTGTTAGGATGAAAACATTTACTTAAATAGAGTTAAAATTTTGAGTTAATATTATGCTCTATGTACATTTAGTCTATGTATATTTGCCTTGTAAGTTTAAGTTGATTTTATCTTTCTCTGTTTTCATACTCTATTTTCATGTTCTCTCTCTTTATCCTTGCTTCATTCTTTACAATATTCTTATGTGTTTTCATAAGTCTACATGCTAATTTGATTGTGTCCTTCCAAAATACTCATAAGAGTATCTACCTACTCAATTACATCTCATTTCATGTATCCAACCATTCCACACAACCCCCAATCTTCAACTCTTCACTTAACTCTTCTTTCCTCTTTGACACCTTCCTTATACTAGCCCTTTTTTGTGGCAAATATCCTTGTTATGAGTAAAATACAAATATCAAAACCAAAAAAAATCCACATTAAGATACCCCTTTACATCACATAGCTTATGTAGGTACTTTCATAATTTAACTCTCTTTGGAGAATACCTAACTCAACACCCCTCAGGACTAATTAGGTCTCCTAGGCCTAATTAAAATCTACTGACTATGAAATCATACCATACAAAATAAAATCAAATTTAAACCTTCAAAATCCTCTTACTCCATAATAAATACACTTGTCCACAAATTTTTGAGATGGTTTGATCATCTTAGGGCTACCATGAACCTTTAGAAGTTGTTATGAGGTATCACAACCATTAAAGAGGAACCACAATAATTGCAAGCTATGAGAATGGGCTCAATGGTATTTATATAAATATTTTTGGAAAATACAATAAATATCCCATGAATAATATCATTCAAGATTATATAAGGGTAATTCACATGGTACAAGGATACTTATAAAATGAAGAACACATATCCAGGGTTCCTTCTAGGTAACACTATCTTGAAAATGAAGTTGCTAAGCTCAATATAGTCATATTCTCATTTTGACTTATGTCAAAATTACCATTATACATAAATCCACATGTTACCCTTGAAAATGAGTGATAATAGATAGAGAATTTAAGGTAAAAGAGAAGAAATGTGCATCATTAACAATCGTACTTAGTGGATCATTAACTTAACAATGCAACTCTAAGAGTCTTATTAGACATAAAGGACCATGACCCAGGCCCCAACATTAAATTGACTTACTTAAATAAAGTTAATGAAATAGTTATTTAAATAAATTTATATTTTATTAAGTGACTTCACTTAAGACATCTAGCGATAGTAGGACTTAAACCTTGTTTCATTTTATTATAAGATATTAAATGCATGTTTATATAATTTGATGACCAATTTAAGAGGTGTGTTTTATAGGAAGGAGTGGAGTTAGGGAAAAGGGGACTGAAAATTTTGGTGTTGACCTTACCTTCTCATGTTTGAGCCATAATATTTTAATACACATGATAATTCAATTTTAATGCTTAGTTACACCTCTTGCTTTGGCTATGACAAAGGTATAAAGTGTAGAAAACCTCTTTACTCAACATTCCTTATGATAGAAAACATTGAATTGGGTCTCAAAAACTTGTATCCCCATTGAAAACTTTGGGGGGAGATCCACCATTTGTGTTGGTACTAAAATATGTGCCAACCTCAACAATTACACCTTGCAGTTTCTTACAATTCAACAGCCAAACTATTTGCCAATTTTGTTCTCTTGAGCCAAAATAAGATAATATATTTAGAGGGATAAAAATTAATATATTGGATAAGGACATCCCTTCCTCGGCCTATTGGTATAATGCTATTTACACACACTTTTGTCAAGAGGTGGATTCACCGTGGTTCACTCTTTTCTATTGGTTGGGTGCTTTCTCAAAAATCACTTGTCATCCATCTATTATAAATGAACGTGATATCAAGCCATGTATTATATATAGAGATATAGATGATTGATATCATGCATATAATAGAAGGATGATGGCCATATATGTGTAGTTCAACCTTTCCCCAGTAAATATATAATGGTATTTTACTCTATCCAAAGAAACTTTACAAGTAATGATAGCGTTCTTGATATGTCTCTTATTCCTTTTCTCCCTAACTTTTCCTATTCAAAGTGATACTATTATTTCCATCACCTACTCTTCCACTCACACTTATTACATATATTACAATTTTTATATTACCTCCAACATGTAAACTACTTGCTATTCTTGGCCATTGCATGTTGTATGGCAATTACACTTCCATGATTTTTGGTTTACAGTATCTTTTCATGATAGGCACATTATATGGCAGTTATGTACTTCCATGACTCTTAGTTTATAGTGTATTTTCATGATATGCACATTTTATGGTAGTTACACTTCCATGATTCTTGTTTTACATTATCTTTTCATGATATGCATGATTTCCATATGTAAGATTTAATACTTTATATAAAAGTAAGTGAGACCTTGTTTACATGAACAGTTGATGGCTAGAGTAGACACTCCTCCCTCTCTACAAGTTGAGATAGATATAGGCATTGCTGCTATAATGCCATCTACATAAGCACTGACAGAGGTATACATTAACTTGTAATTTTGAATTATAAAAAAAGACTTGTTTTAATAATTTTACTACATATACTTGGGAAAAATATAACTTATATAAATGTATTGTGTATGCAGGTTTTGTCCTATGACATCTGACAGTACCATTTATATGATTATTAGAGAAAATTATCATGTTTCTCCTATATTTGAGATGCCTATTCAAACAATTGAGCCTACCATTGGATTATTTGAGTGTGAAAAATTGATTTAGTAGTATCGTGAGCTTGCAGTAAGTGCATGTGTTTAAATGAATTTTTATTATAGTTTACAATTAATTTATTAACAATGATTTGAAAGTATTTTATGTAAATTTTGTAATAATTCTTGTATTTAAATAGGTTCAAATGCAAGTGAGATATGAGTGTAGGACCCACATTTAGACCTTGGATCAATCTAAGGCATTAGAGGGGTCTCCATCTACTAGTAGTGCATCCCATAAAGAGTCTTCTTTGAGGAAGGAAAAGAGAGGGAGGCTATTTGATGAATAGGATGTCTTACATGAGATGTACTTTTTTGTATGCCTATATGGTAATTTACACATTTTTGAAATTATATATACATATATGACGTTCACCCAACATTAGATATTATGTTGGTAGATGTAATTTTTTGTATACCTATCGTGACAATCTATGTATTATCGACATTGCACACATGTGGCTATATTGTGTGCCCATCATGGCAATCCATCTAATTTATATTTCATTATGTGTTATTGTAAAATGTTGTTTTTATCTTCCAAAATATTATCTATTAGATCTCATATTTAATGTTTTAGATAAATGATTATTAAAAAATTATTCTTTTCAATGCTATAAATCTCAGATCTCCCATATTTTTTCAAATTAAAGTTTTTATTTAATTGTGTGTAGTTGAAATGACTAATGAAATTCTTATAAATTAGGCTTAATGGACTTATTATCTTTGTAACTACTTAATTTACACTTTGGATACACTTATTGGTGTCATTATACCTCTTACAAACCTATCACATTCATTCTCTAACTTATTTCATTCATTCCATTCACAAATGTCCTCTCACTCTTTCACTATCTTCTCACTAGGCAATCCTCTTAGGTTTCAATTACCAAATATTGATATAGGTTTCATGAGTGAAATATATTATCATGTCTGATCTTGTATGATCATATCATACTTTATTTAACCTCATTTAAACCTTAAATCACAATTCAATACTCTTTTTCACATACAAAGCTAATAATGACCCCACTAGGTTTGTAACCTTTTTTTTGACCTTTTCACTTTATTTGAAAAATATATAAACTCCCATAAAGATAAAAAAGCATTTTAGACCACCATATATCTTGATAAAAATCTTGTTAAAGGTTACTAAACCCCCAATAAACTATTTTCACAATGCAATTTCCTCCTACATGTGCTCAGAATTTGATCAAGTTCACAACCATATAATTTGTCAACCATACACATCCTTTCATTGCAATACTAAGTGAATAGACATAAGGTAACTAAGAAAAATAGGGATCTGTTATGTTAGGTTTATTTGTGTTTAATAGTTTTAAACTCCCAAAATATGTTTCTAGTGATTTGTACTCTCCTCCATTACACCAAATTCTACCAACTCTATGGACATTTACATTCTTTATGGACACATCAACATTTCTTAGATTTTGATTGCATAAAAATGCATTGAATATATACCAAAATAAATTATAACTATGTAAATAGGGCAACCTTTCAAACAATAGGGTAATGAACATTTGTTACTTGTTTTCAATCCAACCTAGACATCCAACTACTCACCTACAATCTCTTGTTTAAACCTACCAATACACAAAAAAGTGACTTGATCATGGCCTCTAGGGAATTTTAAAGACAATATAAAAATTTATGATAATACAATACTATTACATGAAATATAGATACACAAAATCATTCCATATATATTCACTTTTAGCAATCTTGATTACAAAACACAACCCATGAAAAGGACTGGATCATCATCTTATTCTCTTACATCTAATGTGAGGATAATGTTAACATGAATAAACATGATTCTTAAGGGTAATAATGATTCATAGGTATTAGGTAAAATTATTAAAATCATCCAACTGTGGATCTGATCTTATAAAAGATCTCATTCTCATGTCATGCTTGGCTTGAATCTTTTATCTTCAATCTAGTTTCACTCTCTTGATCACAATGTTTGTTAGTATCCTTAAAAAATTCATATTAATTTTACATTTATAAGCACTTATTTATGTAATTTACCTTTCTCATGTCACTCACATTCACTCTCTAACTCATTCCATTCATTCCAATCCTAACTTCCTCACTCTCTTCTCTAACTTCTCATTAGGCAAATCTCTTAGGTCTCAACTACCAAAAATTGATATATGTCTCAAGGAGTTAGTAGTATATCATATATGTTATTATATGGTAAAATCACACCTATATTAACCTCTTAAAATCATTCAAATTCACTCCAACATTCAATTCCACATATGGGGCTCACAATGGTCTCCTTAGGCTTGTAGCCTTTTTTGTGAAAATTCTCTTGGTTTGGGAAATATATAAAATATTATGGAGATTAAAAAAAAATTATAGACACCGTCTATCTACTTACATGTGTATGTCAAATTTAATGACCTAACTCCACTCCTAGACCACACTTCCTTTGTAAACCACCCTTCAATTAAGCCTAATTAGAATTATCTTAAACCCATAATCACTAAATCCATATTGTATGGTCTTGAACCACACCAAAAAAAAATTATTCATTTTCCATACATCAAAAATTTCATATTATGAAGTTTAATTATTTTTCAAGGGTTAAAACTCTTTCTATTGGGTTTTTGCTCTTGAAACCCTAGTTAGGCTTCTACACAGTCTGAGGGGCTATATAATTCAATATATTGAGTTATAAAAAGTTTAAAATCACCAAAATTACACGTTTAGTTCTTTTTTCACCCCAAAACCCTTATAATATAGGTGAGACATCTCATTTCTCTTTTTTCTCTCTTCTAACCATCAAAACACAAGTTTTTGAGTCCTATTTAAGACTGTGACAACATGGTTTCCATATCAGTGAGTGTCAAGGACTCTCTTAAGGGATTATATAAATACCAATACCTTATTTCCACCTTTATCCAAACATATAAACCATTATATCCATTATCATACACTTTTATACAAGAAAAACCTCTCCTCTCTATCTTGACTATGCACAACAAGGCACCCTATAGGCCTGTGATAACAACATGGAGTATTAGTTCAATTTCAAATCCCTCATCAATATTATAAGAGATTAAAAAAATCATTTTATAATGGGACCATATTAAAATTCCATATATATAATGACAACTTTAGAATATTAAGAAGCAATTCTTACTTCCCTTTATAATGTGATTGTTAACCTAAAATAGGGTATAAACAGGGTTTCTTTGTTCTAGAGAACTATATGTTAATTATTTACCATTATATTTTGTATATAAAAAAATTAACCTTCCAAATCAATGATCATTTTCAATATTTATATCATTATCTACACCAAATTCATACTCCTTTCATGAGAAATAACTATTTACTTTCATATTAGACTATCATAGGCAAAACAGGGTATATGGGTAGAGGTAACTCTTTTTTCCAAGTTATCCATGTATAAATGTCTTACTCATTCCTCTATAGATATATATAGGTTCAACATGTTCAAAATAATATCATGATTAATCACAACTTACCAATCTGGTGGAATCACTCCAAGCTCCCTTCCTTGACTGTGATCTACAGTCACTTCTTGGTTAGCACCTATAGTCATTCATCCACCTATAACCTGACACAAATGACAACATATTCATGGCATCAAGGACCTTCAAGGATAACATGAAATTAATGAAATCATATAAAATGAATGGAGAATTCACAACAAGTCACTTTCCTTTATTCATAGCTTTGTTCTCTATTACATTACAATCCTTTCTTGGACTAAAGATCTTTCTTGAGAGGTTTTGTATGTTCTCTCCTTCTTTGATCCTCCTCCTTCTTCTTGGAAACCTCTCTCTCCCTATTCTATCCTCTATGACATTAAAAAAATAAAAATTTAATTTTACACCAAATTCAACATTGGTTTTGGTTGGTGGTTACATCAAACTTCCTTATAATAACTAACTCAATGCTTGTGGTTGATTACATGACTAATTGATTACTAACCCCTTAATGACTTAACATGAGATTTATTAAAACCTACCTTAAATGAATTATGAGACCTTTTAATATATTTTATATCACCTAAACATTTCAAAATATTTTCCCTCATCACCTTTTATCATCCCCTATTACCACCTAATAGGTCAATAGTTCTATAGGTCAATTACTCATTAAGGTTCTAGATCTCTAGTTTAAGTTGTCAAAGTTATCAAAGTTTAAGTTGTGGTTGAAGAGCTCTAGTTACGATGATTTCTGACTAAAAACTAACATTGATAAAATTTCTAGGGGTGGATAACATCTAGGAATAGGTTATTGGCCTCCCATCAGGCATGATTGATAAACTCACCACCCATTTTGGCCTCAAGAACACCCTTCCCAATACAAGAAAAATGTATTTTTTTAGCCTAAGTTCAAACATACATAAAACAAAAAAATGAAATTCATTTACATGAACAATTAGATCCCTCCCATACCTATTTAAACCCTCTAATTTAACCCCAGAAAATGCAAGTGGAAGCTTCAAGTGCAATTCATTGGACAAGTTGTAGTGAGGGGTCCAAAAATGTAACTTTTTGACAGTGAACAAGCAATGTCTTGAGCTCCAACTAGTATTTATACCTATATGACCTCAAAATATGAATATATTACTTTGATCACATATAGATAGGCAAATTACATGTTATCACACTACCATGACAATCAAATCCACCTGGAAGTGCATTTTCACTACTATTCTAGAGAGCAGAAACATTGATAACAAATGTTGTCAAATTTTAAGTTGTGGTTACATAAATCTAGTTTTGATGCTTCCTAACTAAAAAATTAAATTTAAAACATGTTAAAGGGGTGGATAAAATCTAGGACCAGGTTATTGGCCTCCCATTAGGCCTGATCGACAAACCCACAACCCATTCTGGCCTTAAGAACACCCTTCTCAATACAAAAAAATACAATTTTTTAGCCTAAATTCAAACACACGTAAAATGAAAATTTTAAGTCATTTATGTGAACCATTAAATCCTTACCATCCCTATTTAATCCCTCTAATCACACCCTAGATCACTCAGGTGGAAGCTTTGAGAGCAATCTATTGGACAAGTTATAGTGAGGGGTCCAAAAATGCAACTTTTTGGTAGTGAACAAGCAACTTCTTGAGCTCCAATTGGAATTTATACCTTTGGAACCTACACCTAAAAATTTATCACTTTTATCAAATATATATAGTCAAATTACATTTTATCACACTGTTACAAAGTTCAAATCCACTAGAAAGTGTATTTTCACTGCCGTTTCAAAGAGCAAAAATAATGACAACAAATATTGTCAAAGTTTAAATTGTGGTTATAGAACTCTAGTTTCAATGCTTCCGGATATAAAAATGAAACTAAAAACATGTGTGAGGGGTGGATAAAATCTAGGAATAGGTTCTTGGCCTCCCATCAAGCCTGATCGATAAACCCACTACCCATTTTGGCCTCAAGATCACCCTTCCCAATACAAAAAAAATGCAAAATTTTAGCCTAAGTTCAAACATGCATAAAATGAAAACTATAAGTCATTTACATGAACCGTAGAATCCCTCCCATGAATATTTAATCCTTATAATATCACCCCATAGCACTTAGGTGTAAGATTCGAGAGAAATCTGTTGGACAAGTTATAGTGAGGGGTCCAAAAATGCAATTGTTTGACATTGAACAAGCAACTTCTTGAGCTCCAACTGGAATTTCTACCTCTAGGACCTCCAAATTGAAATATATCACTAAAATCACATTAATATATAAAAATTACATGTTATCACATTATCATGATGTTCAAATCCACTTGGAAGTGCATTTTCACTACCATTCTGGAGCGTGGAAACATTGAAAACAAATGTTGTCAAAGTTTAGGTTGTGGTTAAAAAAATCTAATTCCAATGGTTATTGACTAAAAAATGACACTTAAAAAAAATCCAAGGTGGTGGACAACATTTATGACTAGGTTATTTTCCTCCCATCAGGCTTAATTGACAAACCCACCACCCATTCTGTCCTCAAGAACACCCTTCCCAATACAAGAAAAAAGCATTTTTTAGCCTAAGTTCAAACACCAATAAAATGAAACCTATAAGTCATTTATTGAGATTTGATCATGTCCAACCTAATCTTAAAACATATCCAACCTCAGCTTCTCTTAGATTCAATAATATATAATTCTTTAATAACAGTGCCAACCACGTAAAGGTGGAAGCTTATCTGGCACCACTAACCTACAAAAAATTGTTAGTAAGTAATTAACAATGCAATTTATATGTACTATCTAGAAAACAAAATAAAATGGTAAAATTTATTACATCTACATTTGAAAATTCAACATACATATGTATTTCAATCCAATGAAACATTATGATCTGCTCTAACCTTGACAGTATCAAGAATAATTTCATGGTCTAACTCCTAAACTTTTCATACGTTCTTGTTTAATGGCCTCCCATGATATTTTTGTAATTTAATATTCATTGAAATAATAAAATTTGATAGTGTATTATCTTCTTGTTCATTTCAAACTCTTCAAATAGCCATTAATCTGAATATTTTATAGGATATCATTGAAACCAAGTTCTAGTGACTACCACTGACCCAGTGGGATAATCAATGTTTTCTCCATCTATTGCTAGGGAAGTCATTTTTTTATTTCCACTAACACAAGTAGTAATAAGTGCCATATTCATTATTCTCATCTACAATAACTAAAAAAACATGCCCTGTATCATAAAAAACCATCTTTAGCAATGATATGAAGATATAAAATGAGAATAAATTATACATAATAAAAAATATTTTACCTAGCTGCACTAGATCAGATACATGGTCAAAGTCATTTGATGTTGTCATATTTGTAAGTTACAATACTATTAGAACCTAATATTTGTTGATTGGAATTAAATATTTGGAACTCTAATCATCCACCCACTCTTGTGACTCACACTCATTCTAAACAGAGTCCGCACATGTAGAACATGAACATGCCAAGTGTCTCATATGAATAGTCCAAGAAATTGCATTTGAGCTAAAAAATGAGTGGTCACTTGAACTAATTAGAGTCATACAATACTCATACTTTACCAAGTGTTCTTCCTCCATAGAAAAATGTTTATGAACAATAGAATTTGGCTGAGCACCATGACACATGTTCTCATTACACTATTCAACCATAGTTTTTGTATTTGTCAAATGAACACCCTCTTCAAATTTCAAATCTTCCCTTAAAATAGCTCTTTTTACACATGTTATAACACCACCATGCTCCCATTTTCCATGGCCCACCTTAGTGAAAATCCAAATGTGTTCTACACTAGTGGTAATGTGCATCCTACTCAACCACTAAAACATCCATGCATTTTTGAATTGTGATGTGCAATTGTCTGACCAAATGTAATGTTGATTGAAAGTATTGTTCCTCTAACTAAATTGTTCATATAACTTCTAAAAACAACCTTGAACATACTCTGAACAATGTGATATGTCATCACTAATATAGAAATGGTACTAACTTACTATTTTTTGTTGTTTCTCTGTATTATCATGTGTATGTATGAATTCTATATTCATGAATATGGCAATTTGTGATGAGTTTCAATACTACAATTGAACTTCCATTTGGGTTTTGAATGTTTAATTTTTATAAAAATCAAGTATTGAAACAATCAAACCAAATGATAATGTATCCTTGCTTATCTTGAAATGTTCATCCAATCATCTAGCCTTGTGTGTGTGGTTTGCATACTCATTAACAATTTTCTCCCTAAATTTGACCAAAAATTCAAAAATAGGTATCTTTTTTGTAACAAGCTCATACCTTTTAGACTCTTTGCCATATTTTACTTGATAAGTCAGTGATTTATGTTTACTTAAACCAATTAATTCTTCTCTAATTACACTTGTATTCTTCTCATCAATACATTTTTAAAATTTTGACTATCCACCACAAATGCTATAATTTCCATTTAAACATGATTTGTTGTAAAATAATTATCCATTCAATCTTTTACAATAGATAGTTGAAATAAATTTTCTAGTTAATTTTGGTGGTAATTCAATGCCACACTCCTACAAAATGTTGTTAGTATGCAAAATTACAATGAATATGGCAAAAAACATCATCTGGCTTTAAAATTTCAACATATTGGCTACAAAAACAAGTGGTGTGTGTGTGATTTATTTTAACATAATAAGGTTTGCCATCTCAAAATATCATTGGAAAATATAAATTTGTGGATGTTTTTCCAAAAATTTAGACTAAAAATGTGTTTGAGTCATATCCAATAATTGTTTTAAATGCAGTTCATGGTTACGAGAACCAACTCTTATGTTCACAACATCTCTTGCATTGGGTGAAACTCTTATATTATCTTTCTAAAATTGAGCAAGTAACTCTTTGAGAGTATCGGATATAGCCTTGTCCTTTTGTGGGAGACTACTAGAGAATGCTCAAATCTCACTGGTATTTAGGTTCATTAAGTATTTCACGCCTTTCAATTGCTTTCATTATTATTTTTCTATTTATATTAAGTGTTCAGTTTGTTTTTGAAACCATTCATTTTTTACCTATTTTGTCACTTACTGCACAAGTTGTAAGTATACACTGGCCAACATTATAATCTTTGGTATGATTTTGGGCCTATAATATGATATAAATCATGTAGATTTTCAACAATTTCATTATTTTCATGATCCATGTTAGATGTTCTTAGTCTTAATGTGTACATTATAGGTCTCTTCCTAATCAATTTTATCAATGAAATAAATAATTGACATCTTTGACTATCATAATACAAATAATGAAATAAAGTATCCCAAATTTGTTGAGCTAGTCTTCTTGAATGACTATCAAACATTTTTTTATGCATTGGTTCTAAAATATTTTCATCAACTTCAATTAAGTACTTGCCTTTTATATGCACAATTATTGGAGGTGTTGGTAATGGTGGAATTTATTGAGAGGGTGCTTCAAAATTGTTATTAATTTAATTGTTTAGAGGTGGGATGACATTTTATTCATTATTTATTTATTCATTATATGTTTCCATGAAATTTTCTTGATGGTTAATTTCATCATTATTTGTTGTCATCAAATTTTATTCATTAATGTGGGGTGAAGCATCATACATAGACTCATCATCAAAAAAATAAAAAAACTTGAAACTTTGAATGTAAAATTCCAACATTAACTATTTCATTATTTTCAATTTCATTATTATTCATTTTATTATGGTCAATTTCATCATTATTCAATTCATTATGGTCAATTTCATCATTATTTAATTCATTATTGTCAATTGGCTCATTATTTATGGCATTTGGTTCATCAAGATTAGGGTTTATACCTTGTCTACCATGAATTTTTTGCATTCATATCTTGTGTTTCTCTCTCAAATATTATAATTTATTTGGTGTTTTGTTCTTCAACATCTGTCTCGTCCTCAAACGTGACCCATCACCCATCAAGGATAATTGACAAATATTCAAAGGTGGGGTCAAGTACATAGGTACCGCATATCCCATATAAATATACAGAGAATGTTTGTGGGGATAGAATTATCAATTTGGGTTATAAATAGTCATTGAGAAGTGAGCTTAGTATATAATAATTATAATGTGATCGCATTATATAATGCGATCATCTTATTACATAACATGATTACGTTATTTGTTGTACAAGGTTTTGCTTATTCCAATATATTACGAAGCATATATTAACAATAACACGATCGTGTTATTCTTAATAATCATTTGGGGTTAGTAATTAGCATTAAGAACTGAGTATTGACTATATTAAGAATAACACAATTACATTATTAAATAATGTGATCACATATACTTAATATAGATTAGGGATTAAGGCATTAGTGCATAAGGTTTAGGGATTATGGATTACAATTTATGTTATAGGGATTAGGGATTTAGGTCATGTAGGGTTTAGGTTTAAGGGTGTATATAAGGTCTAATCACTCGATGCCATGTGTGAACCTAATTTTTACTACAAAGGTTGTTAATTAGGACTAAATTGATTGGTAAATAGGGAAAGTTTTTGGTTTACAATTTAGGGTATAATGTTTAGTGCTTAGGTTTAGGGTACACAGGGTCAATCACAAAGATAATTCTTAGTCTAAATGATGTTAATTTGGGATAAAATGATTGGTTCATGGTTTAAAGAGTTTATATTTATGGTTTAGAGTTTAGGGATTAGGAACTTTAAGCATTAGGGCTTAGGGTATAGGTTTTAGGGTATATAAGGTATAATTGTGATGGCAATTAGGGAAAATTAAAGATGATCAACCCAAAAATCACATTTTATAGTCATGCAATTAGGTTTAAGGGGCTCAAAATAAACCCAATTTACTTTAGATGCACAACTAGATTAGTACTCCTAAGGCTAAGTTTTGTCCATAGGTTTAAAACATGCATTTTATGACATCTCATGATAAAATCAATTATATCGTAAGGCATGTATGTTTATGACATGTAGTGGGTATTAGGGCATAGGTCTTACAATTTATGTTTTAGGGATTAAGGATTAGGTCATAGGGTTTAGGTTTAAGGACCTACATATAATTTGTCTAATTACTCTATGCTATGTGAACCTAATTCTTACTACAAAGGATGTTAATTGGGACTAAATTGATTGGTAAATAGGGAAAGCTTATGGTTTACAATCTAGGGTATAGTGTTTAGGGTTTATGGTCTAGGGCTTAGGTTTAATGTATATATGGTTTAGGGTACATAGGGTCAATTTCAAAGATAATCAAGGATAATTTTAATCACTTAGGCCCATTTTTTACTATACAATGTGTTTTTGGGTTATCATTATACCTTAGATGTCATCGTGCAGATTGAGTGAATTAGTCAAATAGGGTAACCTGTCATGTGATTTAGGCCAAATTTAGCTCTGTAAAGTTAATTCTTAGTCTAAATGATGTTAATTTGGAATAAAATGATTGGTTCAAGGTGTAAAGAGTTTATATTTATGGTTTAGAGTTTAGGGATTATGAAATTTAAGGTTTAGGGCTTAGGGTATATGTTTTAGGGTATATAAGGTATAATCATGAAGGCAAATGGGGTAAATTTGAGCTCTTTAAACCTATATATGGGAGTAAAGAATATGATTTTAAGCTCAATACCCCCACACCATCATAGATTGAGATAATTAAGTCAATTATAGTTTAATGAGTGATGTAATTTTAACCAAGTTCATCCCTGTGAAACTAATTATTACTATATATATATATATATATATATATATATAAAATGTTAATTGGGTCTAAATTTATTATTTTAGGGTTTAGGGTCTATAATTTAAAGTATTTTGGGTTTAGGGCTTATAGATTAGGGTTTAATGTAAATGGTACCAGGTTTAGGGTTCAATTTAAATGGTACAGGGTTTAGGGTTTAATATATTGAATATAGGTTCCAGTCACTAAGGTAATTGAAGAATATTTAAGCTACTTGTTCACTTATTTATGAAAATTACCTTTATGTTTGAATTTATGATAAAAGTAGGGTCAGTTATGCCATGTACATATTGTATAATGTTATACAATTGATTGAGCCATAAATTTGGTTTAGGGGCTCAATTTTTCTTAGATCATGCCTTAAATAACATAACTTGACTAATTGGATAAATTCATGATAGAGTTAATCTTTTGATTTTGCCCCAAATCATATCTTGCTCTTGAAGGGGTTCAAATTGGCCTAAAATGCCTCCTTAATTAGAAGAATCAAATAGCTCCTCCTCTTTGGTTAATTAGGTTGAAGGGGATAAAAAATTCCCCAATTTACTTTAGATGCACAACTAGATTGGTACTCCAAAGGCTAAGTTTTGGCCATAGGTTTAAAAAGTGCATTTTATGACATCTCATGATAAAATCAGTTATACCATAAAGCATGTATATTTGTATCATGTAGTCGGCATTAGGGCATAATGGTTATAATTTATATTTTAGGGTTTAGGGATTAGGGCATAGGATTTAGGTTTAAGGACCTATATATAATGTCTAATGGCTTTATTCCATGTTCAAACCTAATTCTTACTATAAAGGATGTAAATTGGGACTAAATCAATTGGTAAATAGGGAAATTTTATGGTTTAAAATTTCGGGTATAGTGTTTAGGGTTTATGATTTAGGGCTTAGTTTTTAATGTATAAATGGTTTAGGGTACATAAGGTTAATCGCAAAGATAATTGAGGACAATTAGAATCACTTGGACCTATTTGTGACTATAGAATGTGTTTTTGGGTTGTCATTATACCCTAGATGTCATCATGTAGATTGAGTGAATTAGTCAAATAGGTCACTCAATCATGTGATTTAGGCCAAACTAAGCCCTATGAACGTAATTCTTAGTCTAAATGATGTTAATTTGAGCTAAAATGATTGGTTCAAGGTTTAAAGAGTTTATATTTATGGTTTAAAGTTTAGGGATTATGAAATTTAGGGATTAGGGCTTAGGGTATAGGTTTAAGGGTATATAAGTTACAATCATGATGCTAATTGGGGGAAATTTTGAGCTCCTTAAACCTAGATCTATGAGTAAATAATGTGAATTTAGGATCAATTATCCCCTACATCATCACAGATTGAGCCAACATCATTAATTATGGTAATGAGTGATGCAACGTTAACCAAGTCCATCTTGATGAATCTAATTCTTACTATATATAAAGGATATTAATTGGTCTAAATTGCTTCCAGGTGCTTGTTGAGCCTTAATGTAAGTAATTTCATCCATATGATATCAATTATGGATCTAAGTGCTCACCATATTAAAAAATGAGGATTTTTTCAATTTGATATTCAATTAAATCCAAAGGATTCGTGTGCAAGGAATTACATTCATATATAATGGAAATTGAGGCTTATTTGGCCCTGATTTACATACCATATTGAACCAATCTAGTATTTAGTTCCAAATAATACATAATTGGGGCCAATAGAGGCTTGCCCAAGGAATTGTGTCAACATAATTTTTATTAGGGCCCTAAACACACCTTAATCAAATAATTGAGTGTTTGATTCAATCTAATATGAAATCAGGACCAATTGAGCCCTTTGTAAGGAATTACATCCATCTAATAATAATTGGGATTATTATTGTGCACCAAATTCAATTGAAAGAATATTTAGATCAATATGATATAAAATTTAGTCCAAACAAGCATTATGTAAGAAATTTAATCCTTATACTATCAATAGGGGGCTCTATTTGTCCCAAATACATAACATATTGAATCAACCAAGTATTTAGTTCAGTTGAATATGCAATTATGGCCAACCAAGGCTCATGCAAGTAATTGAATAAATCTAATGTCAATTATGATTTCATTACTTATTGTAAACTATATTAAGCTAATTATGTATTTGGTTTTATCTTATATATAGTTGGGGTCAATTAAGCCCCATGAAAGTAATTTTGTCCATATAATATTGGTTAGGTTCCATTAGCCCCAAGTACACACCATATTGAACCAATTGAGTATTTAGGTTTAATATGATATGCAATTGGGGCCACTCAATCCCCAAGCAAGGAATTACATCCATCTAATGTCATTTAGGGCTCTAATTACACCATGTTAAATCAAGTGATATTTTTTCAATACTATACACATTTGGGGAAAACCAATCCCTATGTAATTAATTACTTCCACCTAATATCAATCGAGGCATTTTTAACCCCATGAAAGGGGTTATGTCCATATAATGTTCATTGTGAATATTTTCCCTAATTTCACATCATATTTAACCAATCAAGTATTTTCTTCAATATAATATGTAACATCCCCTCTAACATCCTTAATACCATCCGTAATGAAGGTACCAATATAGATTAAAAAATCCATCCCTCTGCTAATGCATGATCTCACAATGATGGGGTAGATATTAATCAAGCTGATCCATAATCATTTCAAAATAAGGGGTCTTAATTAATTTTACAAGCTCTTAGTGGGACTTCCCACCGATTTGTTTCTTACTCGCCTTTACCCCATCCAGAAGCTTTATTTCTCCTAGTTTGAGTCTACATTATCAATCCCCATGGGTAGAAATAGGGATCAAATGGATCCAACATCTTGAAAGGAGGTCCATGAGAAAAATAAAGTTTAAAAGAAGCTCAAAAATTGGGGGCCTCATAGAATTTATGGAACAAGTCACTGAGCATAACATTAAGATTGCCCAAGACTTTGTGATAGATTGGACAAAGTAAAAAGTTTCCATACATAACATTATCATTAATGTCTTGAAGGAGTTCATCGATGGCACCACTATCATGTCATGCATAGGTTCCAAGGTATTCAAGGACTAGTCAAAAATCAAGAGTCCTAGCAATGGTTCCTTAAAAAAAATGATTTCATGTAGATGGAAAAGAAAGGGTTCCCTCAGGCTGACCTCCTGCATTACTAGCCAAAAATTTACATTTAGATCATGTGATATATGACATTAAAAGGTAAATATACACTAATATTCTCCCACCATTTCATACTTATATATCATTTCATTGGGTATAAAATTAGTCTACCCTATTTCTTGCTTAATTCCCTTGAGAACAACATCTTGCTTCATCGAGTAAATGATACTAATCCCATTCTACATCAAGGCCTGATCCTCCTCCTTGTTAAGCATAACCAAGACATTTTAGGCTTGGAGGTTCCCCCTAGGGCTCCTCATCTAGGGAGGAATCCTAGGACTGTTGAATAGAGGATCCTATTGAGGGATCCCACTAGCCTTCCGATCATACCCCCCAAAACAACTTATCATAGTTCCCTTGGATGACCTTCCTCTCAAATTATTATTGATTCCCAAACTAAACCAATTTAAATAGGGACCCTTTCAAAATAAACTTTGAAAGGAAAGGTCATAGTTATGGAAGAGTTGGAAATAAATAAATAGATACTGGAAAACTTTAACTCAAAGGTGCAACAAGCTGGTTTTGGCCTAGCCAAACTTATCCAAGATTAGAATTCACTACACAAATAAGCTAGATCAACGATCTAGGCCTTTGTTCACTCTAATAATCCCCCTTAGACCCCTGATATGACTTCTCCTAAGGTTTTAAAATCCCCCTGGGCTACCCCAAGTGAGCCCTCCCCAAACAATCTCCCTTACAGGTAAAAGGTAAAAATTGTCTTAGAATGTTCTTCCCTAGCGAAGCAAATTAAGGCCCCAAAAATCACACTCAGAATAAAGTTTAAAAGGACAAACCAACCATCCAAACAAAGGACATTATTGAATCTGAATACCCTCAGGAGGGACCTTCCTCCTAGTTCTGGTAGTTTTTCCTATTTTTTTGCTTCTATTTTAAGTACTATTTTTTTGCTTTATTGGCCCTAGTTGGCCTATTTAAACTTCTGTAATACACTCTTGAGGTTTCAAGTCCATGTAAGACCTAAATTTTACCATATCAAATAAAAAAAATAATATGTAATTAATAGTAATAAGTCCTCATGCAAAGAATTCCTTCAATATAATGTCAATTATGGCTTTGAAAGCACACCATATTAAAATAATTTAATATTTAGTTCAATCTAATACACAATTGGGGTTAAATGAGCCTTGAGAAAGGAATTATGTCCATATGATGTCAATTGGGTCTCTAATTTCACACCATATTATAAAAAAAACAAGTATTTAATTTAGTTTGATATGTAATTAGGGCCAACCAAGCTCCATCCAAGGAAATATGTCCATCTAATGTCAATTTGGGATCTGTTGGCCCAATTGCACACCATATTAGGATCAAAGGAACAATAAATTGATTCATATTTTAATACATCTCCAATTATCATTTAATGATATCAAATTTTGATAAGAACATTAGTCCCAAAAAATAATGTTAATCAACCAAAATTTGATCTTAATACTACTATGGCTAATGTCTCCTTTAGTAGGTCAAAATGCAAATTCAGGTTTTAGGGTGTTGAGAATATATAGAGTGATCACATTATTAACACGATCACATTATTAACATGATCATATTATTAACATGGTTGTGTTATTAAGTAACATGATCACATTACTAACATCGTTAATAATGCAATCACATTAATAACATGATTGCATTATTAATGAGATCATGATGTTTGAATTAGAATTCAATTCTCATGCCTTTTGGCTCGAGAATGGCTTGCATTGCCGAGCCAAAGGCTTGGATTGTCAATGTATAGCTGAGTTTTGGGAGTTATGATAAAAAACAAAATTCAACTTTGATTGCCAAATACACTAAAATTTTCAACATGAAAATTCAAAAACTCAATACCATCATGATGATAATGCTCTCTTTCCAAAAATATGATTTTTATAATTTTTGGACTAATTTAAGGTTTCAAATGATTTGATTTCTGAATATACCTTTTTTAGGCTAATACATACCACAAACATGCATGCCTATACATGTTCATGTAATTTGTATTTCATTGATCCAAGTGAAAAAAAATTATAGGGTCACCAACTAGGACTAATTCTACACACATTAAAAAAAATTGATTTTTTTTTTGTGGTAGTTAGGCATGCCACACAGAATGGCTATCCATTTTTTTGTTAGTTTTTAGGATCTATTTACTTGAAAAATTCATTAAAAAAATAAAAATAAAATAATAAGTTACAAACTAGAAGATCTTATCTACATTTTCCCCAAAGGGTTTCAAATAATATTAAACATTTCTCAAAAAATAATGCACCGCACTACCATCTATCTATTATGTTTTTTGGAAAAAATAGGAATTTATCTTCAAATTTTAGATGTTTGACTTAGTTATACTTAACCATTTGAAATTTTTTTTTAGTGTTTCAGAAACTAGACTCGAAATTCTAGATTTCATCTTCTTACACCATCTTCAAATTTTGAGTGTAGATATCTCAAACTATCTATAGAAGTTCAGATTTCTAAAATTTTAGGAAAATCATGTCCATGGGTAGGCCACTTTTTGTCCCCCAAATTTGTGCACTTACCCATAATAAGAAGAAAGCACAACAAAACAAAAATATAATCAATGGGTGAAAATAAAATGCATATAAGTAGGCCAATGGGTATAAACAATAAAAATAATAAGAGGAAGATTCCAAACAAGCCATAACTTCCCTTAGAACTCAATGCATTATAGGATGAAAGATTTTGATATTTTTTTTGTCATCATTAGGAAATATCCAAGTATTTGGAATGGAATAAACAATCAAGGGGAAAGGGAAAGTATAAAATATCAAGAAACATAAACCAAGTGGCTAGAAGAATATTTATGAAATATAAGGAAAGTGTCAAGATGTTAAATCTAGAAGATAGATGAAGAATGCAATCAAAATAAAATGAGTAAATCACATGAAATATACAACATATATAGTAAAATAATCTATTTATATTAATTAAACTATACACAATTATGATATATCAATGAATCACAATATATAAGCTAGCATAGCTAAATGATAATCTCATATCTAATGTGAAATATTGGACTATAAGAGTTATATGTCTCACTTAGAATATTGAAAAAATAATAATGAGATTTTTAATAACTAAAATCATCATATAAAATAAATATATTTGGAGAGACGGCTCAAGGAGCAGCCAAAACTTGAGAAACATGCATATCAATATGTTATCATAAAATTTGTGCTTAGATATGATCCATAGAAAGAGTTGCAAATTAATATTTACACTTGGATGATTATGTACTATAGGGATTGAATGTGTAACTTTATGAATCGTAATTATATGAGTTCTTATTGTAGTAGATGGTGTCATAGAATCAATTTTAATAGGAACTATAACTCATGATGGTGAAATAGTAATAAATATCACATGATGTTGAATGAATTACTCCTTGAGAAACACACTAGATGATCAAACATGTGATATTTTGGATTGGATAGGTAGCTCAAAATATGTGCCCCAAATGGTATGTAACTCACTATTATTCATAAACTTAAGACAATGATGTAGTGTAGATGGCATCATTCCAATTTGTTTAGGCCATGGGTACCCAAGTAATAGATTATATGATCTTGTATCTGATACTACATAAAACCAAACTAGATGGGTCTGAGTACCAACTAAAATTGGTAGTGTAATACCACCAATGGTTGTGAATGAAATTCCATTATAACTATGAAGTATCATTATTGTACTAAGTAAATATCACTTATTATAGCCTTAAAAAGACATAAATGACATTTTAATTACATTTTTTCTAGAACTATTGTCAATCATAATGACATGTGTGATCTAAGGATGATAGTTGACAAAACCAAGAATGTATAAAGGATAATTATTTGAATCATAATTTTTTATATAGTGGTCATAGAATTCAATGGAAGGTAATTACTGGTGAGAGCTCAAAACCATGCCAATCATGTTATCAATCTCTAGTGGAATAGTCTAATGACGTATAAATGTCATCATATACTCATTTTTATTATTTGTAATGTTGTGAGTTGGTAATGGATTGTTAAAAAGTTTCAATAATTATTTAGGTGTTGTGATAAATTCATTTAATGTATAATATTGTCCTTCACTCCAAATGGTGTTAATATTAACGATATCTTTAATCTTATTTCATAATTTGAATAACCAATTAATTAAATAGTTGGATGCTCTACGGTAATCATAATATTTTTTTGCATCATACCCTTTATGAAATTTTTGATTATTATCTAATTGATATAGATTGGGTAAAATAATCATGTTATATTCAAGTAAGCATTTAAGCACTTTGTAAAGTGGGTATCATAATCTTGTAAATTATGGATTATTCCTATAAGTGAGAAAACAAACCTATTGGTTTTGTATGCAACTATGTTTATGGTTTTGGCCTTGTTCTTAGATTAAAAATTATGTGCATCATTAGTCTTAGCTTTGAATATTATCTTTCCATGGTATTTAGAGGTAGTGGAAGTAGAAGCAATAGATGTTTAATTAAGTACAATGGCATCCATAAGTTTAATTTCAATGTCACGTAGCACATGGAAATGTTCCTAAAAATATTCATAAGTATTAAACATGAATTTATCTTTAGGTAGTGTAATCAAACCATTTGTGAATAAAATTTGAAGCTTAGTATCAAGGGTTTGATGTGATAGTTTTGTAAGAATAATATTAAATTTAAACACATATGCAACAATATGTTTATTAAGTCCTTGGTTGATTTGAGTAATTTGAGAAAATGTGAAATTTTAGACTATGATTATTGAAAAAGTGATAATAACATATCAACAAAATTATTGAATCATTCACAAAGTGCATAGGTAGGGTGTAGAACCAATCCAAGACATATCTAGTGAGACTTATAGGGTATAACTTGGTCATAAGTAAATCATTGTGTTGAAAACCAAATCAAGATGTTAAATAATCCCTAGCATGATGTGAATGATCCCCATCATCACTATATGATGTAATTTTAGGCACTTGAAATGGAGGAAAGAGATGAATACAAACTTTTATAGACAATGGGTTATGTAATATGTCATAAGATGAAACCACATGGCTAAGATTTTCAGATGCTTTAAATAGTTTTGTAATTTTTAACTACATATCTTAAAGTTATTGTTGAACTACCACATCAATAAATCCATTGGTATGTATGTGTAGGAATGGATGCCTTCTTATGATTAACACTAGTTATAATGGAAGCAAGATTGGTATTTTGGTTATGTCCAAGAACAAGGGATACGATATAAGAATCATATCATGGAGGTACATTGGTCATTGGATTGATTTTAGGAGCCATAAAATCCATAGGTTGTATAAGAATAGAATGATTGACTTCAACATGGGGTGTAGTACTAGGTGGATACATATAAGGATCATTAGAATCATGAGGAAAACTAGCATCACCACCTAATGTATGTAAATCCTCTAAAAGGTGTATTATAATAATCCAATGGTATTATAATAGTACACTTAGTTAAATCATACTAATTCCTAATTTATTTATTTTATATTTCAGTAACTAGAAAAATAAAAAAATAGAGTTCCTTAGGGACCATCACAATATAGGCATCAAAATCATATTCATTCATGTCCTCAAATTTTGGTATATTAATATAACTAGGAGTATTTTATTAAAAACATAATCCTTATCTTCACTAGAATAATCATCATGTGAAGAAACATAATAGCATAGAGGAATATCGACATAATAAAACTAGTCAATATCATTCACATATATAGGAGTATTATTGTTAGGAGGTACTCAGTGGTGTTTGGAATTTTTGAAACATGAGTGGTATATAAAGATAATTGCATCAAATTACAAGTATCATTAATCAATATATAAATATGTCTCATAGGATCTATAGATCTAGGATTCTTCGTCATAAGATATAAACATGAAAAACTTTAATGAAGATAAGAAATGTAATAAACACAAACAATATGCAAATCTAAAATTAAGATTTGAAACTATACGATGAAACCTTAGAAAAAATCAAAATATTTATGCATTCAAATAAAATATATATATGTACCAATTTATGAAATATGGTTATAGTATGAAAATAAAAAGAGGTGGGTAGTAATCTAGGATTTGATTAAAACATGTAAATAAGAATAAAATATAAAATTAGATCTAAAAAATTACTAATCAGTCATGTAACCTAAGAGGAACACCCTAGAATATGTAAGTGATGAAAGAATGAAGGTGTTCACTAATTTGTTTTATATTTTTAGTGTACTAAGGTAATTTACCACTAACATGAAGATAAATGAATTGACATAGGCTAAATGTACATCAAACATTTTAAAAATAGAATCCAAATCTAACCAATGTGTTAAAATAGTAAACAAGCATAAACCAAATAATTTGACAAGTCATGAACTAAGTAAAATAGTGAAAGTGATGAAATTACACACCTTTCAAAAATCTTGGGATTATTATACTAGATCTATGCTATGTAGGTGACTATGTAGATTTATGTGAAATCTTGAATTTTGACATCAAATAGTGGATTTGATGCTTACTAACCTATCACCAAATACGGCGGGTGTAGTTTCAGCTACTAAATATGCCCTACCTATCTATATGTTGATTATGTTATGTTCTGCCAAGTTTGTATTGTGATTAGTTTTATATTTTGAATTTTAGTGTGCAGGTGTGTTGTCTGATATTGTGTAGTTTTATGTCCATGTTTTTCTTGATTTATCATTTTTTAAAATTTTATCTCTTCTTTATCTCCTTGACTTAGCTTTTCAAAAACACATAATCGAAAAATAAAATTACAAGTTATGGGTTGGGAAACCTCAAGGGAGTTGTAACTACATATCTCAAAAATTATAGTAATACCTAATGTATTGATTAGTGTAGTGTAAATTAAATCTAAATTAAGGGATTCTCATCCTCTTCCATTGATGTGCAATACAACTACATAAAATTTTTCCTAAACCCTCTTTTGGTATAAGTGGATGATGTCACAAGACTTGAATAATGTTGAAGTATCAAGGTAGGATATTATTTTGGAAAGTGTAGCAATAAATGTGGTAATGTTGGATCAAACTTGAAAAATGGAGGATAACTTTATGAAAACATAATTATAATGAAATTAATTAAAGAATTAACATCGATTGAATAATATATTAAAGAAATATGAGAAAAATAATTAGATCCATAATAATTTCAAATGAAAGGGTAGAATACTCAATAAATATCATTGAGCCACTTTGAGGGGGAAACCTCCAAAACAATATAATAAGAACATAATTTTTAATATGAGATTAAAGACTAACCACTAAATCCTATATATATACTCTATTCAGACCATGGTTATTCCATAATTTTATCCTATTAATAATATAAGAACATAGAGAATTGTGACAAGATAATATGAAAGGTTATGTAAGCCATAAGTTAGACATAACTATCCCTACAGATGCTATAGGTTATAGGTGTACCATGACCCTCCCCTTTAAAATCATGTTTCCCTCAATATTGAACAACTTAGCATGCTACTATATAAAATATTCATTCTCCCACATTGCATCTTCATGGTTTATATTCTTCTATTTGATCAAATTTCCCTTAATCTCTCTAGTTATTAGCCTTTTAGTACATGTCTGAAGGATCTCATCAGGTTATAGAATGATCTGACCTTATTCATCCAATTCTAGTAACTTAGTCTGGTTAAAAAATATTTGTCCTATTATCTTCTTCAAAATATACATGAAATACAAGATGTATGTGAGTGGATTGAGGTAGCTCTAACTTGTATGCAACACTATCAATTTTTTTTATGATCTTATAAGGGCCATAGTACTTATGAGAAATTTTGTTATCCCTTTATTGTTAATTTAAAGGCATCTAATTATATGGATACAAGTACATAAATACCCACTCACCCATGTTAAAATTCCTCTCACTATGGTGTTTGTCTACTTATTTCTTCATTTTATTCTGTGCTAGTGCCAACTTCTCTATCAAAGTAGTTAGCACCACCTAGTTATGTTGAATGTATTATTCAACAATGCAAACCTTGGGTTACACCTACAATGATGAAGTGATTGATATGAGATAATAACCATAAAGTTTCACAAATGGATACATTTTTCAAGAGGTATGGAAGGAAGTGTTATACCACCAATTTGCTAGTGATAACCAATGAACCCACCATTATTGTTTACTTGATGCAAAACAAAGGAGATACTCTTCCAAGAATTTGTTGACAACTTTCTTTTACCATAAAATTGAAGATTATATGATAATTTATGATCCAAATGAGTATAGAACATGTGAATTGATCACTCCAATAATTACTAGTAAAGATGGGATCATGATCACTTCTAATGATCTTGGGAGTACCATGCAAATTTTAAACTGTATCTAGAAAAAAAAAAACTACCTTACTACCTACAAATGGTTATGACAAGGAGAAAAAATGAGCATATTTTTTGAACCCATCCACAACTACCATGATGACATTTTTACCTTCAAACCATGTCCATGTTGTAATGAAATGCATGGAAACATCCTCCCACCTCTTGCTAGGAATAGATAAAGGTTATATAAGACCTGGTGTCTTAATTATTTCACCCCTTTTGTTGATAAACCATACATTATACCAAAAAATTATATATATCCCCATTGAGTCCTTCCCAAAAGAAATCCTACTTGATTCTATAATATGTTTTCAAAAATCTCGAGTGCCCTCATATTTTATATGCATGAAGCTCCTTAAGGATGTTGTGCTTGAGGATAAAATTATTAAATAGGTATAAGTGATATTTATACCATAATGCATTCAATTTCCACTCAAATTTGGTAGAAACACTAGAATTGTGATGGGTATTCTGAATTAAAACTTAAGAATCCTTGTATTTCTCCCATTCTGATCTTGCATCTTCCAACCAATCTACCTATCAAATTGTCAATGCACATAATAATGCCTTAGTGGATTCATCCCTCTTATATAGTGCATATGCTACAAAATTATCTTTTGCTTTATTATAGATGTTTTAAAAGTCATATCCTAACATTTTAGTCATCCATTTTATTTTTTCTAATAAAAAGAGTTGTTTTAAATAATATTTTAGACTATCATGATTAATTTTACCTTAAATTGTCTACCCATTAGATAAGCTCTCCATTACTTGAGTACATGAAGAATAGTCATCATCTCTTTCTCATAGATTGAATTTAGTATATTATTACACTTGAGTTGATGACTCTCACATGAAATGGATCTTCATTCCTATATGAGTAATACCCCCATGTGATAACATGATGTGTCACATTCAAAAATAAAAGTTTTTGAAAAATTAGGGGTATCCAAAATTGGAGTGGTGCATATAGCCTCCTTTAGTTTTTTAAAGGCCTTAGTAGTTGTTTCATTCCAATAGAAATAGTCTTTATTCAAAAATGTTGTGAGTGACGTTGTTGTGCTTCCATAATTTTTCAAAAATATCCCATAGTAACTTGTTAGTCCTAAAAATCCTTTGAGATTCATTATAGTTTTTGACACCTTCCATTCCATCATAGCTTAGTTATTCTATAGATACAATTTGAATCATTCATGTGTTTATGTGTGTTTTAGGCACACCAAATTTAGGTAGGGTGGAAATATGTCCTACCTCTCCTAAAAGGAAAAAAATCTTTCCCAATGCATATACCACCAACTCATACTAGATACCTTAGAAATTGATGTGTTTACTATTCTAGTCAAGGGACCTTCTAGTTTAAAGCTTAAAAAATATAAGGGAAATTTTTATTCACTTTGTTCAAAAGGATCAACACACTAAATTAAAAAAATTATCACAACTGATTGAGACACTCTTTCATTTCACACAACAAATATTTTATAACAATAATGAAAGATAATTATAACAAAATATTTAGCTATGTATATGTAGATTGCAATTTAATCCTACTCTAAAGCTACTCTAATAGGAGTTACAAAAAATCAAAAGATAGGGGTAAGGAGAAATAAAAATAAGCCTATTTTGTATGGAAGACAAATTTGATTTTTTTAAGTAGACAAATGTCCTGAAAATATAGTATTTTTCATGGCCAACATATGCACAACCAAAAATAAATATGATGTTGAAGTCTGAGGATAATTTAACTATGTATAAAGAAAGACAAAATCACCATATACATGTGCAAGAAATGAGTGTGTATCTCCATAAATGTTAAATAAAATATGATTCATGAAGCACTTACTAGGATCAATGAAATATTTAGATGAATTACAAAAGTGTGTTTGAAGCATCATAGGCTCATACACGAGAAAAATTAACTATGAAAGCAATAAAATGCATGAATAAAAGGGGATAAACTCTATGTTCTCCTATGTAGTTAATCAGTTAGTCAACCCTTATTTTTTCTAAGATTTGGTCTTATATAGACATTTTCAATCTAAGAAGTCATTAAATATCCACCCACTAAGAGATTGAAATAATTTAGAGAGGAGTAGAAATCATATTCTAGATTTAATGAGAACCAATCTAAATACCAAGGACATTAATGCTAAGGCCATACTAATCAAGTTGATATTGAATTTAGGTGGCTAAGAGTTTATGGGATTTATTAATAAATTAGGTGCTCATGCCATATGTAATAGAGCCCATCCCGACTTAAGGCAATATTTGACCTATGTGTCCTCTTTGACTAATCTCAATATACATGCCATAGATTTAGTAGATGTCAATGATAAGTCTAGTTTGAGTTACAAATCCTTATGAGAAAAATTTCCATGATTAGATAAGTCATATTTCATCCTAGCTAGTCTGGTACATGACACAATCCATTATTGGCCTTTGATGGTTTGAGAAGTGAAGACAACCATCAATTTTGACTTCTACATTGATGAGATGGCTTAGTAGGTTACCTTATCCATCAGGATTGTGTCCTATTCATCAATAATAATATTTCATGTGATAGTCCTTCATAGCTCAATAGGATTTTCTTTGCTATTTTTAAGACCTAGTCTTTGCCATGTGGATGATGATGTGTTCTTTATGTACGAGGTCATGCTATGTGGCAATATCTCATAATATGTTTTTTATTCTTGAAACACACTATCTCCTCTTTGACTATGATTCCATGATAATATACCATGTGGTGGGATTTCACATTGTTTCAAGGTTTAGGTACATGGGGACTTGTTTTTGATGCTATGATAGTGTGACGATGCAATATTTTGACAAATGGTAGCTCTTCACATGGTTGCATGATATTAAGCCTTAGTCATTGAAAGTTATCATATAAATGTTTTGAATGTGCTAAATTTTAAAATTTTGATAAGTGACATTTCCTCACTTAGTTTTAAGGTTGTAGACTTTGGCTTGAATAAACTTTGTACTATAGAGTCTGGGGTGAGAATGCTCCACATGGTAGCTTCTTGCATAGTTATGGACCTTATGCCTTTGAATTTTTTTGAGTTGCAAATATAAATGTGACTAAGTATTTAAAGGAGAAAATAAGTTTGTATAGGATCTAAAATCCATAAGTACTAGGTGGAAAAATGAACAAGTTTGAGCACTCGTGCATAAAATGCGCAAGGTCAATGATCAATTTTATAAAATCAGCTAAGTAAAGAAAGTTGTGAAAAGGGAGAGGCATGAAATAAATATTTGTAAATAACCCCTTTTAAAACCTTTCAATAAATTACCCATAATGGAAAAGGAATGACTAAGTCAAATACAATATGATGCATGTAGCTTAGACAACTTTTCTGAAATACATATGAAAATTAGTCAATCATTAGGAATTTTTTGTGATAAGATATAAATAAAGAATATTGTTTTCATAAGTCAAATTTTTAAATATAAAAAATGGTGATATTTTTTCCCATTTTAAAACAAGTTATAAAATAGTAGAGATCAATTAGACTTAAGTAAATTTGGACAATTAACTCCATGAAGTTTCAGATGTGATTTTCAGTTCAAGTGTTTATATTGAAAATTTATCACTAAGAATTGGTTAAAATAATGGAATACATTTAAAATCTCTAGTTTATAAACTATTCTCATGTCAAAATGATAATTTAATAGGCAAAATCCACTAAACTTGTCTGAAAATAAGACCAAACTTTAAAAGACAAAAGAAGGGGTACTATGATTTATTATAAAATTAGGGCATGTTGTGCAAGCAACAAAAGTACTAGCCAAGTACTCCACCTCTTAGACTCCAAAGGCACATTTTTAAGGATTTGCATATATATGATGTTTTTCCAAAACTAACAATACTTATTTCACATGTTGAAAATGTTCTTCCCAAAATTTTTTATATATTAAGATGTCATCAGAAAACACCAACTCAAATTTTCTCAAAAAGGCATAAAAATAGTGTTTATCAAACTCTAAAATTTATATGGTGCATTTTTGACACCAAAATGCATGAACATACAATAATAATGGATTTCATGAGTTATAATTTTTTTTTAATGGATATCCTCATCTATAATCCAAATTTGATGGCACCCATAATGAAGATCTAGTTTTGTAAGATAAACAACACCATGTAATTCATCTAGAAAATCATCAATTACTAGAATATGGAACTTATATTTGATGGTTTTCTTGTTGAGTTATCTATAGTCTAAACACATATGTCAAGTTTCATATTTCTTATACACCATGTCCACCAAGGATGAATATTCACTTTGGCTATGTCTGATAATACTCACCTCTAACATCTCATGTACCATATTTTCAATTTCACTCTTTTGGGAATATAAATGCTTGTGTTGTTTGATGTTTCATGATTGACTCCTTAGAAGATAGTGAATGACATTTTCATGTTATCTACTTTGTGTTAGTCCTTTTGTCATGGTGTCAAAAATAGTTAGGTGGTCATCAATAATTACTTGTAGATCAAGATGTGTAGATGCCTTTGTTGCTGAAACTTCTGTGGAAAATAATCATTCTCAAAATCCTTCAAACTATTTTTTGATAATATTCATCATCTAATGAAAACTAATAAATTATGGATATTTTACTCATAATCCATGTAGTTCAAATGTCCTAACTTCAGAAAGAAAGTGCATGAATAATCATAGGAAATTCATCTCTATTATGCCCAAGGTTGTGAGCCACTAAAATCCTAAAATAATTTCTATCCCACCCATGGGAATATAAAACATAGGATAATATAACCTATATTCTCCCATAACAAGATTAACACTATGACCTTTATGAGAACAATTGACTATGCCACTATCTACAATCATGACCTAAAATTCTTGAGCTAGGTCAATGAAATAATTCAAATGAGCAACCAACTTATTGATAAAGTTATGTGCAATCATTGAGTCAATCAACAATATTACATTATGTTTATTAAGGAAACCCACAAATTAAGGGTTTGAGGAGTGATAATACCCAAAATTACATGATAAGAGATAGTAGGGTGAGAATCTTTAGATTATTCCTCTATCACTTCCTCACCCTCACCTAAGGCCACATCATCTTCATTGGCTCCTTTAATGCAGAACAAATTATTCTAAATAAATTTATGGCCTTGGTTCCACTTACTATCACAATCAATCGAAATAAAACCATTTTGTACACTTATCTTCAATTTTTTTAGGGGTCAATCTTGTAGGTTGAGGACATGATTATGTTGGTGGATTACATTCTTGGCCATTAGTGAAAATCCTTCATTTAACTAGATATATTTCTTCTACCTTGCATATTAATTCTATGGATTTGGATACTAAACTTATATTAAACATGTGAACATCAAGACACATGTTATCCTTTTTCCCACACAATAAAGGTCATTCATGTTATCCTTGTTGATGTCATCCATGCCTAAGGATAAATTTTGGAATTATTGAATATAATCCTTGACAAACACTATTTGTCATAACTTTGCTAACTAACTAAAGTATTTTTATAATACATTATTATGATTGTACATCTATATCTCACTAGTAAACACATAGTAGCTAATGGGAAGGCCCTTATTTTTGTTATGAGTGCACAACCACCTATATCAAATGAAATACTTAAACTCTAGATACAAAGATGCCATGACCACATTTTATGTACATGGGATCTGATGTGGATCAAATAACATTTCCATTTAATTTATTCAAGTGAGTGGATACTTACCATTAAACTTGAGCACTTTCACTTTGGGCATCATGTTATTCAAAACAATATCTAAGTTTTTATTATTATATTTTGGATAACCCAAATAGAGTAATGGTAGTTTATTTGGCTATGGAAAATGAGATGCAAGAGTGTTCAATATCCCATTGATAGATACCAACTGATACTCCACCTCATCTATGTCCCATTTTACCCAATTTATGTCCCCTTGTACCACATCAAGACCATATTTCTTCACCATGATTTACATATCTAATTGAAGTTGGTGAACTATCACCAAAAACCTAGTATATATAGTTTATGACTCCCTATCATACTTTTGAGGAGCTTTTCCTTGAGTGTGTTCTCTTTCTTGTAACAATGAGTGTTTAGATCATCCATGTATGAACACTAGGGTTTAGGGTTTCAAGCCCCAAAAAAGTGTACCCAAAGATTATACCATTGTAATCATCTAATTGAGATGAATCAAATGACTACTAATTTACACAAAGGTGAAAAAAAAATTTAGATTATTTTAAAAAATAAAGAATAATATTGCAGTGATGAAAAATAAATTCTTCTTGGATCACAAGTTATGTTTTTTCAATACTTGAGCTCTTAGGATAGTAGATATGTAAGATCCATAAAAAAAACTATAAAAACTTACCCAAATAAAAGCTTTGATACCACTTGTAATGAAATTACTTAAATAATTCATAGTTGGAATAATATATAATAAAAATATGAGTATAATAAGTAGATTCACAACAATAATTGATGAAAGATCAAAATACTTGATAAATATCATTGAGCCACTTCAAGGGGGCAACCTCCAAAATAATGAAATAACAAAAAAAATTGTAATATGATGATTAAATACTAACCACTGCCTCCTATATATACTCTAATTAGGCCATGATTATTCCATAGGCAGACCCTACTAAAAATCTAATAACTTGTAGAAATGTGACAAATTAATAGGAAAGGTTATGTAAGCCACAATTTAGGTACACATATCCCTAGACACACTATAGGTTAAGGGTGTAACAATGACATATCATAGATATTTTTATTCTCACTTCACAAATGACTATGAAAATTGGGTATATATAGAGATCTCTAAGATATACCAAACTAAGGACAACCATGAAAGACTGTGATAAGATAAAGTCATGAAATGGGAAATCAAAACAAGATGAGATGGACCAAAAAAATACATAGGATAGATATGGTGGGACACCAAATCTAACTAAGAAAGATTCAATGGATTGTAGAATCAATCTTAGGAGAAACAAATGGCTAGAATCAATCTTAGGAGAAACAAAAGTAACCTATGTGCTAAAGCATAAAAAATACACAATTTAAAAGTGTATTATATAGAAATAAGGTGTCTAAACTTTTCATAATGCTTATATTTTATCTTAATCCATTACTAGTTGTCTTACAAATTCTAAAGTGACTACTATGATGCATGTGTTTTGTGACCTCAAAATTATAATTAAAGTGTTATCTCAAGGGTCTCAAGATCCAAGTAGTAGGGTCACCTCTAATGACATTTTTCTTATTTGTGAATTATGAAGTGTTTGTTTAGCCCTTACCAATTGGATTTTAGCTCCAAAGTTTTAATTTTTCAAAGGGAAAAGAGAACTTGTTCACCATATTAGATCAAATTATTCATCTTAATGATAAACTATTAACGAAGCTATTTCTAAGGAGTTTAAAGGACTATGTTCTTGATTGGTCTTATGTTTTTCCAAGTGGGTATATCACTAAAACATTTTGACAAAAATAATTTGAAATTAAATTTTCCTTCAAGTAACTTTAAGGTTACTTTTAATTCATGAAACAATATATCTTTTAAGGAAAAATTTCATCTCTAAATTTATATTTAAAGTTGTATAGGCATCTTAAGGTTGTCCTTATTCCTAATTTATATGGAATATATATAAATTTGACCTAAGGATGGGCCAAATTCAACCCTAATGTCACCTTATAACTTTACCTACAAGTGATGTTAATCCTAAATTTAAGGTGACATTATTTAGTGACTTAATAGTTATCTTTAGTTGGACACTAATTTTGACTTTAAGTGCAATACTAGGTATGAATTTAAGTGTGACACTAGGTCTGAATTTAAAACTCTTGCAAACTCTAACTTTAAGTTCGACACTGGGACTAAATTTAAGTGTGACACTAGATTTGAATTTAATTGTGACAATAGGTATATTTAAGATCATCATTAAATGTGAATTTAAGTTTGACACTAGGTCCCACTTCAAATACAACACTAGTTCTAAATTTAAGGCAACACTGGGTCTGATTTTAAGATGACACAAAAGCAACACTAGGTTTAACTTATAGGGGAATTTAAATGCAACACTAATTTCAACTTTAAGTTTGACACTAGGTCAACTTAATTTATGACTTTAATCATTATAATTATATTAAAAATAAAAGGTTTTTGTTAAATTATTTAATGTTATTACTTATATAATTATGTTATTATATTATATACATTTTAATATATAATTTTGATGTTAATGTCAATTGTAACACTATACATAAATATAAAAATAGTGTATTTATGACATTTTAATTAAAAAATGAGCATGGACATAAATTAAACATTTAAGGAAATAATAATAAAATAAACATGATAATGAAACAACATAATAATACATCTAAAGTCATAATAATGCTTAAAAATAGTCATAATGTCATGATTGACCCCAAACATTAAGGTCGTCATCCTCATCTACACTACCCAAATCCTGATCTAAAATATGATTAACATCATCCTCAACTACATTATCTCTCAAACCTCCTCAACTGTCCCCACTATCAACACCCCAACTACCTAGTGTTATTTGGGCTTGACAACATTGCTTGAATGAGAAAAACCCTCATAGTTATGATCATCCTACTCACATTTGGAAGCATTTTTCCACTTCCAATCTATGATAATGTTGTACTTCACCTACATAAAACCCAAGAAACCACTATTAAAAATACCATAAACCATAAAATGTTTTATAAATATATTTTATAGTTAATTTAAGCAATGTACCTTTATCAGTTATACTCTATTTATAACCATTTCCTTCTGTAAAGAAAAATATCTATACTTAAAAAGTGGTGCTTATGCCAAGGTTAGATATTTTTCATTTGATAAGGTAAAATATAGGTTTTACAAGGACCTTAAAAACCACCAAAAGTTTAGTACAAAAGTTTAAACATGATAAAACACGGCTGAGAAACTAAATCAACAAAAAATTATAGTATTAAATTGAGAACTAGAGAAATAGGAAACTAAAAAGAAAACTAGGAGGAAAGTCCCTCTAATAGGTCTTCAACATCTTCAAGAATCTATGTCAGGATGATCTATTTTACCTTGGAAACCTTTGACTGAGTGTGGTTCCTAGGGTCTTTAGTAGCTTCACTGGGGAAGAGCATGCGGGGACACTTTTGTCCTTTCAGCTGCAAGGAAATATATTTTGGGGGAACACCCTTGGGGGAACCTAGAGGAGGGGATCTTAAGACTTTTGATTATTGAATGGTAGGGGATAAGGTAGTTTGAATACTAAACAAAGGCTTGAACTGAGGATTTGGCTTGTCTGTGCAAAGAGTTCTAGTCCTAAATGAGTATAGAAAGGGACATCCCTACTTATTGAACTTTGGTGTTAAAGATCTCCAGTTGTGGCTTGTTCTATTCCATTTCATCAGTTAGAATGGCCTTTCCTTTCTAGGTGGTATTTTCTAGGGTACTCATATTGAGAGAAATAGGCTTAGGAATAAACAACTTAAGTGGGAGGTCATTAGAGGGGGACTTGGACATGCTATCCTAGGGGGAGTGGGCAGAAGTCTAGTGGGATCTTGTGATGGGATCCTCCACCAAGGAGTCCTCCCTAAATTAGGATCCCACAAGGGTAACCTCTTGACCATGAAAGGATTAACCATTCTTGACAAAAAGGAGAATTAATCCTTGGTGGAAGATGGGATTAGAGTTATTCACTTAATGCAGTAAGATAGTGCTTTTGAGGGACTTAATAAAAAAGTAAGGCAAACTAATTTTATAGCCAATGAAATGATTTAGCAGTAAAAAATGGTGGGAAAATATAAGAGTGTATTTACCTTCAAGCATCATGTAATGCATGACTTGAAGACAAATGTTAGGCTAGTAGCATGGGAGATCAGTCCATGGATAGCCTTTTTTTATCCATTTGCATGAAATCATTTATCTTATTTTTTTGATTGGTCCTTGAATGCCTTGGTGCCTTCACATGACATACCAGTTGCTTCACTAATGAATTGCTTAGTAAATTTAATTATGATGCCATGAATGGTCAATTTTCACTTGTTCTAAGCCTCAACAAAGTTACAGACAACCTCTACATTGTGTTCTATGACTCATTCCATGAACTCCGTAAGACCCCCATGTTTTAGCTTTTGCCAAGGTTAGATATGATCACCATAATCCTCATCTTATTAGAAAATGAAAATAAAATATTTCATTATATTGTAATAAAAAAATCAAATGCAAACATTTATCAATGGAAAATAAAAAAATCAGGGTTATTAATAATTTATTGCATGCTCCTTTTAAGCCCATGGGACTATGGGATTGGTTATCTTTCCCCCCTACTTTATTTGGGCATCTAAAGCTTGTTGATACTAGATTGGTTGAACTAGAACATTAATAGTATCCCAATAGTAAATTATCCTCTTGCATGTGTGAGGTTGGTAACAAGAGGGCCTCACATAATTAAAAATTATAAACGTGGTTAGTACAACATACGAAAAAATTAAGACATAATCTTGAAATATAAAACATTTGTAAAAAATAAATAAAAGATGGCTAAGAAAATAAAATTTACCTCCTAAGAGTTCTTCAATATAGGTATGCCAAATTATCTTTTAGTTCTCTCTCGAGGTTATCTCTCTCTCATCGGAGGCTTTTAAATTATTGTATTTTTATCTAACCTATATCGTAAAAAAATAAGTTAGAATACAAAATGTAATGTAATAAAACATTACATAAACATTCAAATAAATTATTAGCTAAAATATTTTAAAAAGGTTTACTCTCATGTAAGAGTTTACCATAGGCACCTCAAATTTTATTTAACACCCAATATTTACATTTTTTGGGAACTCGAGATAGAAGACATAAATATAATCTTCAATCACCTTCCTCATTAGAATGCTCAATGTTATTTTGATCTCCTTGCATAAAAACATTTTTTAATAGTTCACCACTTATAAATATAAACCATAGTGAAAAATAAATGTAAAACATGTTTTTAATTTTAAACATATTAATATAAAAATTTAAAATACAATATTAATTCAAAACATATTAATATACCAAATTTTTTGTTTGGGAAAACATCCCCTAAAACATCTAGGAGTATGGTTTTTATCTTATTTTTTAAAAAATACCTTGTATACCTCTCCCTAATGAACCCACTATCAGAGTGTACAATTATAATATCACTTGTGCACATGATTCCCACAACTCTCAATTATATAAAAATTACACACACACAATAAAATCTCTCATAATTATATTTACAAGTCTGTGTGTGTCAACCTACTGATTGGTTTAATATACAAGGGAGTGCATATTAAATAGGTTTGAGATGTTTTCATAACAACCAAGCAGTTATTGTGATCTTCTTAAATATAGGAGAATCTAATATTAATATGCATTCAAAAAATTTATGTGCACATAATAGTTTTCCCTCAAGAATACATTAAAAAAATTACCAAATTAAGATTACCTCTATAGTGAGTGTGAACACACTCACTCCCACACCCTCCATAAAACATAAAATTGAAGTACTAGGTCAAATAAGAACTAGTACACTTTATAAGGATCACTCAATAAAAAACACTATTCAAGGAACTGGAAAAAAATGAGTTACCAAGGATGAAATGTGTCATCACAAGGTACCTAAAAACTAATAAAACCACAAAAAAATAGAGCATGACTCAAAGCTCATACACAATGCTAAGGTAGGTATACTCAATGGAATGAATCCCATCAAATATAAGTTCACTCAATAGACTCTAAAGTCACAAAATATCTAGTGAGAACAACTAGTCTAAAACTGCCACTAAAGAGCTCACAAGTGTTGGGAATGACAACCAACAACCACTATCAAGTTCAAATACATAATTCATAAAATTTTTACCAACCATAAATAATTGACTAAAATAAAATATGTGGTATACTAAGGACTAAAAAATAACATGACATCTAAATTAGTATGTGCACACACCACCCCATAATTTTGAAATGGGTGGATTGATGACAAAATATCTATATGAGGGGGTCAATCCCATTATTCAAACACTAAAAATATGACACTAGGCTTCACCAAACTAGCTACTCTTCAAAAGGAGAATGAGCTCCACCATAAATCTTAATGAGACTATCAACATGTATAAAGTGATGAAAATACATATACATTATACCTCTCAATAAGAAAGCAAGAGGGTTTTCTCTAAAACTACCAAAAAATAAATCTCAATCACCAAGGGAGCTATAAAGGGAAGGAAGAGTGAACTGCAAACTAAGAAGCTAACATACAGATGAGGCATGCATGTAGTTCCTTCTTGATAAATGATTATTAATTTTCCAAAAAGATCTATAGCCCATCCCATATGAATATAGATGGAAGAAGATGATACAATGGGTGCAAAATGCACAAATGAAGTATGCATCAAAACATCTGGTAGTGTGTCAGAAGAACCATGCCTGACACGAACAATCCCAATATTCTCATGGTGATAAATCTTGATTGAAGGTACAACAAAGCTCATATGTAGCTCAATATCCTCATGAAGAGAAGAGCTAACAAAAATTAGAGTTATGTTGTCATCAAGAGATCCTAAAGAAGATGAGACATTTGCTCTATAATCAATGCCATGGTGAGAATCCCATTTAATAGGTTAAGATTCTTATTTTTCCCTAAATTTTCTATTTAAAAAAAAAAAAATTCCCTATTTTGCCTAATATGCTCTAAGTCTTTAAAAATTTCCCTAATTTCTTTCAGTTTTAAGAATGTACAATTTTTCAAAATTTCACTAATTTAACGTAAATTTCAAATTTCCCCTTCAGTTGTTGAATTTTACCTAAAATGATTAAGTTTACCCCAATTTTCCATTTTTTTTCTAATATGCCCTATTTTTGTGAATTTTCCCTAAATTTCCCTAATTTTCCATATTTTTTTGGAAATTTAAAAATTTAAAATAAATTTCCCTAAAATTTTAAAATTTCTATAATTTAACATAAGTTATATAATTTTCCATAAATAAGTCAAAATTTCCCTTAAATTTGTCTAATTATATTTTTTTCCTAAATTTTTTGAATGTCTTAAATTTTTGATTTTTTCGTAATTTAACCTAATATTTTGAATTTCCCAAATTTTACTAATTTTACGTAATTTTTTAAAATTTCCCCCAGCCCTTTTCAAAATGTCACTAGTTCACCCTAATTTTCCCTATTTACCCTAATTTTTTAAATGTACCATGTTTTGGAATTTTCACTTATTTAACATAATTTAAAAAAATTTCTCTTAAATTTTTAAAGTTTTCCTAATTTTTCATTTTTTTGCAATTATGCTCTAATTTTCAAGATTTCCCTAAATTTATTAAAATTATTGTCACATCTTGATTTCACCCTATAATTAATAACCTATAAATCTATGGATTTGAATGGTTAATGTCTAATTACTATTACTTTGATTTGAGCTTTTTGACATACTATAATGGGACAGTGATATTATTGATTAGTATACATTGCATGAAAGTTATATTTTGTTAATTTTGTACATTGAGGATGTATATTTATCAGCTTAGCATCATTGGTTGATATATATGATGACTCACACTAACTACCTACTTGTTATGAGGTGGATGCAGGATAAGTCCTACTCTTAGAGCTTGATGAGGGAGAGCATCATCGAAGAGGATTGGCTAGATGGAATGATTGGATAAAAAATAGTAGAAATTGCTAGTGACCCTACACACATGCACAATAGATTTTAAATGCTATTAGTATAAAAATGGTAGCATGTATGATTTGTGATTATATTTGTGTGTATGTATTTCATTTTAATTTGCATAAGATTCCTTTATTATAATTGTTTTAATTTTTAAATTTAAAATGGGAAAATAATTATTAATTGCTAAAAATATATTATTATTGTAGATATGATTTTTTGAGAATAAAAGTAATTCATGACTAAATAGCTATTGGTTTAAAAGATAATTATCCTAGTAAAGATTATTTGCATGAAATTAAAATTGTCTTAATATTTTAAAGTAGAGTTAAGGCAATCTTGAAAATTCATGTGAAATTTATATTTAAAATTAGAAAATAGACTTTTGTAATTATTGAATCAACTTAAGTTTATATTTAGAGAACATAGAATTAGACATGGTAAAATTCAAAGTCATGTTTTTATTTATGATTAAATAAAACTAAAGTTGAGTTGACTAAGACATGAAGAAAAGTTTAACTGTAGTTATTGAATTTAAAGTTGAGAGTATTAACATGTATGAGGTAAAATTTAAGGGATAATTTAGCATGCAAAGAAAATATAATTTGCATGAAAGAGGGAAGCATAGAAATTAGAAGGAAAATGGGTATTATAAATAGAAAATGGTGGTGAATAGAGGAGGACATAGATACTGGGAGAGAAGGAAGAGACACAGATGAAGTAAGAGAATGTGAATAGGGGAATTCATGAAGAAAAGGTGAAATATTCAAAAAATATTAAGGTAGGTAATATAATTATTTCTTGAGGTGTATTCTTATATCCTACATATTAATGTTTTAGGCTAGTATTCCAATATCTTTGGCTTGTATCATATATATAATAAGCTGAGTATTAATATATGGACTATACATTTTATTCTAGTCTAATCTCATTTTATCATAATTATGTCACACTTTGATGACCTATACATCATTTAAAAGGTAAGTGCCTACCTTAAAACCCTAGTGCATTTATTTGAGACCAACATTGAATATAAAAGACCTACATTTTATCTGTAATGGGCACTATTTATATTTCCTCATACCCTACGTATCTTTTGGATGTTGTATTTTATTTTTCCCTGTGGGTATGTAATGATTTTCTTGGAAATGTTTTAGTTATAAACCTCCTTATTGTCTTATGTGATCCACATTTATAATTAATTGGAACCAATGAATTATGGTGACCTACGCTTACTTTTTCTTGAGCTTGCTTGTGTTTTATTTGACCTGCATCTTACTTTTTTTTATGGCTACATGTAGCCTTATGTGCCTATGTATCACCATATTATGATTGCATAGTGTATCACCATATTATGATTATGTCTATTTTTTTTAATGATTGCATCACATTTATGGGCAGTGCTTTATTCACCCTTGACTTCATTTTATCAATTCTAAACCAATAATGATTTTGTTTTTTAACAACATCATTTCATTTTGTTTTGTTTAAATCATATTCTAAATTTATGTATATATTGAAACACCTTGCATATAATGAAAGTCACTGTAATATTTTTAATGTTATATATATATATATATATATATATATATATATATATATATATATATATATATATATATATATATATATATATATATATATATATATATATATATAGAGAGAGAGAGAGAGAGAGAGAGAGAGAGAGAGAGAGAGAAGAGAGAGAGAGAGAGAGAGAGAGAGAGAGAGAGAGAGAGAGAGAGAGAGAGAGAGAGAGAGAGAGAGAGAGAGAAGGTTGACTGGATATATCATATAAAGTGCCCAACCATGTATACAAAGTGCCCAACCCCTTTTAAAATTCCCAACCAACTATTAGAATGCTTGGTCAATAATTTTAGAACCGCAAAGTTTACAAAAAAATGCAAGCCAATTGAATTAAAATGTTTTGCTGTAAATTGAAATGCCAGGTCATATAGTAAAAATGTCCAATCAATTTAGTTTAAAACTGAGTAAAATTTTAAAGCATTGAGTTAGAAAATAAAATGCCCAGTGAGCACTGAGTAAAGGGTATTTTATTGGATGAGATGTGTATTTATTACAAGTTGATTATATAATATTATAATGTTGAGACAAAATAATATTATTGAGTTTATAGATTGGAGCAATGAGTTATATGGATAACATTGAGTTTTTATTTGAAAATGTTAAGTCCTATGTGTTTTCGGATGTAACATATATTCCCATAACGAATACGAGTAAGAAATAATATTTCTTCTTTAATACAAGATCGAATGTTGGTGGAACTTTATTTACCTCATATTTACATAAGAGATTGGGCGAGTTACCTTATTTTAGTTAAGCTTGAGAATCATAGGATCCCTTTAAGGACAATAAAATGAGAAAGATATTATGTGGTGAATGTTTAGCTAGTAAGAAAAATATTGAATGCCTAGCCTTATATTGGAAGGCTAAATATTAATTTGACGAATAGGAGTTTCATATAGCTTCTTCAGAGTCCTTTTTTAATAGCAATATATTGCTAGAGTACATTTGAATATGCATAAGTATTAAATATTTTACGTATGATGAATAAAGGGAAAATAGTTGAATAGCTTTGAAAGTAAACTTAGTATTGTCTTAAAACTTGATTTATGTTGAAAAATTGAAATGACATACAATTAAATACTTAAAATGGTTATTATCTTATCAAAAGTAGATTTTTGATTAAGGTCACTTGTTTTTACATTTGGTGATTACCAATATAGAATTTGGTTATGTTTAGGACCAAGAATGTTAGTCTGTGAAAATAATTATGTTACTTGTTTTAGAAAAGAGTTATGATCCTTATTTGAAGCATACCCAAATGGTATGAATGTTAATATGTTGTGTGTTTTGTAAATATGGAAACTTGTGTGCTTTATATTTTGTGAGAATATTTTATATGAGCAAGTGATTGACTTTTATAAAATAAATTAGTGCATCATGATGTATGCCTAGGGATTATGTTATCATTTTATTATTATTGTGAAGTAAAATCTATGATATATCCAGACAATATAGTCTTGTACTTGCTTGTTAAATAGTTAAATTGCAAGATTGTGTGTTCATGTTTGAGTAGGGAACTCATGCACGATGAGCTATGAAATTATGGGATGTCATAAAATTCTATAGTATGAAAAGTACCTAGATGGTACATACTATATTTGATCCACACCTAAATAAATATATATGTATTAGTTGTTACTTGAATAATATGTGTTATAACATTTGGTAGGATATCATTTAGGTGTGCATACAATCTTGATAGTGAAAACAATGTTAAGTTAGAATTTATATGAATTGTATGACTTGTTTGTTATAATTATGCTTGCTTGAATATGAGCATATGCTTTCATGTCTCTATGACTACTTAGTATGACTAATTATGAGAAAACTAGTAGTTGATAATATGGGTTGTCATGGAGATTGTTGTTTGGATCTTATTATAGTAATTTTGAATCTAAAATTTACTATTAATGTGAAACATATTCGAGTAGTATGAACTGTAGGATTTATTCTTGTATGAGTTAAATTAATGCATGATTCATTCATGAATGGTTGAAATAAAAGTATACTTATTCTTATGTATAGCATGTGATGTGATATTATTACTAGGAGAATGAAATCAGTATGAGTATTTGAATTATATACTATGTTATATATATTATAGTTTTCATTGATGATGCTAATAGGTAGTGAGATGGATTTATCCTAGGTAACATCACCAATACTGGATAATCCTATCAAGTGGTGTGTGATGAAATTGACTGATGTAGTGATCAAATGTTATTTGAAAACTTTGGCCAAACTAATGTTAGATATAATTATCATTTCATATGTTTGATTTGCATGTTACATGATATCATGTTAGAATGGATTTATTTATGGTACACTACATGTTATTATATATCCTACAAGTAGATGGGGTACTAGCACGTCTCATTGGATTCTCACACCACTCTATCTACCTATTCATGAAGGGAGGGCTATTTCCTGATAAGGGATTATGTAAGGGATCGTTGGTCCATGCTTGGTGTGGTAAAACACTCAGATGCTACTCTTCCTCCTCTACTATAGTACTACTTAGAGATGACACTTGAGATTATCAATAATACATGAGTTGGTTCAACTTGAGCTCCAGAGAGCTTGGTATATATTTATTAAATTAGGTTTTATGCTTGAAGGAATGTAATTATATTATGTATTTGTATATTGAATAATAGTTTCTATATTGTGAGACCATTTGTATCTATGTCCTATGGTATTTAATTTCTTATAGTTGTATAAAATTAAAATTGTATGTAGTAATTGATTAAGAAGTACTTTTTTTCTTAGTTATGGTTTTGGAATATATTGTATTGTTTTATTTATGGATTGATTGATAAGTAAGTTGTTAAAAAAATATATCTACTACATTTTCTAAGTACAATTTGAGGGGATGTAACATGTGCTATCATAGCTATGGATCAAAATCTAGGACCTAATGAGTCCATTAGAATTTTCATATCCCTTTCCTTATCAAAAAAGAGAATTGAGAATGTGTATGTGGTACATTTAGTACGCACCCTTAGAGCATTCTTACCCCCTTAGAGTTGTTAAAGGGCTGGTAAATGAGTGTCTCATTAGTGATAGTTTGTTAAGGTATATGGGTAGGTGATTAAATATATTAGTTCATAAGTCATGAACATAAGTTCCCTACCATATTTTTGATCTTTAGATTGAACACCTCGAGTGTGATTATGTCTTCCTTGAATCACCTTCATAATTTAATTTTGTGTAGTGAGAGTTTTAAAATCATGGAGTGCTTCTCACTTAAGTATATATGTTGTAATTTTATGTCTTATTTACACAAATCTTAGGAATGGGAATCCTATATGGCCATTCTAGTTTGACACCACCGAGTGTGGTGGAAATTTTCTTGTAGTTTAATGTAGGTGTCTTGTTTGATATTTTTTTGTGTTATGAGTTATCTATGTGGATTAGAATTCTTGTATTCATATAGACTTGAGAAGAAGTGTTATCTCTCTTATTTAGCTTAGAGGTGAGATATTATGATTTCACTCTCCTCTTACATCCTTTTAAGCTATCAAGAAGATTCATATATTCAGGATGTTGATTTAGATTTTCTTTAGGTGGAAACTTGTTTTTAAATTGTTGTTTTATTCCCTTGAGATCATGTGATAGTGTTTTTTGATTATTATTGATAGAAGCTATAGAATTGGATAGTTTAATTCATCCTTGTGGTTCATCCTTTCTTTCCAGTCATGGAGGTAGGTGATGATACTACACTTACAAGTTTGGTAGGTGAATAGTGATTGGGAACGTGAGTTGCGATGTTCCTTTTATCATATGAGGATATGTAGGAAGTTTTGTTTATGAGATTTTAGTTCTCTACTTTCTATTTATGACTTTTTAGAGTCACTATTTTATCTAACTTATGAACTTAACCATGAGAATTGGCTAAAATTGAATTTATATTATTTCTAGTTGATTACAATTATTATGCTATTATATATCTTTGTTTAGATTAATATTATTATCTTCTTGAAGCATATTGTTTTGAAGAGTTATATGTGTACCTTTATTTGGGAGTAGTTAAGGTATAATAAGTGTAGAACATCTTGGTAAATCTAAAAGGGTTAAGATAAAACTTTTTAACTTTTGTGTGCTAGTCATGTAAGGAAGGAGACATTATCTTTCTTATAAAGTTCAAAGAATGGTATGATCCTTAACTTTTATATGTTATGATAATTATGGTATTATTATCTCTTAACTATGAATATAATACTATAGATTAAGTTGCAAGATATGATATTATTTATGATTGATTAGTATCAACTTGATACAATCTCAGGATGATTATATGATTTCTCTTGTGTATGTGTTAGTATATATGGAATCTTTTAGTATATAGTATTGATTTTTATGATCTGTTAGTACATATTTGTGTTTCATAGAACCATGTACACTTTTTGAATATCATCTAATCATGGAGACCTGAGGGATGATTGATGAATTAACAATGTGAGTTCTATGTGATATGACAATATCCTACTTAGCCTCACATAGACTTGATTGTTACTAAGTTGGATCTGACAGACAGACTTATCAAATCAAGGATTTGTCAAGAAGAACTTATCAAATTTAGCTATAAGATCATTTTTTTGACTTTTATGGTGATCTCATATGTTGTTGAGTTACCAGTGAAACATGTACTGAGTTGTTATCAAACTTTTCTTACGGTTATAGACCCTGGGTGGTCATGATAGAACCAATCATCATAAAGTGACTTTCACAAAACTTGTTTATAGAATAGGAAATGTCATAAAGAAGGGTCTTATGAGACCAGATATCTAAGAGCAGTGATAATTAGAAGAACTAATATAAGTTCTTTAAGTAAGATTTAAATTTAATTACATGATATGATACTTGATACTATGTTTATATATTATTAAACTCTATTTGTTAATCAGAACTTTTGTTTAAATAAAATTCATTAGGGGTGATGACCAGTTTTAGGGGGGAGGATGTCACATCCTGATTCCACCCTATAATTAATAACTTATAAATATGTGGATTAGAATGGTTAATGTCTGATTACTATTGATTTGATTTGAGATTTTTGACAAATATTGTAATAGGATAGTGATATTGTTGATTATTATACATTGCGTGACAGTTATATTTTGTTAATTTTATACATTGAGGATGTATATTTGTTAGTTTTGCAACATTGGTTGATATATATGATGACTTAGACTAACTACCTACTTGTTATGAGGTGGAAGCAAGATAAGTCCTACCCTCAGATCTTGACGAGGGAGAACATCATCAAAGAGGATCAGTTAGATGGAGCAATTGGGGGGAAAATAGGTGAAAATTACTAGTGACCTTATACACATAGTAGATTTTAAATTCTATTAGCATAAAAATGGTGGTGCATATGGTTTGTGATTATATTTGTGTGTGTGTATTTTATTTTAATTTTCATAAGATTCCTTTATTATAATTGATTTGATTTTTAAATTTAAAATAGGAAAATAATTATTAATTTCTAAAAAGATATTATTATTGTAGATACAGTGGTTTGAGAATAAAAGAAATTAATGACTAAATAGCTATTGATTTAAAATATAATTATCTTAGTAAAGATTATTTTCATGAAATTAAAATTATCTCAATATTTTAAACTAGAGTTAAGGCAATCCTAAAAATTCATGAAGAAAATATATTTAAAATTAGAAAATAGATTTTTATATTTATTGAGTCAACTTAAGTTTATATTTAGAGAACATGAAATTAGGCATGGTAAAATTAAAAGGCATGTTTTTGTTTATGATTAAAGAAAACTAAAGTTGAGTTGAATAAGACATGAAGAAAAGTTTAATTGTAGATATTGAATTTAAAGTTGAGAGTATTAACATGTATGAGGTAAAATTTAGGGAAGAATTTAGCATGCAAAGAAAACATCATTTTTATGCAAGAGGGAAACGTATAAATTAGAAGGAAAATAGGTTTTATAAATAAAGGAGAATGCTGGTGAATAGAGGAGGACATAGGGACTGGGAGAGAAGGAAGAGACACGTATGAAGTAGGAGAACTGGAAGAGGGGAATTCATGAAGAAAAGGTGAAATATTAAAGTAGGTACTGTAATTATTTCTTGAGGTTATTCTTATAGCCTATGTAATAATGTTTTAGACTAGCATTCCAATATGTTTGGCTTACATCATATATTTAATAAGCTGAGTATAGATTTATGGATTGTGCATTTTAGTCTAATTGAATCTCACCTTATCATAATTATGTCATACTTTGATGACCTGTGCATCATTTAAAAGGTAAGCATCTACCTTAAAACCCCAACACCTTTATTTGATATCAACATTGAATATAAACGACCTATATTTTGTCTGTAATGGGAAGCATTTATATTTCCTCATACCTTATGTACCTTTTGGATGTTGAATTTTATTTTTCCCTATGGGTATGTAATGATTTCATTAGGGGCATTTTAGTTTTAAAACTCCTTATTGTCTTATGTGATCCATGTTTCTCATTAACTGGAACCAACAAATTATGGTGACCTAAGCTTACTTTTTCCTGAGCTTGCTTGTGTTTTCTTTAACCCATATCTTACTTTTTTTTAATGCATGCATTTATCCTTATGTACCTGTGTATCACCATATTATGATTGTGTTGTGTATCACCATGTTATAATTATTCCTCATTTTTAATAGCTACGTCACATTTATGGGAAACATTTTATTCACCCTTGACTGCTTTATATCAATTTTAAACCAATAATGATATTATTTTTAAGCAGCATCATTTCATTAGGGCTTAGTTTTATTTAAATCAGATTCCAAATATATATATATATATATATATATATATATATATATATATATATATATATATATATATATATATATATATATATATATATTCCTTGCATGTAATGGAAGTCACTAATATATATATAACAAGGGATCATAGAAGTATAGAAGGGATATAAGGCTGATTGAGTATATCATATAAAGTGCCTAGCCATGTATATAAAACACCCAACCCCCTTTTAAAATTCCTAGCTAGCTATTAGAATGTCTGGTCAATAATTTTGGAACCAAAAAGTTTAAATAAAAATGCAAGCCAATTGAATTAAAATTCTTAGCTCTAAATTGAAATGACAGGTCACATAGTAACAATTTCCAATCAATTTGGTTTAAAACTGAGTAAAATTTTGAAGCATTGAGTTAGAAAATAAAATGCCCAGGTGAGTGTTGAGTAAAGGGTATTTTATTGGATGAGCTATGTATTTATTACAAGTTGATTATATAATATTATAATGCTGAGATAAAAAAGGATAGCTGAGTTTATAACTTATAGCAATGAGTTATATGGATAACATTGAGTTTTTATTTGAAAATGCTAAGTCCTATGTGTATTTAGATGCAACATATAATCCTGGAAGGAATAAGAGTAAGAAATAATATTTCTTCTTTAATACAAGATTGAATGTTGGTGGAACTTTATTTTCCTCAAATTTCCATAAGTGATTGAGCGAGTTGAAATATTTTAATTAAGCATGAGACTAATAGGATCACTACAATTATAGTAAAATGAGCAAGATATTACATGGTGAATGTTTAGCTAGTAAGAAAAATATTGAATGCCTAGCCTTATATTGGAAGGCTGAATATTAATTTGACAAATAAGAGTTTCGAATAACTTCTTCAAAGTACCTTTTTAATAGCAAAATATTGTTGGAGTACATTTAAATATGCATAAGTATTAAATATTTTACGTATGATGAATAAAGGGAAAATAGCCGAAGGCCATTGAAATTAAAATTAGTATTGCCTTAAAACTTGATTTATGTCAAAAACTTGAAATGACATACAATTAAATATTTTAAATGGTTGTTATCTTATCAAAAGTGGATTTTTGATGAAGGTCACTTAATTTCACATTTGGTGATTACCAATATAGAATTTGGTTATGTTTAGGACCAAGAATGTTAGTCTGTGTAAATAAGTATATTACCTATTTTAGAAAAGAGTTGTGATCCTTATTTGAAGCATACCCGAATGGTATGAATGTTAATATGCTGTCTATTTTAGAGCATTTTGAAAAGAAGAAAACTTGTGTGATTTATATTTTGTTAGAGTACTTTATATGAGAAAGTGATTGAATTTTCTAAAATAGAGTAGTGCATCATGATGTATGCCTAGGGATTGTGTTATCATCTGATTATTATTGTGTAGTAAAATTTATGATATATCCAGATAGTATAGTCATGTACTTAATTGTTAAATAATTAAAGTGTAATATTGTGTGTTCATGTTTGAGTAGGGAACTCATGCATGATGATATATGATAGTATGAGATGTCACAGAGTTCTATAGTATGAAAATTACCTAGATGGTACATACTATATTTGGCCCACACCTAAATAAATATATATGTATTGGTTGTTACTTGAATAATTTGTGTTGTAGTATTTGGTAGGATATAATTTAGGTGTGCATATAATATTGATAGTGAAAAAAATGTTAAGATAGAATTATATGCATTGTATGATTTATTTTTTATGGTTATTTGTACTTGAATATGAGTGTATGATTCCATGTTTCTATAACTACTTAGTATGATTGATTATGAGAAAACTAGTAGTTGATAATATGGGTTGTCATGAGGATTGTTGTTTAGATCTTATTGTAGTGATTTTGAATCTATAATTTAATATGAAACATACTCAAGTGGTATGAACTATAGGATTTATTCCTGTATGATTTAAATTGATGCATGATTCATTCATGCATGGTTGAAATAAAAGTATACTTTACTCATTCTTATGTATAGAATGTGATATGATATTATTACTAGGAGAATGAAATTAGTATGAGTATTTGAATTATATACTATGTTATATATATTAGAGTTTGAATTGATGATGCTAATAGGTAGTGAGATGGATTCCACTAGCCTAGGTGGCACCACTAATGTTGGATAATCTGATCAAGTGGTGTGTGATGAAATTGACTGATCTAGTGATCGAATGTTATTTAAAATTTTTGGCCAAAGTAATGTTAGATATACATTGTCATTTCATATGTTTGATTTTCATGTTGTGCAATATCATGTTAGAATATATTTCTTTATGGTACATTGCATGTTATTAAAAATCTTACAAACACATAGGGTACTAGCACATCTCACTAGATTCTCCTACTGTTTTATCTATCTATCCATAAAGGTAGGGCCATTTCCTAATAGGGGATTGTGTAGGGGATTATTGGTCCATGGTTGGTGTGGTAAATTTCTCAGATGATGCTCTCCCTCCTCCACTATAGTAAAAATTGGAGATGACACTTGAGATTATCAATAATACATAAGTTGGTTCAACTTGAGCTCTGAAGAGCTTAGTATCTATTTATTGTATTAGGTTTTATGCTTGAAGGAATGTAATTTATTATGTATTTGTATATTAAATAATAGTTATTGTATTGTTAGAACAACCATATTTGTGTCCTATGGTATTTACTTGGAGTTGTATAAGATTAAACTAATATGTAGTAATTGATTAAGAAGTACTTTTATTCTTAGTTATGGTTTCAGTATATATTATATTATTTTATTATGTGGATTGATTGATAAGTATATTAAATAATATTTATTGTATTGTAAGACCAACCATATTTGTGTCCTATGGTATTTACTTGGAGTTGTATAAGATTAAACTTATATGTAGTAATTGATTAAGAAGTGCTTTTATTCTTAGTTATGGTTTCAGTATATATTATATTATTTTATTATGTAGATTGATTTATAAGTAAGTTGTTTAAAAAAAAATTGTATTTTCTAAGTACAATTTGAGGGAATGTAACATGTGGTATTAAATATATGGCTCAAACTATAGGACCTAATTATTCCATTAGCATTTTTATATCCCTCTCCTTATTAGAAAGGATAATTGAGAATGTGTTGTGGTACATTGAGTGTGTACCCTTGGATCATTTGTACCCCCTAAGGTTACTAAAGGGTTGGTTAACGAGTGTCTCGTTAGTGATATTTTTTTAATGTATATGGGTAGGTGAGTAAATAGACTATTTCATGAGTCATGAACATAAGTTCCCTACCATATTTTTGATCTTTAGATTGAATACCTCGAGTGTGATTATGTCTTCTTTGAATCACCTTCATAATTTTAATTTTGTGTAGTGAGAGTTTTAAAATCATGGAGTGCTTCACACTTAAGTATATATGTTGTAATTTTATGTCTTATTTACACAAATCCTAGGAAGGGGAATCCTATATGGCCATTCTAGTTTGACACCACCTAGTGCAGTGGAAATTTTCTTGTAGTTGAGTGTAGGTGTCTTGTTTGATAATTTTTTGTGTTATGAGTTGTCTATGTGGATTGGAATTCTTGTATTCATATAGACTTGAGAAGAAGTGTTATCTCTCTTAGTTAGCTTAGAGGTGAGCTATTATGATTTCACTCTCCTCTTATATCCTTTTAAGCTATCAAGAAGATTCATATATTCAAGATGTTGATTTAGATTTTCTTTAGGTGGAAACTTTTTTTTGAATTGTTGTTTTATTCCCTTGAGATCATGCGATAGTGGTTTTTGCTTCTTATTGATAGAAGCTATAGAATTGGATAGTTTGATTCATCCTTGTGGTTCATCTTTTCTTTCCAGTCATGGAGGTAGGTGATGATACTACACTTACAAGTTTGGTAAGTGAATAGTGATTGGCAATGTGGGTTAAAATGTTCCTTTTATCATATGAGGATATGTAGGAATTTTTATTTATGAGATTTTAGTTCTCTACTTTCTATTTATGACTTTTTAGAGTCACTATTTTATCTAACTTATGAACTTAACCACGAGGATTGGCTAAAATTGAAGTTAGCTTAGAGGTGAGCTATTATGATTTTACTTTCCTCTGACATCCTTTTAAGATATCAAGAAGATTCATATATTTAGGATGTTGATTTAGATTTTCCTTAGCTGGAAACTTGTTTTTGAATTGTTGTTTTATTCCCTTGAGATCATGGGATAGTTTTTTTTTCTTTTTGTTGATAGAAGCTATAGAATTGGATAGTTCGATTCATCCTTGTGGTTCATCTTTTCTTTCTAGTCATGGAGGTAGGTGATGATACTACACTTACAAGTTTGGTAAGTGAATAGTGATTGACAACGTGAGTTGTGATGTTCCTTTTATCATATGAGGTATGTAGGAAGTTTTGTTTATGAGATTTTAGTTCTCTACTTTCTATTTGTGACTTTTTAGAGTCACTATTTTATCTAACTTATGAACTTAACCACGAGGATTGGCTAAAATTGAAGTTAGCTTAGAGGTGAGATATTATGATTTCACTCTCCTCTTACATCCTTTTAATCTATCAAGAAGATTCATATATTCAGGATGTTGATTTAGATTTTCCTTAGGTGGAAACTTGTTTTTGAATTTTTGTTTTATTCCCTTGAGATCATGGGATAGTGTTTTTTTCTTCTTGTTGATAAAAGCTATAGAATTGGATAGTTTGGTTCATCCTTGTGGTTCATCTTTTCTTTCTAGTTGTGGAGGTAGGTGATGATACTACACTTACACGTTTGGTAAGTGAATAGTGATTGGTAACATGAGTTGCAATGTTCCTTTTATCATATGAGGATATGTAGGAAGTTTTGTTTATGAGATTTTAGTTCTCTACTTTCTATTTGTGACTTTTTAGAGTCACTATTTTATCTAACTTATGAAATTAATCATGAGGATTGGCTAAACTTGAATTTATATTATTTTTAGTTGATTACAATTATTATGCTATTATATCTCTTTGTTTAGATTAATATTATTATCTTCTTTAAGCATATTGTTTTGAAGAGTTATATGTGTACCTTTATTTGGGAGTAGTTAAGGTATAATAAGTGTAGAACATCTTGGTAAATCTAAAAGGGTTAAGATAAAACTTTTTAACTGTTGTGTGTTAGTCATGCAAGGAATGAGACATTATCTTTCTTATAAAGTTCAAAGAATGGTATGATCCTTAACTTTTATATGTTATGATAATTATGGTATTATTATCTCTTAACTATGAATATAATACTATAGATTAAGTTGCAAGATATGATACTAGTTATGATTGATTAGTATCAACTTGATACAATCTCAGGATGATTATATGATTTCTCTTGTGTATATGTTAGTACATATGGAATCTTTTAGTATATAGTATTTTTTTTTATCATCTATTAGTACAAATTTGTTTTTCATAAAAATATGTACACTTTTTGAAGATAGTCTAGTCGTGGAGACTGGAGGGATGATTGATGAATTAGAAATGTGAGTTCTAAGTGATAGGACATTATCCTACTTAGCCTGACATAGAATCGGTTGTTACTAAGTTAGATCTGAAAGACAAACTTATCAAATCCAAGATTTGATAGGTGGAACTTGTCAAATTCAGTTATAAGATTATTTATTTTGACTTTTCTGGTGATCTTGTGTGTTGTTGAGTTACAAGTGAAAATTTTACCGAGTTGTTATTAGAATTTTCTTGCAGTTCTAGACCCTAGGGTGGTCATGATAGAACCAATCAGCATAAAGTGACTTTCACAAAACTTGTTTTTATAATAAGAAATGTCACAAAGTAGGGTATTATGGGACCAAATATCTAAGAATAGTGCTAATTAGGAGAACTAGTATAAGTTCTTCAGGTAAATTTTGAATTTAATTACATGATATGACACTTGATACTATGTTTATATGCTATTAAACTTTGTTTTTTAATCAAACTTTTATTTGAATAAGAGTCATCAGGGTGATGACCAATTTTAAGGGGGAGGATATCACATCCTAATTTCACCTTATAATTAATAACCTATAAATCTATGGATTAGAATGGTTCATGTCTAATTACTATTGCTTTGATTTGATATTTTTGACATATACTGTAATGGGATAGTGATATTGTTGATTTGTATACATTGCATGATAGTTATATTTTGTTAATTCTATATATTGAAGATGTATATTTGTTAGTTTAGCATCATTGGTTGATATATATGATGACTCACATTAACTACCTGCTTGTTGTGAGGTGGATGCAGGATAGGTCCTACCCTCAGAGCTTGAAGAGGGAGAGCATCATCGAAGATGATTGGCTAGATGGAATGATTGAAGAAAAAACTAGTGGAAATTGCTAGTAACCCTACACACATGCACAATTAATTTTAAATGCTATTAGTGTTAAAATGATAGCATGTATGATTTTTGATTATATTTGTGTGTGTGTATTTCATTTTAATTTGCATAAGATTCCTTTATTATAATTGATTTGATTTTTAAATTTAAAATGGGAAAATAATTATTAATTGATAAAGAGATATTATGATTATAGATATGGTTGCAAAAGAATAAAAACAATTCATGACTAAATAGCTATTGTTTTAAAAGCTAATTATCCTAGCAAATATTATTTGCACGAAATTAAAAATATCTTAATATTTTAAAGTAGAGTTAAGGCAATCTTGAAAATTCATGTGGAAACTATATTTAAAATTAGAAAATAGATTTTTGTAACTATTGAGTCAACTTAAGTTTATATTTAGAGAACATGGAATTAGGTGTGAGAAAATTAAAAGGCATGTTTTTATTTATGATTAAAGAAAACTAAGGTTTAGTTGACTAAGACATGAAGAAAAGTTTAACTATAGTTGTTGAATTTAAATTTGAGAGTATTAACATGTATGAGGTAAAATTTAAGGGAGAATTTAGCATGCAAATAAAATAGAGTTTGCATGCAAGAGGGAAACACATAAATTAGAAGGAAAATAATTTTTGTAAATAAAGGTGAATGGTGGTGAATAAAGGAGGACATAGGGACTAGGTGAGAAGGAAGAGACATGGATGAAGTAGGAGAACTAGAAGAGGGGAATTTGTGAAGAAAAGGCAAAATCTTTAGAAAATATTAAGGTAGGTACTCTAATTATTTCTTGAGGAGTATTTTTATAGTCTATATAATAATGTTTTAGACCAACATTCCAATATATTTGGCTTGTGTCATATAGTTAGTTAGCTAAGTATTAATTTATGGATTATGTATTTTATTCTAGTTTATTCTCTTCTTATCATAATTATGTCACACTTTAATGACCTGTGCATCATTTAAAAGGTAAATGTCTACCTTAAAACTCCAACACCTTTATTTGAGATCAGTATTGAATATAGAATACCTGCACTTTATTTGTAATGGGTAGCATTTATATTTCCTCTTACCCTACTTACCTTTTGGATGCTGCATTTTTTTTCCTTGTGGGTATGTAATGATTTGCTTGGAAACATTTTAGTTTTAAACCTCTTTATAGTCTTATGTGATCCACATATCTCATTAATTGAAACCAAAAAATTATGGTGACCTATGCTTACTTTTTCCTAATCCTATTTGTGTTTTCTGAGAACCACATCTTACTTTTTTTTATGACTGCATTTAGCCTTATATACCTATGTATCACCATATTATGATTACATTGTGTATCACCATATTATGATTGCATCTCATTTTTTTAATGATTACAACACATTTATGGGCAATGCTTTATTCACACTTGACTTTATTTTATCAATTCTAAACCAATAATGATATTGGTTTTTATTAGCATCATTTCATTAGGGCTTGGTTTTATTTAAATTAGATTCTAAATTTATGTATATATTGAAATGCCTTGCATATAATGGAAGTCACTGTAATATTTTTGATTATATATATATATATATATATATATATATATATATATATATATATATATATATATATATATATATATATATATATATATATATATATAAAACTAGGGATCGTAGAAGTATAGAAGGGATATAAGGCTAACTGAGTATATCATATAAAGTGCCCAACCATATATATAAAATGTCCAACCCCTTTAAAATTCCCAACCAATTATTAGAATCTCTAGTCAATAATTTTGGAACTACAAAGTTTAAAGAAAAAGCAAGCCAATTGAATTAAAATGCTTAATTGTAAATTGAAATGCCAAATCACATAGTAAAAATGGCCAATCAATTTGGTTTAAAGATGAGTAACATTTTGAAGCATTGAGTTAGAAACTAAAATTCCCATGTGAGCATTGAGTAAAGGGTATTTTATTGGATGTTTTATGTATTTATTACAAGATGATTATATAATATTATCACGCTAAGATAAAAAATGATAGCTGAGTTTATAGCTTAGAGAAATGAGTTATATGGATAACAATGAATTTTTATTTGAAAATGCCAAGTCCCATGCATATTTGGATGCAACATAAATTCTTGAAAGTAATAAGAGTAAGAAGTAATATTTATTCTTTAATACAAGATCGAATGTTAGTGGAATTTTATTGCCTTGGATTTTCATAAACGATTGAGTGAGTTGCGTTATTTTAATTAAGTATGAGAATCATAGGATCCCTTTAAGGATATTAATATGAGCAAGATATTATGTGGTAAAATTTTAACCAGTAAAAAATATATTGAATGCCTAGCCTTATATTGGAATGCTGAATATTAATTTGATAAATAGGAGTTTTAGATAGCTTCTTCAGATTCCCTTTTTAATAGCAAAATATTGTTGGAGCACATTTGAATACACATAAGTATTAAAGATTTTACATATGATGAATAAAGGGAAAATACACAAAGGTATTTTAAATTAAACTTATTATTGCCTTAAAACATGATTTATGTTGAAAACTTGAAATGACATACAATTAAATACTTAAAATGGATGTTGTCTTATCAAAAGCATATTTTTGATTAAGGTCATTTATTTTCACATTTGGTGATTACCAATATAGAATTTGGTTATGTTTAGGACTAAGAATGTTAGTCTATGAAAAATAAGTATGTTACCTGTTATAGAAAAGAGTTGTGATCCTTATTTGAAGCGTATTCAAATGGTATGAATGTTAAAATGTTATGTGTTTTGTAGCATTTTATAAATATAGAAACTTATGTAATTTATATTTTGTGTAATATCCCCTCCAAATAGGAAATATAGCAACACAAAAACTCTGAACAAAGATACAATTTCTATTGAATAAATTCAGAATGATAACAATAATATAGTCTCTCAATAGCAAATCACAGATCTTATCACTTGTCCTTCTAAACTATTACAATTACAGTCCTCTCTTATGCATATACAATATGAAATATAGTCTTGAAAACCCTGGCTTTGGCAAATCTGGAAATTGGGTTTGAATCTAAAAATTCTGTCTCGGCCTGCTGTGTCAAACACACAGTCATCAGCGTCGGTCGATATACTATCGACGTCGATCACTATAGGTCCTTCTCTGATGACTTCGGTCTCCAGTTGGCCGATGTCGGTCACTGGGGATCTATGTCTGTCGAGGTCGGTGTCTGCGTGGATCTGTACGAACTTTGTACGGCTGTCAATTAAGCACAACTCCCCTATTTTCAATCCCTGATCTGAAAATATATGTTTCTAGCACAGAAGATCTATAGATGTATAATTTATTGAATCAAAACATAAAGGAATAAATACCTAGAATATCTGTAATAACTTCTGTGTGAAGTTATCTCTTAACCCTATAAATTCTGTGATAACTTTTGGATGAAGCTATCTCTCAATTTGGCAATAGATCAGCTGATATTCCACAACCTCTTAATTGCACACACTGAAGAGGGAATGTTCTCCAATGCAAATGGAATCCTGGAACCCTAGGCTCAGTCTTCACAGAAATAATTCTTCAAAATCAATAATCAATAATCAATGGCTAATCAATAATGGCCTCCATGAGAAACCCTTATACCCTCAAAAGATATGCTTGCCCTAATTAGGGTTTTCTTAAATTAGAATTAGGGTTTCTAATTTAAAATTAGACCAAATAATTAATATTTGATTAAATCAATCAAATATTAATATCTCCCTCAATACATGTCCAATCGAGCCCAAACGAAAGCCAACTAGAAAAATTTTGCTAAACGAAGCCACGCCAATCTCCATCAAGACCCTCTAACCATCCTCTCAACCTATGAGGGTCGCATAATAGGCTAACCATGAACTCAAAACATGTCAACTAAAAAGGGGACATGACAATCCACCCCTCCTGAAATTGCTTGCCCTCAAGCAATCACTGCATGATACACCCATCAATCCACCTGGATCCCAAATGTAGTCATGATCTGCCCTGCTGTCAATCAATGCAAACTCCATGCCATGTCCATCCCTAGTACTAAGATAAGTACCCCAACATCCAATCCATAAATGAAAATCAGCAAGCAACTCAAGCAAACTCTGTACCTAAATAATATATAAATCTGGATTGTGAAGGCTAGAAAGAGTCATATCAACCTGTGACCCAACTGTAACAGAAAGCAGAGTCTCTACCACATGTGATAACTCCTAAACTACACTCACCTCTAGACCAAGCTCATCCTCATATCTCTCTTGTGTTGGTGCCAATGTGCACTTGTCATCGCACTCTATCATGTCAGGTGGCGTAGGCATCTCCATCCGATGAAAAAACATATATTTGAAGCTGCTACCCTGTATTGCCTTAAGTATGTGTGTCTTCCCATCAACATCAAAGAGAACCTCCATGTCCTTGAGACAAAGAGTAACTTCCTCAAATGAATGAAGCCACTTCATACCCAAGACTAAGTCTATGTCCCCCATGTCTACCACATAATAATCAGCCTTAAACTCATAGTTGTTCAAGCGCAATGGGAGGTCTCTAATCATACGCTCACACCTAAGAGTGTGACCATTGGCTACCTTATGTCTGATGCCCTCAAAATATTTGGTAGTGAGTCCACACTTCTCCACAAATCTAGCATCTATGAAATTATGTGTGGCTCTTGTATCAAGAAGGGTGATAACCTTCTGCCCTGCCAAAACTCCACGGAGTTTGAATGACTCATTTGACTGAATGTTGGATAAGCATGCCTCCTATATGTGAAGCTCTAACTCTACCTCTACCTTAGGCCCATAAGCCTCTGCCTCTGCCCCCTCAAAACTATTCTGCTATTCGGAATCCTCTGAATCTGAATCCTCATAATATGCCCACATCACACGATTTGCCTTGCCCTTAGGCCTCAAAGGGCAATCGTGATGGATATCATATGGACCTTTGCAGTAGAAGCAAAGCTTCTTCCTACGTAGATCATTAAGCACCTCATGATCCAAAGGTGGTGCTACTGGATTGGCCTTTGAATCATTCTTTACACCTGATTTATCTATGTTAAAATCCGGTCTCTCTGTATCTGTGTTGGAGCACTTATGGTCTCTAGATGAAGAAGTACCCTTGGAGTTAAATTTATGGGATGGGGCTGCCATCTCCATACTACGTGCCTTCTTCATAGCTACCTGTAATGAAGGAGGATCAAAGGATTTGATCCAACCTCTCAATGGCTCTGTCAAACCCTCTATGAAGAGAACTACCAATCTACGCTTTGAAATATTGGGCACCATGACTGCTAATCTCTGAAACTCACCAATGAAGGACTCCAAGTTACCTGTTTGTCTCAACTATGCCAGATCTCAAAAGTAAACCTCAAGATCTTTCCTATCAAACTGCTCAACCAATCTATCCACAAAGTCCTGGTACTCTGTTACCTGATTATGCTGAAGTGTTACCATACCATGGTACCACCAATCATGTGCTACTCCATCCAAGTGCAAAGTGGCGTATTTGATGGACTCTATCTTTGACATTGGTCTCAATGCCAAAAAGGTGTCAAGCTTATGAACCCAAGCTTGAGCTGTCACCTTGCCACTGCCGTCAAAAGTAGTCAAAGAAAGCTTACCAGTAGCCTTCTTCAGCTCACTGAATTGAACTCTAGGCCTCTTGTCCTGTCTAACCAATCTATAGTGCTCTCTCCTCAGATTAAAAAAATGATCAAAGGACGTCCTCTCTTGAACATGAGGAGGTAATAAGTCCCACTCATCATTTGTAGCCATGTAAACATCTGCAAATGGGGAATTCCCTGCCTCCTCCTCTGTTGGTGCCTCTGGTTCTTCTTGAACAAATGTAGGACGTGTAGGTCTATCAACTGTTCTGGAGTGATTCTGTTGTGGTCTCTGATTAACCATAGCACTCCTATCATCTCTTTGGTCCCCATTCTATCCATCAGGTGCGTTCATCCCCCTTATCATAGTCATAAGGGCATGTAGTGTCTGATTCATCTGTTGTTGGCTTGTCATCATAGCACGATGAAATTCTCTGGTGTCCTGATCAGCATCATACCTATGGCCCCTTGGTGGGCTGCCCTCACATCTATCACTCATGATGATCGGTCTATGATCTAACACTTGGGTACCTTTAAGCAAGGCTCTGTTGCGTGTGTTATACTTGTGTGGTCCCAACTCTTGTGGCTGCATAAGATCTATAGACCCTCAGGCTGGCAGGATTTAGCTATGATACCACTGTAATGTCCCTTACTTAGGGGCTCCTTTTGTCTCTACACAAATCTGATATATATAGCAATAAAAAGCTCTGATACCACTATAATATCCCCTCCAAACAAGAAATATAGCAACACAAAAACTCTGAACAAAGATATAATTTTTGTTGAATAAATTCAGAATGATAACAATAATATAGTCTCTCAATAGCAAATCACAGATCTTATCACTTATCCTTCTAAACTATTACAATTACAGTCCTCTCTTATGCATATAAAATATGAAATACAGTCTTGAAAACCCTGGCTTTGGCAAATCTGGAAATTGGGCTTGAATCTGGAAATTTTGTCTCGGCCTGCTGTGTCAAACACACAGTCGCCGGCGTTGGTCGATATACTACCGATGTCGGTCACTGTAGGTCCTTCTCTACCAACTTTAGTCTCTAGTCGGCTGATGTCGGTCACTGGGGATCTATGTCTACCGAGGTCGGTGTCTGTGTGGATTTGTACAGACCTGTACGGACTTCGTATGGCCGCCAATTAAGCACAACTCCCCTGTTTTCAACCGCTGATCTGAAAATATATGTTTCTAGCACAGAAGATATCTAGATGTATAATTTATTGAATCAAAACATAAAGGAATAAATACCTGGAATATCTGTAATAACTTTTGTATGAAGTTATCTCTCAACCCTGTAAATTCTGTGATAACTTCTGGATGAAGCTATCTCTCAATTTGGCAATAGATCAGCTGATATTCCACAGCCTCTTAATTACACACACTGAAGAGGGAACGTTCTCCAATGCAAATGGAATCCTGGAACCCTAGGCTCAGTCTTCACAAAAGAAATTCTTCAAAATCAATAATCAATAATCAATGGCTAATCAATAATGGCCTCCATGAGAAACCCTTATACCCTCAAAAGATATGCTTACCCTAATTAGGGTTTTCTTAAAATAGAATTAGGGTTTCTAATTTAAAATTAGACCAAATAATTAATATTTGATTAAATCAATCAAATATTAATAACTCCCTCAATACATGTCCAATCGAGCCCAAACGAAAGCCAACTAGAAATTTTTTTCTAAACGAAGCCACGCCAATCTCCATCAAGACCCTCTAACCATCCTCTCAGCCTACGAGGGTCGCATAATAGGCTAACCATGAACTCAGAACATGTCAACTGAAAAGGGGACATGACATTTTGTGAGAGTATTTTATATGAACAAGTGATTGAATTTTATAAAATAAATTAGCACATCATGATGTATGCCTAAGGATTATGTTATCATCTGATTATTATTGTGTAGTAAAATCTATGATATATCTAGATGGTATAATCTTGTACTTGTTTGTTAAATAATTAAAGTGTAAGATTGTGTGTTCATATTTAATTAGGGAACTCATGCATGATGAGATATGATAGTATGGGATGCCATATAGTTTTATAATACAAAATTACCCAGATGGTACACATTGTATTTAACCCACACCTAAATAAATATATATATTGGTTGTGACTTGAATAATATGTGTTGTATCATTTGGTGGGATACCATTTAGGTGTGCATACAATCTTGATAGTGAAAACAATGTTAAGATAAAATTATATGCATTGTATGACTTGTTTTTTATAGTTATTATTGTTTGAATATGAGTGTATATTTCCATGTTTTTATGACTACTTAGTATAACTGATTATGGGAAAACTAATAGTTGATAATATGGGTTGTCATGGGGATTGTTGTTTAGATCTTATTGTAGTAATTTTGAATTTGAAATTTAATATGAATGTGAAACATACTCAGGTGGTATGAACTATATGTTTTATTATTCTTGTATGAGTTAAATTAATGTATGATTCTTTCATTCATGGTTGAAATAAAAATATACTTTACTTATCCTTATGTATAGCATGTGATGTGATATTATTGCTAGGAGAATGAAATCAGTATGAGTATTTGAATTATATACTATTTTATATATATTAGAGTTTACATTGATGATGCTAATAGGTAGTGAGATGGATTCCACTAGCCTAGGTAGCACCACCAATGTTGGATAATATGATCAAGTGGTGTGTGATGAAATTAACCGATCTAGCGATCAAATGTTATTTGAAAACTTTGGCCAAAGTAATGTTAGATATAAATCAATATGAGTATTTGAATTAGCATCTAGATTCCACTACAAGTATTAGACCCACTAATATCTGAATTTCATAAATTTAGGACTATTTAAGGCTAACTCTATTAGCATCTAGATTTATGAAATTTAGGGTATTAGCCTTAAATTTTGTCCTAAATTTTTTAAATTAGCCTTAAATTTATTGAATTAGCTCTAAATTTGTATAATTATCCCTAAATTTATGAAATTTCCTTAAATTTTATAGTTTTAAATTGTTTAACATACTATTTCAAATTTATCGTAAATTTCCATAATTTAACTAATTTAACCAAATAATTTCAAATTTCCCCTAATACTTTAATTTTTTTGATAGTCTAACCCAATTTGTCTAATTTTGAGCAAATATCTCTAATTTTTAGATTTTTCCATAAATTTGTTGAGTTTTTCTTAAAATTTTGAAATTTTCTCAATTTAACCTATTTATAACTAACTGAGCCATCCATACAATGAATGGTAGTGGTACACAATGGCTTGTCATTAATTATATATATATATATATATATATATATATATATATATATATATATATATATATATATATATATATATATATATATATATATATATAAATATAAATATAAAGGCATACATTTTTGGCTCTGGGAAAAAATGTGGAAAATCCATCATTATCTTCTTTCATTTTAAAAGGTTACAAATTTTAGCATATGGAGAAATACATTAAAATCATAACACCTATCTTAAATACATTTGGTATAAGTTATTTTATTTTTTTAAAGGTTTTACGTTGTTTTATTGCCTCTATTTTCATGTTTTATCCTCTTTTGATCTAAATTAAACTTTTGGTTTCTTTCTCTAAGGTGCCAATCCTGTGACTTTAAATGCCCAATGGTTTCCCATTCATTTTCTATCACATGTAGTCTCTGTATTAATTGACATTATCAGTAGACATATGTTTTTACCATATTTTAACCTAATAAATCATTTTTTTACTAGTTTAACCTAATTTATCTAATTTACCCTAAATTTTAATAAATTTTGAATGTTTCCCTTTTTTGGATTCTCATTTTTGTAACATTTATCATACATTTTTTTCAAATAAAAAAATGTAACTTTTATTCTGAGAAAGAAAAAGTTACATCATGAAGATGCTTGATGCATTGATACAAATTTTTTAAAGATAAATATGGATGGGATTCATAACCGTTCTTGAGCTTCAAACTAACCTATCTAAAAATAAACACGAAAGATCAAAATATAACATCTTGAATTAAAAATAGTTCAATGAAAAATTGAAAAATGTCATCCCAAATCCAAATCAGTAAAGAATGTGAAAGATCAACAAAAAGTACTATGGATAAAAAATAGTGCAAGGAAAAGGAGGAAATGTTAATCCATCCTTAGTCTCCATCTTCACCCATCGTCTCGACACCAAGAAACACATCTTATTTAGACAAAGAGTATGCTAAGGTGTTTAATTCTTGATAAACATGTTTGAAATAAATAATGGTGAAAACACCTACTAGCTAGTTCACTTGTTAAAAAATTAAAGTCAAGAAAATAATATCCATTTTATACAACTTTTGCATCTAATTAATAACTACTAGAGAATATCCCATCACTTGAAACATGTCATCCTTGTTACCAAAATCAATATTGAATATTAACTTAAGAATAAATTATTCAATAAATTTATTTAACCTTGATCCCAACCCTACTTTGAAATGAAATAAGTGATTTTCATTGATGTAAATTACACCTCCAATTCCATAATACACAAAATAACCTGACTTACCTAATAAAATTACCCTTAAGGAATATTTTTATCAATCACCTCATTTATAAGTTATTTTTGTGCCTTTAATTTTTTGATTTTTTCAACCCTTCATTACTCTTATTTTAATAGAGGACTAAATTAGAATAATGTTAATGTTGTTGAATATGTTGACATCACATTTATCTTACATTACCTTAATACATCTTAGATATTTTTTTACAAATTCTCATTTTGAAACATTTATCTTACACTTCCCTAATTTTCATATATTTCTCTAATTTTCTAAATGTGCTTTAATTTTTTGAAACTTTCTTGAATTTCCAAAATTTCCCTATTTAAAAAAATCCCTATTTTTTTCTTATTTTTTCACCTTTTTTATAAATTTAACTATGTATTGAAATTGAATAAATTTCTAAATATTTTTAAATTTTTTCGTTAACCCTAATTATAATATTCTTAAATAAATATTTAAGTTTTATAATTTGTGTTCTATAAAAATAAATTGAAACTAAGGTTTTTAGGTTTCCTTGATCATCATCTTCTTGTTCCTCTTTTCAATGTAGTGTGGATGGTGTCCTCTAGTTGTTTAATCTATCCTCAAGGTTATTCCTCTCCATATTCATCTCCACCATTCTTATAATGTTGGGGTTTCATTAATATATTCATTTGAGTCACTGTTATCTCCATCTTCACAAGTATCCCTCCTTAGAAATGTCTAAGAATCATTGGGTCCCCTACCCCACTAAGGAATAAATTGTAAAATACTTAAATTCCTTCTATTTCATTAGTTATTTCCACTATTAATTTGGTTTTTCTTTCCCAAAAAAATTCACTTATAAATACCCTTCATAAAACACACCAAATCCCTTCAAAAAAAACCCCAATAAACATCTTCACATTATCTCTTCACAAACTGAAAATGCTCACAAACTCTCTTCACATTCACAAAACCCATTGAAAAAATGACATTCACAAAGTATCTTCACATTAAAAAAAAATCTTCACAAAATGTAAAATCATTATCAATGTTTTATCAATTTCTTTAAATTGATAACACCTCTTCACATTATTGACTATCCCATAGAATCCTTTTCTACCTAAAAAATTATTTGATTCTCCTCAAACCGTTCACTATCTCACAAAATCCTTCACCACCCCAAATTTCAAAAAAAAAAAAAAAACCTTTTATTTTTTTAGTTTTAAAATGTTTTTTTAATTACGTCGAAGGAGTGTTATAGGTAAGAAGGCACCTTATATTTGTTTGCAGATCTAAACATGTCATTATTATATTTAATTAAAAAACTTAACCTTGTAGTTGGCATAATGAATTCATCATACCTCATTTGAATATTATCCCCATGACACATCCTTTAACAATAAGACCAAATTTGTTAAATGTTGGTGGAAAAGTGGTGCAAATTTATATATGTAGAGAAGTTGAGGAAGAGTTGAATCATGTAATATAAGTTTTGAAGTTAAATGTTGAGGGATCTATCATTGCTTTACTCTTATTTTATCTTCCATTTTTTTATATCATTCTTTTCTATATAGTGACTAGTGCTTTTATTTTCTCTACTTCTCTACATTTACTCTTCAATGGCATGTGTGAGGTACTTTAATTTTATGCATTTCTAGGCATCTACAACAATGGGCTAGGGAAATTATTAGGTATTCTTCCAAAATAAAATAATTATTATAATGGTTCTTGTTTTTATAATTTACAGGATCAAACAAGTCAAAAGGGTGTTTTAGAATTAATGTGTAAACATACTAACATAGACATAATGGATGCATATATATTTGTAGTTTTACATTTAAAATGTAAGGAACAAATACAATTTGATGTGCAACATTTAGTTGGGATATTGGACATAATATCATTGAAGAGATATATGGTTTTAGCCTCGTTAATAAAATTAAACATTTTGGTAACCCTAAGAAAACCAACATAAGGTAATCCACTTGATAGGGATTTCCATCATCTATAATTGATTTTTTTGATAGAGATAGCCTTGTTAAGCATCAACGGATAATTTATGACCCAATTATTCATTACATTACTTCACCTATTAGTTAAAATTTATGATTGTATTTTATAATAGTTATGTTACATTTATTCGTTATGATGAGAGTGACAACACATGTGATCTCCTTTCGGCAAAGCTACACATGACATTGAAAACACAAAATGTCTTGACATGAACATATATAAATTGCTATGTGAAAGGGAATATTAGATTATAATTAAACTCTAATAAATATCTAACACTATGCTCTGTATTACAAGCCAAAAATTACAATTTAACTATGCCTATAAAATAAACATTTATTGACCACTATTTTATTAGAAATTCAAAATAATCATTTATACATTATTGTTGAAAAAGGTGATTTTTTAGATAATTTATTTTTTAAATGGATCTTGGATGATGGATGGTAGGTATATATAAACTAAAAAATTAATCAAAAGACAATCCTTAAGTTTATAAACAAAAAAATTAATCAACATAAATTAGGATTATGCCCTAAAAAAATACATCTAATAATTTAAAGAGAATCCATAGGCTATATTAATTAAAACAATAAACAAGATAATAAATATAGAAACATTGTTTTACTAAAAACAAGAAAATTTAGAAGATGAATTCCCCAAAACAAAAAATTGAAATTAAAAAAAAAACTATTTTGAGTTGAAAATATTGAAACCTTGACAAGTCATCTCTTACATTTCTTTGAACTTATCAAAATCAAAGATAATTTATGTTCCATTTGGTTCATTCTTTGTTATAAACCCAACATTATATTTCAATACACAATATGCATACTAGGTATGAACATTCCCTATATATGTGTTTTTATTTTCTTCTCTTTATCACTTGGAGATTCTTCTTCTTGAAGAATTATCCCTTTCATCTAAAAAAAATTTGAACATCTTTCCCCACATGGATTATAGAATCATATTCACTGATTTTATTTTAACCATTATAATATGTATGATTTCTTCTATTTTGTAATATGTATTATTGCATTTGTATTACTTGTTAGTGACCTAATTTTAACATGTGTGTACTTAACATGCCACATGTTCTTTTTATGTGCACTAAATAATATACAATTTTATATATTCAACATCATATTATATGTTCAAAATATGATAGAGAAAAATTAATATTTTAAATAAATATAAAAACTAAAAATTGAAATCCTATTTTATTTAGGCAAAGCAAAAATTTAGATTATAATATAAATGACATTTCTCAGACAGAGAGATATTATAGGCATTATTACCATAGCTAAAAATTAGACATCACCCATAAAATTTAATGATATAATAATTATTTTCTCCTTTTGTGTTCGATCTTTTCCTATGAGAAACTAAAAAAGGCTACTCTCAACTTACTTTTAGTTTTATTTATGGAAATATTATCATTATTGATGCTCTATCAATAAAATATTATATTATAATTATAGTGTATATTTTTATTTATATAACTAATATTATGCATATTATATTATTAATATATTATATAATAAATAGAATATATATTATATATAATAATAAAAATTATTATATTTAATAATATTAATATCATTATATTATAGACCATGTCATGTCAGAGGCTTAGTCACTTTGAGTCAAATATAATGCTCACAAAGGACAAAAATATGAAGAGAGAGATATCATTCAATAAATATTTACTTACTCTTATTTAGAGGTAGGGTCTTGTTCATACATCTAATTTCTTACCAATTCTATCCATGGAATTCAATGTCACACCACCGCATTTTCCACTATCACCTCCATTATAAATATTAGATTATTATTTCTTAAAACTTTATGGACACAAGGTGATATGGGGTTAGAAATCAAGGGTTTTAAATGAGGTACGACTACTAATTTACACTCTTTTATTTTTCAAAACCCTACCAATCTCTACATACTCTCTCCAAGTGCTATGGCAATATGATATATCTCAAATTATGCATTACCCTAATTGTTATAACTTCCTTTATTAAGGATGCAATTTCCATATTTAAGAACCTTAGATATGCCTAAAGAGATGTAAGTAAAGATTGGAAATATCTATATCCACATATACTTTCATTTAACATCTTGCATCAATATATTGCATTAGATAAATGTGTCTTTTTTTATTTCATTGGGTAAATAACTTGGTTTTACAGGCATCCAGGAACCACGAGAGTGTTATACAAAAATAGAAACAAGACAATCCATGGTCGAACAATAAAAACTAACTATAACATATCAAAAGTAGGTAAAAATAACAATCATGAAAGATCAAGACGGGGGACCCTACGGTGTTTCCTCCTCCTCCTTGGGTGCCTTTTTTGGGATATCCTACTTGAACTTTGAGACCTTTGTCCTTATGCAATTACTAGGTCCTTCTACTACATCACCTAGAGGAATCATGCATGGCCTTTTTTGGCTTTAAACCTTCATGGGTGTCTTATTAATGGGGGCCAATTTGGGGGAACCGGGTAGGGGAGGTTTCATGATCTTCAAAAAATATTTGATAGGGGTCTAATCAAGCTTAGTAAACTAGATGAAGGACTACACAATCAGTCCAGTCTGCTTGTGTAGGGCATTCTACTCTTGTATAAGGTTAGACAGGGTCAGCCCAACATTTTGCACTTTGGTATTGAATTCCTCCAGATGTTCCTTATTATTTTTCAACTCCTCAAACAAAATAAATTTGCCCTTTTGGGTAGCCTCCTCAGATGTTCCCTTGTCTAAGAAAAGTAGCTTGGGTTTAGGAATAAAGAGCTTGAGAGGAAGCTTTTTAGTAGGGATTTTAGAAAGGCTAGCCTAGGGGGTGCTCATAGATGGGTGGTAGGAACCTAAGGTGGGATCCTCCTTTAAGGATTCATTTTGAGAGTCCTCCTTGGTGGAGGATCCCCCTAAGGGAGCTCCCTCCCTTCTAGAGTTTGGTTGTGCTTGAAAAGAAAGAGAATGAGCCCTTGATGCAGGATGGGGCTAGATTCATTGACTTGGTGAGTTAAAGAAGTACATTCCAATGACTTAAGTAGGTATAATGGTAGGCTAATCTTATATCCTATAAAGTGGTTTAATAGAAAAAAATGATGAGAAAAGATCAAGGTATATTTACCCTCTAAGGTCATGTGTCATATTACCTGAAGACATATTTTTAGACAATGTTGTGGAAGGTCCACCCAGGGGAAACCCTTCTTGTCAGTATTTATGTACTCATTCATGTGAAAAAATCATTGAAGGTGCTCCTACTTCTTGGTCTAGTCTTTGAAGGCCTTTGTACCCTTACAAGACATGCCAGTAGCCTCCCTAATAAAGTCCTCTATGACAGTGACATTTATGCCTTGAATTACCACCATGTGTTTGTTCCACGTAGCTATAAAATATTGGGCCATGTTGGCATCATGATATATAATTCTCACCATTAACTCTATGAGACTCCTATGCCTAAGCTTTTTCCAAACCCTTCTTTTTCCCCTACACCTTCGCACATGAGATAGGCTCAAGACATTCTCTATCTCCTCCCACTGACACAGTGATAATAAAACTAAGGCAAATGGGCAGATGGTTCTGAAGAGAATGGGTATGAACAATATGAATACGGCTTGGGATGCCCACCACTTTCATCCTATAACAATTACACCACTTCATATTTTCATAATGGTGGATCATCATATTTAAATTCACTCCCTTGATTGAAATATTTCACATGTTTGATGACATGATGTCCCATTCAAATTGTAGCACTTTCATCCCATATGGAAATTAGGGACATGGCCTTCTTAATTATAGCCAGTTAAAATGTAAAGTTATACTCCTATGTTGGATAGTAGACCCAACACTCCATTTCCTTCCAAGTAAGTATACATAATTTAGAATTATGCCATGCCCCTTAAGAGTTACTTGGCATCATCCATGATGTATTTAATAGTGTGAGAGGGGGTTGTTTTCCCTTTCAGTGCATTTAGGATATTTAAAGAATCACCTTCTATGATGATTCTTTTTAGATTGAGTCTAGAAGCTAATTGGATACCCTAGAGGGCCACCTTGGCTTTGACAAGATGGTTTATTTGATTTCCTAAAGATCCTACGTAGGTGGCAAGCAAATCTCATTATAAATGTGTCTTTAATTGAAGAAGCCTTTTCTAGTTTTCATCTAATTAGTTTTAGAGCCATCTAATTTAGTTTTAAATAGTTTAAATATTCATACTTTTTTATAATAGTTTCAGAGTCATTTAAATTTACATATGTTGCATTAATGTTATTTTTCAATTTAAAATAGTTACATATTTACATAATATATTATTTTAATTCAAAATATTATACTAGAGATAGCATTTACAATAATTTATCCTTTGACTTTTTGTTCTTGATCATTGCAAACATCCATGGGGAGTGAACAAGAAAAAAAAGGAGCTAGTTTGAGTTATACAATATGCAACGATCAAATAAATGAATTTTATTGAATAAATTACATTAAAAAATTAAATATCAACCCAAAATTTGTGACATTGATATATAATTATGGTGATGTTTTCATTAAGGTGACACATATTTCAATCATTTATCGTGTAATTGAAATAGTTCACAAGAATATCCAAATTGCATTAATAGATTTGGTGTCAATAAAAAATTTATTGTAGCTTAACATTTCTTGCATAAAATATGGGATGGGGTTAACAAGAATGGGTTTTGAATTAGGTATGATTTTCAATTTATGTTCTTTCACTCTAAAAAATCATGCTTTACCAAAATGAAAAATTACATCCCTTTTGCTTAATTTGCAAAGCTTGAACACTTTTTTGTTTAATGCCTAAATCCATTCTAAACCCTAGGCAGAGAAGGGATGGTAGAACAATGTTGAGAGATTTTTATATGTTGATATCTTTGTGGTTTTTAATAAATCCCATGAACTAAAACTCGTGACCATCCTTAATCAACACTTAAATATACTTTTTCTCTAGATTGACCCTGTTCATTAATGAATTCACAACCTTCACCTTTTCCACTAGTATCACCACCTATATACATTATACATAACCACTGCTCTCCATTATGTAACACTATTAACAAATATTATAAAATTATTTTTGTTTAACCCTTTATAAAAAACCTTATATGGGGTCAATGATCATATTGATTTACATTCCCTCACTTTACAAAAAGAAAATATAGCATCCCTTATAATAATTTAATGGTGACACAACTTCATCTTTGATGTGTGGCTCAAATTAACACTTTGACATCCCATGGTCTATCTTATAGCTTACATTCATCCATGTTTCCAATATATTGACACCAAACCAATTACATTAGGATTAATATTTATACTCAATATATATACACAAGAAGTGTGTGTGTGTGTGTGTGTGTGTGTGTGTGTGTGTGTGTGTGTGTATTTTGAATGAGTTTCATAATCATAATTAAAGTTTAGATGGGGAAAACTTAAGCATTTTATTATAATAGCTCATTTTATAGAAGCAATCAAGGGCAAAAAAAGGAAAAAAATCCATATTATTGACTTTGACATAATGGAAGGCATGTAGTGGCCACCATTAGTGGAAGCCTTAAAAAATGAAGGTTACAAAATTGAACATCTCAAAATCACAATGCTTAAATGGGATTATAAATAAAATGATGAAGTTCCCTTCTTGTAAACACATAGGCAGAAGGTTGTCTAAATATGTAAACTCCTTGAGGATTCTATTTTTGTTCAAATCAAAATTTTTTTTGAAGGGAAACTATGATGAAGAGGAAAGTATAGTAGTGAATTTCTTGTAGAAATTGCCACATAAGTCTCACATAAATATAAATTAATTATTTTAATTCATTTATGAAACATGACAAATTAATCTTATAATTTTGACCATTGGCACTAAGCCTCCTCAACGTCATTGAATGATTTAGATAAATTGGTTGGGTCTTTGCCTAGACAAAAATGGAAAAAGTGACTTTTTGATAGATGAAAAACCTAGTGTTGTTTTAGATTAAGGTAAAAGTAGGTTTTGAAGGGACCCTGAAACCCTTTAACAGAGAAAGAAAGATGAAGCAATAACACCCAACAGGAAGAGCATTCCTAATACTTATGAAAATCAGCATCAAAATCAGGTTTTATAGGGACCTGAAACCATAGACCAAAACATAAAAAAGTTCACAGGTTTTACAGAGACTTGGAAACTCAAAATAAGTAAGTATTAAAACTAAGAACCAAATTTCAGAACCAATTATAACATCCAACAGAAGGGACCAGAACAAAAACATTAGCATCAAAGAAGACTCTAGTCTTCTAATTCCAGGATCATCTTCACAGCCTCATTTCCAATCGTTCCAGTATCCTGTATAGATATTGCATCCAAAGTAACAGCTTCTTGTAGGGCTTTCTTCCTCGAGCTCTGCCTAGTCCTCTTACTTGGCCCTTCCAAAGCTTTTATTTCTTCATTAGCTCATTTTCCAAGGTTAGCTACAACTGCACATATGCTTGAAGTAACCTCCTCCATTTTCGTTCTACTTTCCTTGATGAGCCTTCTCAGATTATTCTCATAATCCTTAAGTTTAATTGGAATATCTCTCATTTGCATCTCCAATTTATTGATTTTGATCCTATCAGCTTCTTGGTTATGTTGCATTATTTCTACTTTCTTCTTCAGCTCCATTATTTCCTTATACATACACGAATCAACTTGGAGAATAGCATCAGCTTTGAATTTGGCCAAATTCATGAAGGAAAGCTTAGTTTCCCTCTGCCGAGCATCACAACTGTCATCTACATTCTCTTATGGAGAGGACTCATCCTTTTCAATTTGATCCTCCCTTTCCATCATTTTCTCCTCTTTTGTCTCTGCAGGGTCTTCATGCTGGACAAGATCATCCTTTTCTTGTTCCCTAATCTCCATAGCATGATTGGAAACTAGAACCATATGTTCCTTTTCTCTTATCGAAGCTGGATCATCAAGTAAAATATTTGTGTCTTTAACACTTTCCCTCAACACAGTCTGATTATCCTCATGATTAGAATTATTCTGTTTTGTATTGCCCTCAGTTTTATCCCCTTCGTTTTCTTTCTCACTTTTTTCTTAATTTTCCTGATAACCTTCCAAATTTGAACTAAAATCCCCAGTTTCTGTCCCTTCCTCTTCCTCCAAAACATTCTTCTCAGAACTTTTTGTGTTTTCCCACTCATATTCCTCTTCAGCATTTTGTTTTTTAAAACTGGAGGGTTTTGATTTTACTTTTTCTTTCCCCTTAAGTTTTTCATTCTTTTTACACTGTGAATCCTTATTTTTGTTAGAATAAGGAGTCGAAGCTATGGCATTGTTTTTTCAAAAGCCCTCTATGATAAGAATTAGTCCTTCATGTAAAATAGGGCGAGATTCTTTCTTTCTATGGGCAAACAGACTTTAAAGCAGTGAAAAATGCAAATAGAAAGGGAAGAAAATTTTGTCTTTATGCCTAAAATGATTAAGAAAGAAAAATGAAATTTATGAACTCTTTTGCTCCTACCATCTAGGATAAAATACTCACGAATACATCATAATACATCTCTCTAAATTCCTTTTATCTACTCCAAATCAAATAAATCTCCAGTATTTTCCAATTGCTTCTCCTCTGCATCCATCTTTAGAAATTTTGTGTATGCTACATTGGAGATACTGGTCTACTTAGAGAATTTTATACCACCTGTGGGGAGCCCTGTAACCTCAGCAATTAAATCCTCAGTAAGCTTCACAGTAACACCATGGAGAGTTACTCTGTCATCAACCCAATTTTTGAAGAATGCCATCGTAATGTGGGGTTTAGATCCATGCAATTGCTCCAGATAACTTACCACTTTCCCTTTCTAAAGAATCTCCCATACATCCTGTCTATCCTTCCAGTCTTCACAATTTTTTGGCTCTTGCTTCCACAGTTCACCCTTCATATTGCAGAACAAACAATATTCCAACAACACCCACACAGTGAAGGCAGAAAAATGGACCCAATTGTTCTTTACATGAAATGGAAATTGCCTATATGCTGACACATGCGAAATCCACATTACATTCTCATGAATGTACCTATTCAGTGAAAGTAATTTGTCCACCGTAAGGCCACTCAACCGAATCATTAAATTACTAATCCAGGCAGATCTTTCCATCTTTATAATGAATGGCATCATAATTAATAAGTGCTTTGAGATCAACATGCTTATTTAATGCATCATGCCATCTCACCTTATGCCCCGTTTGAACAACATGATTATATATCCAGTCAGCAACCCCATTGGCTTCTCGATATGTATGGGATATGGCCACTTTTTCAAACTTTAGAATTAAAGATTTAATTTCCATCACTATAGCCTCAATAGACCATGAAATTGAGTTTTTGTTATTTAGGATGTTTACAATATTCAAAGAATCACCTTCCAACCATAATTTGGAACATCCCAACTCAACAGCTAGTTTAATGGTGTAGAGGGCTGCAGTAGCTTCAACAATATGACTATTCGACTTACCAATTGGGATAACAATAGAATCAATTATATTTCCCACATGATCTCTTAATACTCCTCCACATCCCGCTCTTCCTAGATTCCCTTTAGCTGCTCCATCAAAATTTCCTTTGATCCATCTAGTAGGAGGGACGTTCCATTTTACAATCAATCTTGGATTATCAATTTTCAAGTTAGGCCTTTCAGATCGTAAGGGGTTATCAAATTGAAAGGTTTGATCAGCATCCCTCTGTGATTTAAAATTCTCCTTAATAGCTCTAATAATATTCTGACCAAGCACCCATCCTGGAAGTTCTTTACTTCTGAATATTCTATTGTTTCTTTCTTTCCCTATACCCCACCATATATGAGGAAGTGTTAGTTTCTATAAAAATGAACATCGGAATTCTTAGAGGGACATCACCAGCTTTTAAAAGATAGATCCATTTTTTTTGATGTACCCATGTTATACCCCAAAAATTAAGGATCTCAGTCCAAACTTGATGAGTGTAGGAACAGTTCAAAAACATATGGTCTCTATCTTCAAATCCATTTTTGCATAAAATACACCTGTTAACCACATTTATTCCTCTTTTCTGCAAATTTTCAAGGGTCAGGATTTTATTTTGAAGTAGATTCCAAAAGAAGATATTAATTTTAGGGATGAGCCCCTTCATCCAGGCTTGAGACCACAAAGGTTCATTACCCTTTTCCTTTGAAGTAAAGATAGTAGAGACTTTAAATTGTACACTAGGATCATCATGCCAAATAATCTTATCCTCCAGATAGGGATAAAGAGACACAACATTGAGAGATAATTGGATGTTGTTGAAGCCTTGATTAACATCAGTTAAATTCACCCAGGAGTCATTCTGCCAATACTGACTAACTAGTATACCATATCTCTGCTTACATCGATCAACTAAATCCTTATCTTGAAAATCTTCCATCAAAGGATAATCCTTTAACCAGACATCATCCCAAAATTTCACCTTAAGTCCATTACCAACTTTCCAGGAACATCCTTTTTCTAAAGTTTTTTTGGTCCCCTGAACAGCCCCCCATATGGAAGAGGGACGAATTACATCAGGATAAGAAAAGAAATCATTTTTCCATTGGTCTTTCATTTTGCCTCAAGCTAGGCATTAAGTCTAGCATTTGTATCCACTTTTGTCTTGGGTGTATCTTGTTTCAATTCTAATGCAACATGATTTACTACTTTCCTTGACTAGGCAACAAGACTCACCAATTTATAATTATACTATAGCATTATATATATATATATATATATAGTATAATTATAAATTGGTGAGTCTTGTTGCCTAGTCAAGGAAAGTAGTAAATCATGTTGCATTAGAATTGAAACAAGATAACCCAAGAAAAAAATTATAATATTATTAATATATTATTACTACTACTCATCTCATTGTGGTACCATATTATCATTACCAATACAATTCCATATTATTTTTTCTAATAGAACATCAAACATACATATTATAATATACTTATATATTATCAATGAGTGTTACCATATCATTTCTACCAATACACATTCACCGTGAAATCAGATTATTAAAAAAATTGATGGAAGACATAAATATCCTCTTGAGCTATGTCACATAGTTGTGAAGGTATAATCCCTCAAAACTACCAAAGTTTCATTATGTGATGTATTCGTAGTTACCCCAAAGGTGCAAGTTACGTCAAAAGAGATGGCATAATTTTTTATTTAATAAAGCAAGATTTTGTAAAGGGAAACAATATAAATCAATAGTTGTATCTCACCTTTTGTGTACGATGTGATACATAATAATAATCTAATATTTATGGTGGAGGTGGTGCAAAGTTAAATGACATGTCACATATGCCAATATATTGGCAACATGGATGACTGAAAGATAAAAGATAGACTCTTGGACCCTAATGTCTTATCCCCACATCAATGACATTGCACTGCTGATTTGAGATACACATCGAATGTGGAGTTGTATCACAATTAAAATTGCCACCACCCTATAAGCTGTAGATCCCTATGTTATGGGTGTAGGTAATGTAAATATAAATGATTGCACTAAATGCAACTTTAGTGTATGATATGGGCCATCTCATGTATTATATTAAATATAATATTGTATATGGTACATTATATTATGTAGTTTTAATATCATTTAAATTGACACCTGATGCATCTATTAGTTAAAGCTATAGTTTGCATTAATAGATGTGATATGCCACTAAAATTTTCACATGTATCTCCCTTAAGTTATTTGAGTTCATCCCCTAAAACACCCTATAATTTCCCCTCTTAAGATGTTTTTTAATGGAAACAATAATTTTACAATTAAATGTTAATGAATAATCAAACTAAAAAAAGTTATACTTGGGTTTTTGGGATGATAATTTTGGGCATGACATATTTAAAACACATGTGTAGGTATTAATCACCCTAAAATTATAGGAGATATGTCAAGATTATGCTCACTATCCAACCTGTATATCAACCCTTAATTTTTATTTAACTAGTACACAATAATGAAAGATAATATATATGTAAATCTAATAAGAGCAAAGGAAGCAAGAATTAGTGTAATACCTCTTCAACATCATAGGTTTTATCAATAAACACACAAAATTGCGTTTACACAACATTTGTTTTGATTTTTGATACTCCTCATCTACTTCACACTAATAACCTATTAATAAAAAATAAAATAAAATATAAAGAAAAATCCACCCCATTGTTCCTTACACCATTAGGGCAATTGCTAGTGTTTAATTGTTTAGGGCTTCATCTAAATTTTTTGGGGATGTTATCTATGTTTTATTAACATTAGTCCTCAAGTTGGATACTATGTGGTTTATATGATGAGGATACATGGAAGTAAACATTGGTTAAACATTACATGTTATGCCAATGACACACTAGATGCTACAGTGACATGTTTGATGCTAAATTGGATGTTGCATTATGTATAGTTTATAGTTAATAATGTAATATGCAATTTTTTTTATACTAAATAATAAGAGAATAGGAGCCCTTACCCTTGGATTATAATAAGATTTGACTTACAGATAAGTCCCAAAAATACCATAGTATATATCCAAAAACAAAAAAAGAGAATAAAAAATACATATATGGTAAAAATCCATAAGCAAAAAAATCCCAAAATTATCCATCCAAAATGGAACACAAGAATTAAAAACTGGTCATCTACGATAAGAAGACCAAAAATATAAAACCTAAATACTTCAAATTTGAGCATTCCATAAGTGCATAATATAAATACCCTTTGGAAGGAACTCCTATAATATATCTGTGGGAAAAATATGAAAGTCATTCATGTCAACTGAGATTGAAGAAAACCCAAAAACTTCAATTTTGAGCATTATGGGATCTCCAATTCTCATCAACTTAACTATTGGAAAACATATAAAGGTCAACAATGTTCATGCCAACTGGGATTGAAGTAAGGTGAAGGCACAATCCTTCAAATATAAGTTTCTTCATATGGACCATTTACATTTCAGGGTATTGAATAATATTTCTCATTTGTTTCTTGTTGGGTGAATATTTTGTCATCAACTAACTGATACAAAATGGGTATATCAACCACAGTACAAGGATATTTATGCCACAAAAAGTGTAGGTTTACCACATCTTAACGAGATAAATCTCTCCTCTCATCAAGGGGAGGTTCCCTATGAATATTTATATGCTATATGTGTATATATAAGTAAGCAAAAAATAATACTCAGGGTAGTATAACAGCATCCATATCTCTTTTTTTAGAGATGATGTCCAAGGAACAAGAGAGAGAAATCTTGGTCATTGGCTAAAAACATTCCTCTTCTTTCAGGAATGGTATCCAGCACAGAAAAAAAAATCCCTTGAAGTAGGTAACAAAGTCTACAAGGAAACCTATGTAAGCACAAAGTCTTCCATTGTCTCCTTCACTGATTTGGAACACGTGTAACGGTAGAGTGAAACAAAGCACAAAGTCTTCACCTAAAACTACAATGGATAAAAGGATCACCAAGATAAAATTAGCTCAAAGTTTTTCTTTTATCTTTTAGAAACATCCTCAAATAATGTCAACACACACACTTTGCTTATTAAATCGAATAGATAAGAGATTATCAGGAAAGAGGACATAAGAACTATTTCTTAAATAACACAAATTACTTCAACACACAGTTTGAAATAAACCTATTTCTCATTCATTCGATAAAATATGATTTACAAGTTGAGCACAAAGTCTCAAGAAGTGTCTCAATTTCAGCAGATTTTTTGCTCTCAATTATCAGAGATACTTTTACAAAAGAGGCTCCCTCTATATATAGGGAGAAACTTTCAAAATTAAAAAAGATTATAATATAAAAATATCTTAGTCAAAGATGAGTCATCTTTGACTTTGAGATATTTTTTTAGATTTTTTACATGTAATTATATATTACAAAATTTCATGCACTTTTACATGACAAAAGTGCATGAGAAGAGAGGAAGAAGAGAGAAAGGGAGAAATGGTTCAACTCTTGTCGCCAAATTTATTCAAATGAGCATCATACATGGCAATAGATGCCATAATTCTTATATTTTCTGGTGCAATGGTGTTCTTGAAGATCACTCTGGCCCTAATTGTAGCATCTTTCAATGCTGTGATTGCTTTGGCATGACTAGTTAATCTGGTTCTTAGGTTATCCAGAGTTAACTGAGTATCCAAGATGTTATCCACAGAAGTCATTGAGAATGTTTTCTCTTCAAAATCCCTCTGGACCATACCTTTGAATTCTTGAATCATCTCTTTTGCTGAGAGAAATTGATTATCTCTGGAGGTGAGGTCGCACGGCAATTCTTCTAGTCTATTCAATAGGCCCATATCACTTTTCTCGCAAGCATCCTTGGAAGACTTGAGATCTTCGATCAGCTCCTTGAGTACCTGAATCTTGTATATTAGTGATTCCTTGATTTCAACATAGGAATATTTGATGGCATAGGAATATTTGATGGTAATGAAACCGATGGATATCAAGGTGCGTTTCTTCAGGTCCTTCATCTCTGTCCACTTGCCAAGATATTTATTTGTACTATCAATATCTTGAGAAATAAGAGAGACGAGGTCCTCTAAATCTATCCTCACCTTCTTCATCTTGTATGTCTTTTTAGAAACCTTTGTAAGCAAAGAAATTCTTTGAGTGTGCATCTTTTCAATATAATTCTCTAGCACTTTCCCTTTCATATAGGTTTTTTCTGCTTTCTGAATAACAGGGTCATCTATGGAAAAGGCTTCTGAGGCTGCTGCTTCAGGGGCAAGGGTGAATTTCCTAACTACTGTAGTCAATTGCTCTACCTTTTCCTTATAGTAATCTTTCATCTCCTTTTTCCTGTCAAAATTTTGGACCATGATGTCCATTGCGGACTATAGATCGTTCTTTGCACCCTTGTGAGTAACTTTCTCTAGCTCAACATGAGAAATAGAATAGCTGCTCATGTCAAAACCCTCAAGGGTTGCATCCTGTAGAGGTTTAGCTATCTCCAAAAATTTGTGCCCTTTTTCCTCAACTAATTTTGAAAGGATCCTTGGTCTCTTAGGGGACTTAGCTTTCACTAGCACTATCTTGCCAAAATCAAAGTCATCTGCAGAGATGGCTAGCTTCTTTTTTTTGGGTGTGAAAGCTGACAACCAAGGGGGGAGAGAAGAAGTTCTTATTGTAGAAATGGTTCTGGTAGCTAGTGTCACTGGGGTAATGTTTACACTGCTAGTTGTAACAGCGGACACAGTGGGAGTAACCGGTGAAATCGTATCGGCCACTGATTGGTCAATGACAGAGCTTTCTCCTATGTTGAAAGAAGGAGAAGAGAGACTAGGGATGGAACTTGAGGAGTGAAGGACATCTCTAGAAGCACCTTGAGGATTTCCAAACATGAATTTGGAAGGAGAGGTGGCTCTAGAAGAAGAAACATTGATGGGAGAAAGAGGCAAAGGAGATGCTACAAGGGATTGAGGTGGTGAAGAAGAAATGCCTTTAAGTGGTTGTGCCCCTTCTTGGGAAGATAGAGGCTCAGTTCTCCATTGCTCTGAAGGCATGTCATCTATCTCCATCTAGTGAGCTGCCTATTCTTGGGTGCTTTATTCTCCAACCCCCTTAGATGCTGATTCTAGCTCCTCAACAACCTTCAATTTCTTGGACATAAAGATGATTCTAGGCTTGTGAGGCCTTGACAGAGAAGGAACATCACTTTTATTCTTAGTCTTGTTCTCTACCTTCTTCCTTGTTTTCACTTGGAATTCAGCTTATGATCCTATAATGAACTCCTTCAATGTGATCCCTTTGGCTGTTAACCAATCATTGGTGTTGGCCAATATTGGTTTGAATCTTTTTCTCAAAGAAGTCAATTCTTTTTGGGACCACTGAATTGGAGGAAGAGGAGATTCAATGACCTTCTCAGCCAGGTATCTGTTGTTGATTACATTTTTATCATCAAGCAGACTAGGGGGAATATCTATAAGCCCCAGATATTCGATCTGCTCCAAAGTCAGCTTGCTGTAGTCCATCCTCTTGATTTCTTTAGCTGTTCTCAACTCTACCCAGATGTTTTCAATTATAGGTTCATGGAACTGAGTCTTTCTTTTGATCATATCTTTGACACCCCTGTAGTCAAAATTCTCCCTTCTCTTGAATTAATTCATGGTAATTAGTTGCATTTTATCTCTATGACCTTTGCTTTGGCTACAGTCAAAATCGAGTATTTGCTAATATCAATTGGGAACCTAAAACCTGGCTTTTTTAGTTCCATTTGCCTAGTGTGTACGACAACCATTTGTCTACACAACTCCATTAGGACTAACTCATCAGAAGGAAATATGGGGAGCATATAGGGATAGCCTTAGAAAAAGCCAACCCATAGATAGCAAAAGGAGGAAAATTGTAGAAACATGTAGCCAAAGTCATTGACAACCATCCAAGCTTCATCAGATACTCTTTTCTGTTCGAGCTGAGGGTCAAAAAGGCACAAAAATACCACAAAGAAGGCATCATTTACCCTCCTAAAATGATGGATTGATCCTTGTAGTGTTAATTGAGGGTAATATGAATAGACTGGGGTGGTTCTCCTATCTCCTTCAACTATCAAAGCTAGAAAGGTTTACATGGAGGCTACAATGTATACTAAGTATGAAGTCATATATAACTTTGAAGTAGTAGATACTTTGGTCAACTTCTCATGAAGAGCGTTGCTAATCTACTCACCCCAGAAGATGACTTTCTTCCCTTGTAAGATTATCTTGATGAAGGGATACATCTATTCATGGAATTGTGAAGAAGATGACAGGCCTCACACTTACTGAAAAGAGTAATTAAGTCACCAACTTCTTCTATGAAATCACTCCTTAGAAAATTCTATGGACATATAAATAAATTAGTCTTGGGAGTCTTAAGCCACCTGTTATTCATCACCTTCTTTTCCCTCTCGAGATCCTTATCATACTCTCTCTGTGCCTCAATGAAGTCAATTCTCAACACTTTAGTAGCAGGAGGACACATGAAGACTTTATCAATAAATTTGGGGTCCAGTCAAATTATCATATGGCCATTAACATTTGACACTGACCTGGTCTCTTTATTGTAGAACTAGGTGCACTGGAGGATGAACTCCTTATGATGTGCTGTTACTGGGAAAGAGGCAACTAGATGAATGTTGCTTTCGATTATCCTTTTCATTTTCGAGCTCGAGTTCATTGCCCTAGTTTTGGTTACAAGCTCGGCCATATCTACATGGCCAATTTCTGTGACTCTAATGTCATTGACATTAGAAGTGACTGAGGTGATCAAGAAAATGCCTTGGTACTAGTACTTCATAGCCTTTGACTTTTTCAAAGAATCTTCGGTCATTGGAACTAGTCTTGATTGAGTGGGTGTCAACGAACAAGAATCTTCAGGGGGTATTGCAATGATAATCATGATCATGTAATTAGGGAAAATTAGGTAAATTGAGGGATTTGCACGTTGGGTGATCATGACCAAGAAAGGGCACTTGACAGGGCTGGGTCAGAAAATGGGTTAAAAAATAAGAGAAAATTGGGGAGGAGGCAAAAAAATGAAAAGGATGAAAATTTCTCCAGAGTTAGATAAATTGAAGGAAAAATGCAAGGGCGGCAAAATTTGCCGCCCTGGCATGTGGAATGGTTTACATGTATGGGCAGCAAATTTTGCCACCCTTGTATGCAAGGGGAAAAAAGGTGTGAGCGGTGAATTTTGCCACATGTGCATGTTTTTTAGAAAAGTGTAAGGGTGGAAAAATTTGTGGCCCTTGCACTTTAGACCTGCATCAGTGGCAAATTTTGCCACTGATGTAACTAAGTGGTGTGAACCTGTATCGGCAGTGAATTTTGCCACCGATGCAGGAGGTGGGGAAGGACACAATTAGGGTGGCAAGTTTGTTGCCCTTAATAGATAAGACACTAGGAAATTCATGGGAGATAAGAGAGGGTGGTGAATTTCACCACCCTTGCATGGGGAGAATGATGGAAGGTTGACGGGGTAGGAAGAGAGCTCAGTGGGAAGTGAAAAGGAAGGGGGCCAATCGGCCTTAGGGGAAGAAATAAACAAGAAAAACATAAACCCCAAAAAAAATAACAATTGACAAAGAAAAAAAAAATCAAGGGAAGAATGAAATAACAAAGCACCAAAACAAGACCTACCTAGAAAATAATGCACGCTACGAGCTCAAATTTGTCAAGATGCACTTTTCTCGCTTGTTGGATCATCCAGAGGTAGAAGGTAGGAGGAAGAGAGGAAGGAATGGATCAAAATGGGGTGAAAAATGGATTAAATGGGGTGAAAATTGACCCCAACCACTTGATGCACATAGCCATAAATGTCGTGCATGAAAATTGAGGCAATGCAGGGGCGGCAAAATTTGCCACCCTTGCACTGAAAAATTGAAGGGACATGTAGGGGTAGTGAAAATCACTGCTCCTGCATGAGAGGGAGAAAATGCAGGGGCAAAAAAATTTGCCGCTCCTGCACGAGAATGAAAAAAATGCATTGGTAGTAAATTTTACTGCCCGTGCACGAAAATGAAGAAAAACACTAACTCTAAAAAAGCCAAATTTTGGTCCCTTGATCACATTGAGACCGTAACAACTTTCAAATTTTGGGGAAAATGTAATGAAAAGACGTTACAAAATTTGAATAGTGTCAGTTGAGCAAGTATGAGAATGAGAAAAACCCATCTCGAAAAAGGACTTAGAGAGACAAAGGGTGAAACAGACAAGTTTCGCAGGGGGTTGTTCCAAAAAATGAGCTGAGCTGATTTTAGAAACAAAAGCTGGCTCCTATTAGAGAACATTTGTTGATCAAATCGATCAATAGGAGTAGAAACCAGTCTCTAAGTGCCTTCATCCAAGCCAGTGGGCTATAGAGTCAAGCAAAAATGAAAGAAAAATAAACAAAATGTAAAAACTATACAATTATACAAGTGGATCCATCTAAACTTCAAGGATTGAAAAGTTTTAGATGCTACCCATTGTGGGGTAGTGCAAATGGTGTTCCATCTTGATACTCCAATAAGAAACTATTCTCACCATAGAGTTATTGAATGGTAAATAGACCTCTCCATAAAGAGTCAAATTTGTCGTGCATTCCCTTCGGTTCTCTCCTCTTGTCCCATAACAAGACTTGATCTTTGATTTGAAAATTATGGATCTTAGCCTTTTTGTCTAAAAGTTTCTTCACCTGATTTTGATGTGCCGTAATTTGGTCCACCAACATGGTTCAATGCTCATTCAGTTTGGTTAGACACATGATTCTTTTGTCAATCAAACTTTTGAAGGTTGAATCTTCGATTGCTTTGGCTAACCTGAGTGCTGGTAGTTTTAGAGTGATGGGTATCTCTGCATTCAAGCCATACAAAAGTTGGAAAGGTGACATACATATGGCCCTCTTGGGTGTAATCTTATTAGCCCATAAAGCATCAAATAGTGCTTTGTGCCAAGTTCTTTGATTATCATCTACCAATTTCCTGATAATAGTGACCAGGTTCTTATTGCTCGATTCTGTTTGGCCATTTCCCTGTGGGAAATAATTTGAAGTGTGGGATAGGGTAATCCCATAATAAAAGCAAAATTGAGTAATTTCATGTGAAGAAAAATAGGCCACATTATCTATTACAATTTTGAGTGAAACCCCAAACTGGGAGATGATATTTTCCTTGAGAAAATTGCACACCACTTCAGATGTAGCGTGCTTGGTTGGGATGGCCTCCACCCATTTGGTAAATTAATCAATTGCCATGAGGACATAATCATGTCTGGCACTCAAAGATGGGTTAACTATGCCAATGAAGTCAATACCCCACTATTGAAAAGGCTCTTTGATTATTATTGGCATGAGGGGTAATGTAGCCAGTTTAGGCTTTCCAATAAACTGTTGACACAATTCGCATCTATGCACTCATTTGTAGGCATCTTGAAACAGTGTAGGCCAATAGTACCTTGCTCGTAAAATCTTGTGCACTATCACTGGTGTAGAAAAATGTCCTCCACAAGCCAAATTGTGGAAAGACTCCAAGAGTTTATCTTGTTGTACCTTATCGACACAATGAAGAAACGCCCCATCCAAGATCCTTTTGTACAGACCATTATCCCACAAAACATAGCTAGCAGCTTTTAATTTAACATTCCATTTTTCTTTATAGGAGAGATGAGAAGGACACTCACCATAGGTTAGAAAATAGGCAATGTCGAAATACCACTCATTAGTAGTGGTGACAAAGTGGACTGTAGGCATGTCTTCGATCTCCATTTCTCCATTTTCTACTTCATTGGGAATGTTGTTGGCAATCAACTGACAAAGACCCTTTCCCCACACAAGTTTGGTGGGTTTGATGTCTAGATCAAACTCTTGAATCTTGGCAATCCAATTACCCCTCTTCATACCAAACTCTTATTGAGTCAAAATGGACTTCACCATTGTGTCAAGTACCAAAACCTTAGTGTGCGAGTTTACGATGTAAAACCTAAAATGTTTGACTGCTTTGACCATCGCACACGCATGTTTCTCCATGTTGGAATATTTCAGCTCATGATCCTTGAGTGGACAACTCATGAAGGAAATAAGATATTCTACGCCTTCTTGGTTCTATTGAACTAAAATAACTGAGAGTGAATGTTCAGAAGCATAACTATATATTTTGAAGTTTTGGTGTAGTCTAGACAAACCAGAATGGGTGCGTGAGCTATTACTTCTTTGATGTCTTTGAACGTTGATTTTCCCTCTGCAGTCCACTTGAGGGTAGTATTAACTTTCATCATATTGATGATGTGGTGATTTTTCTTAGCAAACTCAAGGATGAACCTCTGAAAAAAATTCACCTTTCTGAAGAAAGAGTGAACCGCAGTTTTACTGGTAGGCAGAGTAAGTTCTTGGATGGACTTGACTCTTTTTGAGTCAATTTTAATACCTTATTAGGACATAATGTGTCTAATAAGTTTCCCTTCTATCACCCCAAAGATAATTTTTTTGAGATTTAGGGAAATATCATTCTAACGACAGCATTCCAGTATTCTTTCTAAATGGTGGATATGGTCAGAATGATGCTTTGAAAATACCGTTAAATCATCTAGGTATACTACAATGAACTTACCCATTTTATCCTTAAAAGTGAGGTCCATCACTCTTTGAAATGTGGCACCTACATTTATCAGACAAAAAGTCATTCTTCGATAGGCAAAGGTGCCCCAAGGTGTGGTGAAGGCAGTGTTATGGTGATCTGCTTTTCCAACTTCAACCTTATTATACCCCAAGAAACCGTCCAGCATTGATAACATCTCTGAACCTGTTACCATCTGTAAAACTTGATCCATGATAGGGAGAGGGTAGTTATATTTTAAAGATAACTGATTCATGTTTCTGAAATCCATGCAGATTCAAATTTCACCACTCTTTTTTATGACATGCACTATGTTGGCAATCCATGTGGAGTGATGGATTGGGAAAATTATCTGGGCATCAAGCATTTTTTGTATCTCAGCTAAAATGGTACCCGATATTTTTGGATTATATTTCCTAGACTTTTACTTGTAAGGCACGGAGTTAGCCTTAAGAGGAATGTCGTGGCGAATGTCATCAGGCCTGAGTGATTTCAGGTCATCATAGGAATATGCTAAGACATCTATATATTGGCAGAGTAGATTAGCAAGCTTGAATCTCTCCTTGAGAGTGCAACATTTCTCAATGTTCACCATCTTAGGATCTCCCTTAGTTCCCAGATTTACTTGATCAAAATCCTGAGAGGAGTTTGAATCCATTCGTTATTGTTTGATAAACCTGTCATGAATATCAAACAATTTTTCTAGGGAAACCAGGCCTTTGGGAATCTTATTCCCTTTAAGCTATAAGAATTCCTCACCTGTGTTCACATTTGATTCAGAAGTTGCTTCACATTCTTGAAGTTCACTACCTTTAAAATGCAGTTGTTTAAAGCTATCCTTTTGCTCCAAGAAGGCAATGATTTGATCGTCATTATTGAATATTTTCCAATGGCTGGCATTATCAGGTACACTTGGCCAAAAGACCAGTTCAATAGTGTACTTATCTCCTTTAAAATTTGGGTGGGGAACTAAGAGAGTAGCAAAAACAACCAATGCATCCACCCGGTCATTGAATTCTCTTGGAACGACAGAGATTCTGAAAGCATCAAAATTTTCAATTTGGTCTCAGACAAGATTGCGATAGTGGCACAATCTTTCATTCTTAGTTTGATAGAGGTTTCTTACCTGGAAAACCACCAATTCGGTGTCCCCTTTAGAATGGAGTAGTTTAATGCCTTTTTCTCTAGCAGCCTATAATCTAAGTAATAGAGATTCGTACTCAGCTGTGTTGTTAGTGTTTTTGAACTGCAACTTGTAGGATAAAAGAACAATATCTCCTTGAGGAGATACCAACACAACTCTGGCTCCTAAACTGGTATAATAGTAGCTACCATCAAATTCTAAGATCCATACCTCACTAGACACCGGTTTTTCTTTGAAAACTTCTTCATTTGGGGGAAGAGGTTCTCCCATGCATTCATTTTGCTTTTTCGATTCTCCCACTATGTCAACTGAACACATTTCCAAGTTGTCACCTATAAGAATTTCATCGGATGCCTCATGGACTTCATTCATAGATAGGAAATAGTTACCCATGCTAGAAGACTCAAATAAAATTTGAGCTTTTGGTGCTGATGATTGGGTGACTACATATCTTGCCTCTTTTTTAGGAAGCAATTTTTTCATAACACCTTGAATTGTGATCCTCACCTTTGACAAATCCATGTTTAGCTCATCTCGAACATCTTTGTAGAAATTCCACCCAAGTAGGATGTTGTAAGAGGCTGGAACATCAGCCACTAGAACCATCATTTTTATCCTCTTTTCTGGAAAAGCTGCGAATGCAAATTGGGCATCTTTTATTTGACCAAGGAGTGGGACTTGCTTGTTTTCCATAGAAAAACACCTCCCAAAAGTTTTGGTCAAAGTTAGACCAAGGGAATTTACCACCTTGGCAGGCATGACACTATCAGAAGCTCTAGAGTCTATTATGCAATTACTCAATTTGTAACCATTTATTAGTAGGAAAACAAAAAAGGGTTTTATTTTCTTGAGAGCAACAGGAGGAGTCATGACTAGATTATTTTGAGTGGATTTATCCTTGGAGGGATCATGAGCATCCTTTGAAAAATCTTGTCCTATGGGGACGGCTTTATTTTTCACATATTCTACCAACCTATCAAATTATTCAAGATTGGCTCTCAAATACTCAATTTTTATCATCTGAATCTTAGTCTTTTTGGCGTGATCAATTATATCAAATAATTGAAAAGAATTCGAGACAGAGGAAGAGGGTCCATCATCTAGGTCTTTAGTGGGCGTGGCACTGGTCTAAGTAATAGAGGTGGAAGATACGGGGTGGTTGGAGGTATTTACTTTTTTGTGAGTTACTTGATCTTTCGATTGAGGAGGCAATAGAGTCCCTCGTTTAGTGATGGAAACCACCAGTTGAGGTTCTTCTTCTGCTTTTCCTTTGTCAGTGTGTGGAGCTGACTAGTTTTGAGATCTAGTAAAAATAGCATAAGATCCATCTAACCCTTCTCCTTTACTCCCAGCTTCATCCTGATAATCCAAGAAACCATGTTAGGAACCCGTGCTTAATTGCTATGGACGCATATGCTTTGTAAGTCGTCCCTTAGAGCTTATTCAAATTATCCCACATACAAGGGAAGTAGTAGTTGTTAGAATAGAGTTAGTATATAAGTAAGTGTTGAAGCCGAATAAAGGCATCCACAAATTCATTGTATTGAGCTTGCTCAAAGGAGGTTGCCCCCTTGAAGAGGCCTGCGATCAATATAAGCTTTATGCGTTTCTGTTATTGGTAAGAGTTATTTTATTTTCGCATATTTTGATTAAATATGTTGTAAGAGGTAAATTGTTGTAGGAGGTTCATCACATCTGGTATCAAAGTGCTTTCTTGGCTTTGTGGGTAGATTTGGAGCAATTTTTTTTCTCAAAGCAGGGCTTTCCAGGAGATTTGCCATTTTATGGCAAGAAATTATTCATTGCAGGTTCCATCATTTTGGATTGGGTAAATACCTATCCACTTAACTATGGGAAGTGCTTGGGCATAAGCCCTAAAACTCATTGTGAGGAGTACCATAGGAACCCTGAAGTAGTTGGCCCATTGAGAGGACCTGCCAGCGAAAAGGGTAATGACCCCATCCTGATTGACTAGCTCCCACCCATGAGGTAAACCAAAATCTATCGTTAAGGGGTAAACCCATGGCCAAATTTTTTTGGAGAGCGGTACTCAATCAGACAGCATTGGTGGCCAAAGAGAATTTAAAAATCCTTTAGGCAGCCAAACAAACCTGGGGTCCATATCCAACTTATCAGGGTCAGAGAGCAAAGAATAACATATCCAAAGTTGAGGATATTTCCAACCACACAATTGCAGACAATCTGTTTCTGATGTAGTAAAAAAAAAAAAAAAAATAGCCAAAAAAAAAGTCAAAAAAAAAATTCCAAAAAATCATGGGGGAAGGATCCCCAGCTATTAACAACTAGTTATGGTCACCACTCGTGCAGGCACAAAAATCATGGAGGAAGAAATTGCCACATTGAAATCTCAAGTTACAGAGTTAACCGATATGATGCGTGGCTTGAATCAATAGAATAACATCTTGCTCAACTGAATGTAGAAGGAGGAGTCTTCTTCAGAGCGTCACTCCTTTACTTCCAACTTCTCCCATGGACCTAAGCTAGAATTTCCATGGTTCAATGGTACAGATCCTACAGGATGGATATATCAAGATGAAGAATTCTTCAACCTCCACAATACTTATTCTGCAAACAAAGTCCCAATTGCTTCCTTTCATCTGGAACAAGAAGCACTTCAATGGTATCGTTGGTATCTCAAGACCAATGATGAACCTGATTGGTCAACTTTTGCATCCTTAATTTTGGGTAGGTTTGGTTCCTCAACATTCGAGGATTTCATAGGAGCTCTCACCAAACTCTGTCAAATAGGTACTATTCATGAATATCAACTTGAATTTGAAAAACTCACTAATCACACTGAAGGGTTATCAGATGACTTCTTCAAAATTTGCTTTGTTAGTGGCCTTAGAGAGCTGATCCACTTAGAGGTAAAAATGTTTCAACCTGAAAATATGATGGATGCTTTGGGTTTGGCTAAGTTAGCAGAAGATAAACTCTCCACACAGCATTGACCTCCCACCTTTTTACCTGTAAAGAACACAGTGAATCAGCGGACAAACATAACCACACCAATCAAGTGCCTGACTGAGGCAGAGATGTGGGCTCGTAAAGAAAAAGGATTATGTTACAACTGTGATGACAAATGGGTTAAGGGTCATAGGTGCATCCAACAAAAACTTTACTTGCTAGATGTGGAGTCACCACCTGAACAAGATAGCGAGCTTGATATTCTAGAATTTCAAGATGCTCAAGATGAACCCAGCACTGAAGAGGACCCAATAGTTTAAGAGACTCAACCTGAGATCTCAGTACATGCACTAGCAGGTGTCACCACTCCCCAAACCATGAAGGTCAAAGGGTGTTTCAAAAAGATCCCTCTCACAATCCTCATTGACTCAAGAAGTACTCACAATTTCATCGATCCTCGCATTGCTAATGTAGCAGACTGCTTTATATACCCTTGCTCTAGCTTTGAAGTCATGATTGCTAATGGGGGCACATTGCCATGTAAAGGGAAGTGTTGAAATGTGCATCTTGCAATCGACGATTATAATTATTGCTCTGATATGTTTGCCCTACCCTTAGGAGGGTGTGATGTGGTTTTAGGGGCACAGTGGCTTTGCACATTAGGACCTATTTTATGGGACTTCTCTGAGCTTTGGATGCAGTTCATAGATAATGGTCAGAAGCACACCTTAAAAGGGTTATTGCCAGGATCTGCTAGCCTCATCAGTTCTCATCACATGGAAAAACTTTTGAAAAAAGGCTCACATGGGGTCATTGCCCAACTGCATTCCATTCAACTCCAGCCCCCTGTTGCTTCTAACCACCCTACAGACTTACAAGCCATACTCGACAAGCATGCAACCATTTTTTTAGAACCAGTAGGGTTACCCCCTTCATGCCTTGAATATCACTACATTCCTCTCCTTCCAGGAAGCATCCCACCCAACATTTGGCCATATCATTACCTCCATCTGCAAAAGACTAAAATTGAGAACTTAGTCTGGGAACTCCTTAAGTCCAGAGTTATTCACCCCAGCACCAGCCCATATTCCTCCCCAGTGCTTCTTGTCCACAAAAAAGATGGGTCGTGGTGCCTTTGCATTGACTTTTGAGCCCTTAACCACCTCACTATCAAGGATAAATTCCTAATTCCTGTCATCGATGAGCTTCTTGATGAGATCCATGGGGATAAATTCTTCTCCAAGTTGGATCTACATTCTGGCTATCATCAAATTTGAGTGCATCCTGATGACATTCCCAAGACAACCTTCTGTACACATGAGGGTCACTATGAGTTCCTTGTCATGCCATTTGGCCTTACAAATGCCCCCTCCACTTTTCAAGCACTCATGAATAAAATCTTTTGGCCTTTTCTCCATCAATTTATTTTAGTTTTCTTTGATGACATTTTGATCTACAGTCACACATTTTCCAAGCATCTCCAACATATTGACAGAGCATTACAATTGTTAGCCGACAATCATTTATGTGCCAAGCAATCCAAGTGTTCATTCGGTCAAGAGGAAATTGACTATTTAGGGCACATTATTTCAGCGAATGGGGTTCGCACGGACCCAAAAAAAATTAGTGCTATGCAGAATTGGCCTCAACCAACCACCCTCAAGAGCCTTAATGGTTTCTTAGGCCTGATAGGATAATATCGCAAGTTTGTCAAAGATTATGGAAAGATTGTGGCTCCTTTGACTTCCTTATTGAAGAAGGATGCTTTCACCTGGGGTGCAACAGCTGATCAGGCATTCATCCAACTCAAATAGGCTATGTGTAGTACACCAATTTTGGCACTGCCAGACTTAACCAAAACTTTCACCATCGAAAGTGATGCCAGTGGCATCAGCTTAGGTGCTGTTCTTCTTCAAGAGGGCCGACCAATTTCCTTCACTAGCAAATCGCTTTCTGGCTACAATTTAGCTTTGTCTACCTATGAAAAGGAAATGATGGCAATTTTACATGCAATATAAAAATGGAGACCCTACTTACTGTGAAACCATTTTTGCATCAAAATTGATCATCAGAGTTTGAAATATTTCTTGGAACAGTGGGTCTCATCCCCAGCTCAGAGAAGTGGGTCAGGAAACTCATGGGCTATGATTATGAGATCACCTATAAGAAGGGAAAAGACAATGTTGTGGTTGATGCTCTCTCAAGAACCTTCAAGGACCAGCCTTCCCTCTCTACCATCTCCATGCCCATTCCTAAATGGTTGGAATCTATCCAACAAGGGTATGCAAATGATCCCTCCTTATGCCACATCATTCATCAATTGGCCACTAACCCCTCTGCAGTACCACATTATTCATGGGATGGTGCTTCTCTGTGATACAAGGGTCATTTGGTGCTTTCCTAAATTTCAGACCTACATCAGGGTATCTTCTATGAAATCCATGCTTCCCCATTAGTAGAGCACTCAAGGTTTCTCAAAACATATGAGCGGGCACGTCGACACTTCTTTTGGAAAGGCATGAAAACCAAAATTAAACAGATGGTTGCCGAATGTGAAACCTACCAATGACACAAAGGTGAAACCACATTGACTCCCAGTTTGCTTGTGCCCTTGCCCATTCCTACTAGGATCTAGATAGATATTTCCATGGATTTCATTGAGGGCCTCCCTAAATCTGGGGGAAAGACAATGATCCTAGTCGTAGTCGATCGCCTCTCCAAATATAGTCATTTTTGTGCACTCAGCCACCCGTACACAGCATCCATAGTTGCACAAGTTTTCTTGGATCAGATCTTCTGTCTTCATGGCATTCCTTCTTCAATTGTCTCAGATCATGATGCCACTTTCAATAGCCATTTTTGGATGGAACTATTTTGTCACACATGCACATAGTTAAAAATGATCTCTGGGTACCACCCACAAATAGATGGCTAGACAAAAATCATCAACAAATGCTTGGAGACATTTCTTCGTTGTTTTGCTTTAGAACAACAAAATCAATGGGCCAAGTGGCTTCCCCTAGCTGAATGGTGGTACAATACCTCATACCACACTTCCACCAAAATGACTCCTTATGAGCCAGTTTATGGTCAAGCACCGCCACCACTTCTTCCATATCATCTTGGTAGCCAAAAGCTTGCTCCAAAGTTTTATGGGCCATATAAGGTTCTCCAAAAGATTGGGTCAGTTGCTTACAAGTTAGAGCTTCCATCTTCCTCCCAAGTTCATCCTGTCTTTCATGTCTCCTATTTGAAACAAGTTCTTGGATCCAACATCTGAGTGCAGACAACTTTACCAGCTCTTGATAATGAAGGCTCCATCCTTCTCGATCTAGAAGCAATCTTGGACAGGCGCACCCACCAACTTTGATCCCGCTCCATCACAAAAGTCTTAATCCAATGGCACGGCATGCAACCAGAAGATGCAACATGGGAACCACTCTTCTAGATTAAAAAACAATTCCCACATTTGAAGCTTTAAGGGCAAAGCTTTTTTTTAAGGGGGAGGGGATGTTAGGAACCCATGCTTAATTGCTATGGATGCATATGCTTTGTAAGTCATCCCTTAGAGCTTATTCAAATTATCCCACATACAAGGGAAGTAGTAGTTGTTAGAATAGAGTTAGTATATAAGTAAGTGTTGAGGCCGAATAAAGGCATCTTCGAATTCATTGTATTGAGCTTGCTAAAAGGAGGCTGCCCTCTCAAATAGGCTTGCGATCAATATAAGCTTCCTGTGTTTCTGTTATTGGTAAGAGTTATTTTATTTTTGCATATTTTGATTAAATCTATTGTAAGAGGTAACTTGCTGTAGGAGGTTCATCAGAAACCAATATTGGAGTCGCCAGCTAATTCTTCTTCCTGATCTTTGAAGAGATTAACATCATCTTGTTGGTCCAACTCAGGTTGGAGCGAAAAGTCACGTTTAGCCTCTAGGTAACCGACTACTAAATTGGCAAGTGTTGTTTCAATGGTCAGTTTCTCTGGAGGGGGAGGAAAGTGATTTGGTTGCCCTTGGTTCTAGGCAACATTGCCCTGATATTGCTGATTCTAGAATGTTTTTCTTGGCATATATCGATAGATGAGAATAGACATACCTTGGGCCATTTGTCTCTTCAAAGCTATCATTTCATTTGTCAATTTTTGTACCATAGGATCTTTAGTGCCTATAGAAGAGCTTTGAGCAGATGAAGAGAATCTATTTTTACTGGAGTCTTTTCTGATTTTACCTGCTAGGATAAGATCATCCTCAATCTCAGTAGCCAAATTTTGAGCTAATGCGAGATCCATAGGGCCAACTCGCCTTAAAAAAAACTTATTTTGGGAAGCTGCGAGTTGATAAAAAAACACTTAAAATTCTCTGATGTGGGTTAAGCAACGGTTGGAATCCGGTTCCTTAACTTATTGAATTTGGCTATGAAATCCCTCATGGGTTATTGGGATTCCATTTTCATCTATGTCAGCTGTGCTAACAAGGCGTGCACATCTTCAACAGGTTTAAATCTAGCTTCAAATTTAGACTTTAGTGTATTCCAATCAGTTATAGTTCAAGCTTGAAGGTGGTAAAACAAATCCACGACAACACCTTACAGAGTTTCTACAAAAAGTCTCACTCCTATGTCTTTGAATTCCACACCAATTATACTACATGCTATAGAGAAGGCGACAATATGCTCATCGAGATGAACCTTCCCGTCACCAAAAAACTTGGATTTTTTTTTTAGAACTACGAGGTAGTTCATGCAAGGCTGGGGTCAAATTAAGAGGACTGAAAGAATTGCCCCACGAACCTTGAGCCATTATGATAGGATGATTAAATGTGGGATAACAAATCTTGGTGGGGTCAATAAAGACAAAGCCTTACCAATATTGAGGCTAGAAGCTTCACCAGGTATGGGAGGTTTGGCGTTGGTAGGAGGGAAGCTCCTTGTTCACTGAAGATGAGATGATGAAAGAGAAATCTCAAAATTATTTTGCTACACCAGCTTGAATATAAGATCAACAATACCCTAAGCTCTCTAGCCTCATGTGTACGGTGGATCTGCCAGAGTGTCAAATGAAAAAGGGACCGAAATTGCTTCAAGTTGAAGCTTGAGGCTTCAAAATGCACGTTCGTATCCCTAGTGGAGTCGCCAAAAGCTATTGGGTGAATATTTTTCATCAACTAACTAATGACAAAATGGGTATATCAACCACAATACAAGGAGATTTACGCCACAAAAAGTGTAGGTTTACCACATCTTAATGAGAAAAATCTCTCCTCTCATCAAGGGGAGGTTCCCTATGAATATTTATATGCTATATGTGTATATATAAGTAAGCAAAAAATAATATTCAGGGTAGTATAACAGCATCCATCTCTCTTTTTTTAGAGATGATGTCCAAGGAACAAGATAGAGAAATCATGGTCATTGGCTAAGAACATTTCTCTTCTTTCAAGAATGGTATCTAGCACAGAGTAGAAAATCCCCTGAAGTAGGTAACAAAGTCTACAAGGAAACCTATGTAAGCACAAAGTCTTCCGTTGTCTCCTTCAATGATTTAGAACACGCGTAGCGGTAGAGTAAAACAAAGCACAAAGTCTTCACCTAAAAATACAATGGATAAAAGGATCACCAAGATAAAAGTAGCTCAAAGTCTTTCTTTTATCTTTTAGAAATGTCTTCAAATAATGTCAACACACACACTTTGCTTATTAAATCGAATAGATAAGAGATTATCAGGAAAGAGGACATAAGAACTATTTCTTAAATAACACAAATTACTTCAACACAAAGTCTGAAATAAACCTATTTCTCATTCATTTAATAAAATATGATTTACAAGTTGAGCACAAAGTCTCAAGAAGTGTTTCAATTTCAACAGAGTTTTTGCTCTCAATTATCAGAGATACTTTTACAAAAGAGGCTCCCTCTATATATAGGGAGAAACTTTCAAAATTAAAAAAAGATTAAAATATAAAAATATCTTAGTCAAAGATGAGTCATCTTTGACTTTGAGATATTTTTCCAATTTTTTTACATGTAATTACATATTACAAAATTGCATGCACTTTTACATGACAAAAATGCATGAGAAAAGAGGAAGAAGAGAGAAAGGGAGAAATGGTTCAACTCTTGCCACCAGATTTCTTCAAATGATCATCATACATGGCAATAGATGCCTAGATTCCTATACTGTCTAGCGCAATGGTGTTTTTGAGGATCACTCTGGCCCTAATTGTAGTGTCTTTCAATGCTGTGATTGCTTTGGCATGACTAGTTAATCTGGTTCTTAGGTTATCCAGAGTTAACTAAGTATCCAAGATGTTATCCATAGAAGTCATTGAGAATGCTTTCTCTTCAAAATCCCTCTAGACCATAGCTTTGAATTCTCAAATCATCTCTTCTGCTAAGAGAAATTGATTATCTCTGGAGGTGAGGTCGCAGGGCAATTCTTCTAGTCTGTTCAATAGGCCTGTATCACTTTTCTCACTAGCATCCTTGGAAGACTTGAGATATTTGATTAGCTCCTTGAGTACCTAAATCTTGTATATCAGTGATTCCTTGATTTCAACATAGGAATCTTTGGTGGCAATGACGCTGATGGATATCAAGGTGCATTTCTTCAGGTCCTTCATCTCTGTCCACTTGCCAAGATATTTATCTGTATTATCAATATATTGAGAAATAAGAGAGACGAGGTCCTCTAAATATGTCCTCACCTTCTTCATCTTGTTTATCTTCTCAGCAACCTCTGTAAGCAAGGAAATTCCCTGAGTGTGCATCTTTTCAATATAATCCTCTAGCACTTTCCCTTTCATATAGGTTTTTTCTGCTTTTTGAATAACAGGGTCATCTATGGAAAAGGCTTTTGGGGCTATTACTTCAGGGGCAAGGGTGAATTTCCTGACTACTACAGTCAATTGCTCTACCTTTGCCTTAAAGTAATATTTCATCTCCTTTTCCCTATCAAATTTTTGGAGCATGATGTCCATTATAGACTATAGATCACTCTTCATACCCTCGTGAGTAACTTTCCCTAGCTCAACATGAGAAATGGATCCTTGGTCTCTTAGGGGCCTTAGCTTTCACTAGTGGTATCTTGCCAAAATCAAATTCATCTGTAGAGATGGCTAGCTTCTTCCTTTTGGGTGTGAAAGTTGACAACCAAGGGGGGAGAGAAGAAGTACTTACTGTGACAATGGTTCTAACAGCTGGTGTCACTAGGGTAACATCTGCACTACTAGTGGTAATAGCGGGTGCAGTGGGAGTAACTGGTGAAACTGTATCGGCCGCTGACTGGTTAATGGCATAGCTTTCTCCTATGTTGAAAGAAGGAGAAGAGAGACTAGGTATGGAACTTGAGGAGTGAAGGACATCTCTAGAAGCACCTTGAGGATCAACAAACATGAATCTGGAAGGAGAGGTGGCTCCAGAAGAAGGAACATTGATGGGAGAAAGAGGCAAAGGAGATGTTACAGGGGATTGAGGTGGTGAAGAAGAAACGCTTGTAAGTGGTTGTGCCCCTTCTTGGGAAGATAGAGGCTCAGTTCTTCATTGCTCTAAAGGCATATCATCTATCTCCATTTGCTGAGCTGCCTATTCTTAGTGCTTTATTTTCTAATCCCCTTAGCCATTGATTTTGGCTCCTCAACAACTTTCGATTTCTTGGACACAAAGATGATTCTAGGCTTGTGAGGCCTAGACAGAGAAGGAACATCTCCTTTATTCTTAGTCTTATTCTCTGCCTTCTTCCTTATTTTCTCTTGGAATCCAGCCTCTGATCCTATAATGAACTCCTTCAACGTGATCCCTTTGGCTGCTAACCAATCATTGGTGTTGGCCAGTATTGGTTCAAATCTTTTTCTTAAAGAAGTCAATTCTTTTTGGGACCACTGAATTGGAAGAAGAGGAGAGTCAACGACCTTCTTAGCTAGGTATCTACTATTGCTTACATTTTTATCATCAACTAGACTAGGAGGAATATTTGCAAGCCCCAGATTTTTGATCTACTCCAGAGTCAGCCTGTTGTAGTCCATCCTCCTGATTTCTTCAGTTATTCTCAAGTTTACCCAGATGTCTTCAATCATAGGTTCATGGAACTGAGTCTTTCTTCTGATCATATCTTTGACACCCCTGTAGTCAAAATTTTCCCTTCTCTTGAACTACTTCATGGTAACCAGTTGCTTTTCCATCTCCATGACCTTTGCTTTGGTTGCAGTCAAAACTGAGTATCTGCTAATTTCAATTAAGAATCTGAAACTTGGCTTTTTTAGTTCCATTTGCCTAGTGTGTACAACAACCATTTGTCTACATAGCTCCATTAGGACTAACTTGTTAGAAAGAAATATGGGGAGCATATAGGGATAGCCTTTTAAAAATCCAACTTGTAGATAGAAAAAGGAGGGAAATTATCGAAACATGTAGCCAAATTCATTGACGACCATCTAAGCTTCATCAGATCCTCTTTTCTATTTAAACTGAGGGTTGAAATGGCACAAAAATACCTTGAAAAATGCATGTTTTACCCTCCTAAAATGATAGATTGATCCTTGTAGTGTTAACTGAGGGTAATATGAATAGACTAGGGTGGTTCTCTTGTCTCCTTCAGCTGTCAAACCTGGAAAGGTTCGCATGGAGGCTGCAATGTACACCAAGTATGAAGTCATATAGAACTTCAAAGTAGTAGATACCTTGGTCAACTGCTCATGAAGAGAGTTGCTGATTTGCTCACCCCAGAAGATGACTTGCTTCCCTTGTAGGATTATCTTGATGAAGGGATACATCCATTTGTGAAATTATGAAGAAGATGGCAGGCCTCACACTTTGTTGAGAAGAGTAATCAAGTCACCAAATTCTTATACAAAATCACTCCTCAAGAAATTTTGTGGCCATCTAGATAAATTGGTCCTGGGAGTCTTGAGCCACCTGTTATTCATCACCTTCTTCGCCCTCTCTGGATCCTTGTCGTACTCTCTTTGTGCCTTGATGAAGTTGATTCTCAGCACTTTAGTAGAAGGAGGGCACATAAAGATTTTATCAATAAATTTAGGGTCCAGTTGAATTATCATGTTGTCGTTAGCATCTGACACTGACTTGGTCTCTCTATTGTAGAACTGGGCGCACTGGAGGATGAACTCTATATGATGTGCCACTACTGGGAAAGAGGCAACTAGATGAATGTTTCTTTTGATTATCCTTTTCATTTCTAAGCTTGAGTTTGTTGCCTTGGTTTTGGTTACAAACTCATCCATATCCATGTGGCTGATTTTTGTGTCTCTAATGTTGTCGACATTAGAAGTGACCGAGGTGATTAGGAAAATGCCTTGGTACTGGTACTTCATAGCCTTTGATTTATTCAAAGAAGCTTTAGTCATTATAACTAGTCTTGATTGAGTGGGTGTCAATGAATAAGAATCTTCAGGGGGTACTGCAATGATAATCATGATTGTGTAATTAGGAAAAACTGGGCAAATTAGGGAATTTGCACATTGGGTGATTATGACCAAGGAAGGGCACTTGACAGGGCCGGGTTGAAAAATGGGTCAAAAAATGAGAGAAAAATGGGGAGGAGGCAAAAAAATTAAAAGGATGAAAATTTCTCCAGAGTTAGTGAAGTTGAAGGAAAAAATGCAAGGGCAGCAAAATTTGCTGCCCTGACATGTGGAATGGTTTGCATGTATGAATGGCAAATTTTACCGCCCTTGCATGCTAGGGAAAAAAAGGTGCAAGCAGTGAATTTCGCTCCCTGTGCATGTTTTTTAGGAAAGTGTAAGGGTGGAAAAATTTGCTGCCCTTGCACTTTAGACCTGTGTCGGTGGCAAATTTTGCCGTTGATGCAGCTAAGTGGTGCGAACCTGTATCAGCAGTGAATTTTGCCACCAATGCAGGAGGTGAGGAAGGGCACGGTTAGGGCAGAAAGTTTGCCACCCTTAACAAATAAGACACCAAAAAATTCAAGGGAGAGAAGGGAGGGTGTTGAATTTTTCTGCCCTAGCATGGGGAGAATGATAGAAGGCTGACAGGGTAGGAAGAGAGCTCAGCGGGAGGAGAAAAGGAAGGGGGCCGATCAGCCTTAGGGGAAGAAATAAACAAGAAAAATGCAAACCCCCAAAGAAATAAAAACTAACAAAGAAAAGAATAAAAGCAAGGGAAGAATGAAAGAATAAAGTGCCAAAACAAGACCTACCTAGAAAATAATGCGCACTGCGAGCTCAAATCAGTCAAGATGCACTTTTCTCGCTTGTTGGATCATCTAAAGGTAGAAAGTAGGAGGAGGAGAGAAAGGAATGGATCAAAATGGGGTGAAAATTGATCCCAACCACTCGACACGTGCGGCCATAAATGCTGCATGCAAAAATTGAGGCAGTGTAGGGGCAGCAAAATTTGATGCCCTTGCACTGAAAAATTGAAGGGACATGCAGGGGTGGCGAAAATTACTGCTTCTGCTATTTTTACTCATTTTTGCTTTTTACATTCAGAAGAAGGAAGAAAATAAAGATAATGGTCAGGGGTTAGATGATACTCAGATTAAGTTGAGCACCATATCTAGACGTTGTAGGAGCTCCTCTTTGGCTGTGGAGGAAGACACCTGTAGAGAGAAAGAAACTCAAACAAAGAGATTGTTAGATAGATATATGGTGGACTGCCAAGTGATATGCTTGGTCCTAGAAGTGTAAAGACTTCTTGGAGGGATGACAGTCCACTTTTTAATAAAAGAGTGTTGAATAAAGAGAAATGGTGAAAGACTAAGAAAGAGAAATAAAGATAACACGTACCTATATTCTGTTGTCAGTCTCTCACAGTCTCTAACGTCGGTAGTCCTGCCAGCGTCAGTTTGTCAATGTTTCCATCATCAGTTAGGTTGCCAACATCGATAGGGAAATGTTGCTGTTGTCAATTAGGCTACCGACGTCGGTAAGGGAAATGGTCCTTGGACGGGATTCTAGGTTATGTTTGTGGTCGACAAAAGGAATATGGGAGTTTAAAAGGTCTGTGCAGGGTTGTAGGGAGATGAATAAGGTCCACAAAAAGGCAAAGGTAGAGGATAGGTTGTCAAAAAGGGTAAGGGTATGAGGAAGGATTTTTAGCCTCTTCGAGAAGGAAGTCTAGTCTGGGTGATAATATTTAGAAATAGTAAATAGAATCTAATTACTAATGTATTCTAAATAATTGGAATGAAATAAAAGAAGAATACTTAGCTCTGCTTGGTGGAGAACCAGAGGTGTGAACACTTGTTCTTATTGTTTCTATAGCCAGGGGAGCGTTAATCAAAGTCTGATGCTTGGTCTCAGAGAGTGCCTGTTGATGTCAAAAAGTCTGGGAGGAAGAGAGAGAGAGGCAGATCAGAGTCCCAAAAAGTGTCCAAGAATCCAAGAGCTATCGAAGAGAGCATCTGAGAGTCGAAGAGATCATCTAAGGAGAATTCAGGGGGCTTAACCCAATGTCAAAAGTTAGTTTAAGTAACTGACGTCAGTGGTTCCACCGACATTGGCCGACTATTGACCGATGTCGATGGGTAGAGTATGGGTAAAAGGGGCTATTTTTAGCCCTTTGCCCATTCCCCATCTGCCAAGTGCATTTTGTCATTGGAGAACGGTTAAATGACAGGGTTATTAGGTGCGAGGGTTAGTTAGAAGGTTGGAATAGGTCTTAGGTAGTTATGATATGAAGGACTTATTCATGGGGTGAGTCATAAGGTAAGAAATAGTCTTAGGTGAGGTGTCTAGGTGAGGTGTCTAGGTGAGGTGTTGAGGGGATGTCATTAATTTAAAATAAGTAATTTTATTTTAAATTAATAATGTGTGTAAGTGACCAAGGGGAGTCGACAAAATTTTTGTGTCTACATTTGCCCCTTTTGTCTTGTTGGTTGTTCTTGACAAACTGCAAGACAAAAATAGGAGTAGGTTGCCCCAGGTATGGGATAAGGTGTAAGTTGCCCCAAGTATGATGATGAGGTATCCCCCCTCAAAGTGAGAGTCGAGGGAAGGTAACCTAATATCGAGTGCTGATTTGATAGGCAATGGATGAGTATGGTGAAGTTGGAGTGTGAATGCTACAATAGTTGAGATTGCGTGTATACCACTTCACGTGATAGTTAGGTCAAATTGTCGTAGGCAAGGTCGAGGAGTGCTAAAATCAAAGTAATTGGTCTCCAGCATTTAGTCGTAGCTGATTGGGTTAAATGATCAAAGCTGTAGCTCCAATGGTCATCATGTTCCAAGTATCTTGGGATTGGGAAGTGCTCTTGGAAAACACAAAAATGTCACAAGTAGGGGGGATCAAATTGGGTGTGATCCGATACTTGTGAGGGTCGTAATGTGAGGTGTGAACAATTTGCTAACTATTTGTGAGGTAGCATATATGTAATCAAAATAACCAAGGCAAAGTTGTCTTGGAAGTGGTCTTGGTCTGAGGAGATAGTCGCGATCTCCAAGGTTGTTCATCGAGTTGGGTTGAGATATAAGTGATCTCAAGAGTTATGTGTTGTGGTCAGGGAGATGTGTGTGATCTCCAATGTGCCCCATGAGAAGTTCAAAGGTGACTTCTACAATGTCAGGGCTAGTGGTTTGGTCATGAGTTTGGTCATTTGTAAAGAAGACCAGGTGTTGATGTTGTCAACATTGGTTATAAAACTGATGTCAGTCAAAATTATCTATTGACATCGATGGGAATTGGCTGATGTTAGTGGCCTAGGGCATGGTTTTGCCAATGTTGGTGGCCTACCAAACTCAACAAAATTGGATTGGCGGCCCACCAAAAGTCATTTGTAGCTATTGCAAAAGTGAGAAAGTGAGCTTTGAGACAATAGGGTGATAGTGACTTCTAGTTGATGATGGCAGCAGCGTGAGGTGTTAGAGTGAGATTGGTTGAGAAAGTGAGTGAGGTTGAGTGTTATTGGAGGTTGTAGAGGCGTTTGGGGGCCACTAGGTGTTCATTGAGGAAATGAGGCATAGGAGATGGTGGAGGGCGGAAGAGGCCCTGCAGGAGGACCACCACCATCAACACCCATTATACCACCGTGGCGGCGGCGATGAGATGAGGTAAGGTTGTTTTTAATGGAGTTTTGATGGTTTGTTAATTAAATTTTATTTTTGGTATTTTGAGTGTTTTTAGCTGTAGATGGAGGGGGAGGGTTAATTAGAAGGGTGGGTAGGTTAGGTAGGTCAATTTAGGAAGGTTTGGAGGGGTTTAGGTGGGTTTTGGGGTGAAAAATGGGGAAGCCCTAATTTTATGGCTCGCCCCGTTCGGCCCTAGGGCTGAACCAGTCACCGACACCGGTGGTTCCATCGATGTCGACCAACCAGTCACTGACGTCGATCATTTAGCTACTGACATCAGTTAGGTAGTTGCCATCATCAGCACCCTAACCAATGTCAATTGCTGTAAAGTGTTGCTTAGGCCTTTGAAAAGTTTGAAAATGATAAATCGAAGGGCTAAAGTCATGCCAAGGCACTCCCGAGTGTAGTGATAGGCATATAGGTCTAGTTAGTGGGTTCATTAGGTAGACGAAAGGGTGAATGGTCAAGCTAACCTTAGAAGACCCCATGTCAACGGAGTGATGCCTATATAGCCCCTTTTTTAAGGGCCTCAGGCCAATGTAGTTCTCCCCAAAAGGGAAGAAGAGGGTAGGTTATGGATTGGTTTTGACTAGGTTAGGTCATGGTTAAAGGTTATATGGTTGGTCCATCAAATAGATGAACAAACAAATGGTCGAGCTAACCTCAGAAGACCCCATGTCAACTGAGTACTGCCTACATAGCTGCTATTTTAAGGGCCTCAAGCCAATGTAGTTCTCGCCAAAAGGGAAGAAGATGGTAGGTTATGGATTGGTTTGACTAGATTAAGTCATGGTTAAAGGTTATATGGTTTGTCCATCAAGGAGATGAACAAATGAATGGCCGAGCTAACCCCAGAAGACTCCATGTCAATTAAGTGCTGCCTACATAGCCCATGCAAGGGCCTCAGGCCTATGTAGTTCAAAATGGTTGATAGTTGGTTTGGTTATGTTATAAATGATGAGTGTATGATGATGTTACAACCTTTTCCATATTATGTGATGGTGTATTCTGTAACATTGGTTGTATAGTTTTTCATCCCTAGCAATTTTCCATGTTGGTGATGGTGTATGCTAAAAATGAAATGAGTATATTTATGCTTCAACAAGTAATGGTTTATGCTTGACATAAATTGTGTTTGGTCGATAGTTTCTATGTGTATTGTTGTCCATAGAAACTAGTGTGAATAGGCTATGTCATGTTAGTGGTCTGAAAATGTTTGGTTTGGTTTGGTTGGGTTTGGTTAGATAATGGTCTGGTTATGTGTGACCAAGATGTATAAGAAGTGAAAGGCGTGTTGCTCTTTCATTGACAAGGATCATAATGATTGCATAGATACGGTTTTTGGAAACAAAATCCTCGTTCATGCATCATGTCGTTGACCATTGGTTTATGTTAGAGAAGTATTTGAATCACTTGACATTAAGTGAGCTCAAAATACCTTGAGTATGTTGGGGTGATAGGTGTGATTATGTGATATGTGAGGGTAGCGTAACCCTTTTTAGCAGGGATAACTTTGCCCCTTTTATAGGTGACCCTGAGAATGACTATAGACAAGTCCATGACTTAATAGTTTGTCAGTCAATTTTTTTTTGGTAGACTGATCAATGCGGGAAGTCCACTTGGGGATGTTGTGTTGTTTTATGGTCAGGTTGTGCTGTGTATGTAGCAAAATTTAGGCATAGCCATCCTTTTAGGGAGTGGTCTATATTCTGCTTTGTATGTGTTGATGTCATTGAATAGCTGTCCTTCAAGGAAGTAGTCTATTTATTATAGCAATGATGCAATTGTCCTTCGAGGGAGCAGTCTATATTTATAGTTTATGACCTTTGGTTAGGCATCCTAGTTTTTATATTTTTTTGGTTTTTGACTGAACTTTTTGGTCATGGACTTGACTATAGAGGTTGAGGAGTTTCCCTTTTATTAGGAAAAGGTATTCATGCTTGAAAAAAGAGTTAACTAATGTTTGTAGGAAAAAGGGTTGAAATAAATAGGCATGACAATGATGGGGGGTTGCTCAAGGGATGAGCTCAAGTTAAACATCAAGTGAATGATTACTTGATTAACAATAGAATGGTTGAGGATGTAAGGCATTAAAGGGCTCAAGTTCTAGCCAACCTTCGAAAGGAGATAGATGATAAGTACCTAATCCATGCTTGTGTTATGATGTAAGGTCCGAGCCAATTAGGAACAAACATGCCCCATTTGATTCTTTCCATATTGGTCACATGTTGGTTATCTTTAAGGATGAGATCTCTGATTTTGAAATCTCGCTCTTTCTAATTTTTGTTGTAGGCATGTGTTGGTTGATGTTGGATGTGAAGTCGGTTGGTATGTTGTTGGCATTTGGTACAATGCCAAACATAGTCATTGCAGTCTTGGTTAAGAGTGGGCCAATAATAGCCCAGGTGGAAGATGCGCTTGGCAAGCGAGTTACCACTGAAATGTCCCCCACAAATCCCATCATGGACTTGTTTGATGACATGAGATGTTTTAGTGGTAGTTAAGCATTGGATAAGGAGGCCGTCGAGACCTCGTTTGTAGAGAAGTCCCCCTAACATGGTGTATTGAGCTGTACTTTTGATAAAAGTCCATCGTCCATTTCTAGAGAGGTTAGGAGGCATGATAGAATATGTTAGGTATTCAACAAGTCACTTATACCAAATGTCATGTAGACTAGAGAGGTTAGGAGGAATTTCCCCCAGAGATGTTGGTTGATATGAGCCCAAGATAGAAATCTTAGGTTTTGGTGGTTGAGAAGGCTTGACGAATGGATATGTCTAAGGTGGAAAAACTTGGTCTTTTCCTTTATCTTTCATAATTTGGGGCCTAATGGCCGCATAAATTGTGTTGATTTCAAATAAAGGTGGTTGAGGGACCATAGCCTTATGTTGGGACCCTGCTTTAGGTGAGGATGTTTGTGAGGCATGAGATGGTGTCGGTGGTTTGTTGAAAGGGTGGTCAGGAGAATCCTCCACGTGATGGGTGTCCTTTTTCAGGTGTTGGTGATTAACAAACTTAAGGGCACAACAATGCTCAGTATCATGTCCAAGTGTGTGATGATACCAACAAGTTTTTGTGTCATCGAACCAAGATGGTTTTGGTCCGAGAGGTTGATATGGTTTAATGGGCAGGAGAGTAATGCTAGAGGACTGCAATAATCAGCATAACATCGAAGCATAAGACCCCCTTAATGGGTCTGTGCTCCTTGTTGCAGTAGGGGTTGACAACTTCTGTTTGGAAGTTGTAGGAGTGTTTTGTACCATATTTTTAGTTGGTGGTGTGGCCACACGTGTAAATGGCACTTGTTGGGTGAGAGGTGCCGAATGTTTTAGAGGAAGTATGTGTTTGATAGGTGAAGAGAGTAATGGAGGCAATTTGCCTCTGTGAGGTGTTGAAATAGGGAGCACTCCTTTTAAAGTGGAAGGATGTGGACCCAAAATAGACGGTAATGGTGAAGGTGGAGGAGTTTTTCGACGTGATTTAGTAGCCTTCTTTAGTTTAGTGCAATGACTACTATTGTGAGGGGTGAGGTTCAAATCTACCTTCACCAGATCTTCTTCGATCAAAGTGTGTGAGGTGGCAAGTTCCTCTCTCGGTGGAGAAGGGATTAGCGAATGTGGCTCTTCGAGAGGATAGAGCGTAGGGATGATCATGGTTTTGATGTGTGGTCTAGGAGTGGGGGAAGTATGATCCCCCATTGATGATAAGGAGGATGAGGGTGAGGCAGCCAGCGTTGGTGTCATCAAGGCATCCTCTAATATGGGAGAAGTCAAAGTTAACTCTCCTACATGTGAAAGAGGGGTAGATGGAAGATTATCTTCCACTGGTGAAGGATGAATAGGAGAAGAAGGATCTTATACCTATGGTGGAGAAATAGGAGAAGAAGGCTCTTCTACCTATGGTGGACAAATGGGAGAATAAGGCTCTTTTACCTGTGGTAGACAAATAGGAGAAGAAGGCTATTCTACCTATGGTGGAGAAATAAGTTGATTAACCTCTTCTGACTGTGGGAGAGGTTGGTTAGAAACCATGTCGACCGTGCGTATATTACGCTCTTGAAGGTCATCGGCTATGGTCTGAATGTTATTCTGACTAGGAGGATGGTTGGGAAATGGTTGCCTAAAGACATCCATGTTTTGGTTAGCTGGCACATTTGGGTTATCCAAAACAAGATCCCCCTTGTCTAGCATGTCTTGAATAATGTTTTTGAAGATTTTGCAATTGTCTATGTCATGACCTTTGACACAATGATAGTTGCAAAAGTCATTTTCCCTATACCATGTAGGGATGGATTTTGAGGGGTCAAATTAGGGTGGTTAGATTTGAGGGAGGTTGAGGACCCCCTGCTTTACTAGTTTATCCAACACGAAAGCGTATGGTTCTCCTATTGGAGCATATTGATGCTGTATATACCATTGTTGGAATTGTTTTGTGATGCTTTGTGATGTGGAAGGTTGAGATTGGTTAGTTGTGGTAGAGGATGTTGACCTAAGTACCACAACATTTACTGATCCTTTGGATTTGGAATGGGAAGAAGAAGATTTGGAAGAAGGGTCATTGGATTTTGTGTTGGTATTTTTACTACACAGTTTGACCTTATCTTCTTCAACTGTGCAAAGTTCAAGCTTTCAGGCCATGGTGAAAGCTTTGTCAAATGTGTGGAATGTTTGAACCCGCAAAGTGGATGAGATGTGCTTGACACATGCTCTTGAAAAGAGCTCAATGAGCTTAGTTTGAGGTAATGAGAAGGAGAGTTGGTTGATCAAACCTCTCCAACGAGCAACGAAGTCAGCTATTGACTCATCATCGAATTGTTTAATAGAATAGAGGTCTGTAATGGAGACCTTCTTAGTGATGTTGATTGAAAAGTGGTCAAGAAATAGTTGAGCTAGTTGAGTGAAAGAAAAGAGAGAGTGACTGGGAATAGAGCTATACCAATCAAGGGCGGTGCCAGAAAGTGACATGGGAAATGTGTGAAGTAGTAACGCATCATCGTGTGCTATAAGGTAGCAAGTGTGTCTAAACACTCGTAGGTGTTGTTGTGCATCCTCTTTACTCTAAAAATGAGTAAAATTTGGGAGTTCCCACTGGTTAGGATATGGTATAATAGGCACCAAAGGGTGGATGGGTTTGTTGCATATTTGTTCGTATGACAGAACATTGCTTGAACCGGAAATGGATGTCTCAAGGTAAGACATGTTATTTATCAGCATCTTAATTAGATCAGCTGACAGATTGGTAGGTGGGGCATCCCCTAGGTTGTAAGGTTTCTAGAAGGCGTTAGGAGGGGCATATGACGTACTTGGTTACGTTTGTGTAGGCACAACATATTGGTAGTTCATCATAGGGACTAATGTTGAGGCTAAAGGGGCTTGTGCCGTGAAGTTGGAGGGTACAAGTTGACTGGATGTCGCCAAGGGTGGTTGAATAGTGGCAACACTAGTAAAAGGGGAGGTAGTCACTCCTGTGTTTATGGGCGTAAGAGTGTGTGGGGTAGAGACAATCAAGTTCTGAAAATGTGTCGAACTTGGTTGAATTGTTTATGGTTGAGGGGGTACGGAAACCCCAATGGAGGTAGGTCTAGAAATGGATGGGGAGGCCAAATCTTGAACATTAGCCATGGTTGGGTTAATAGTTGAGGTAGTGGCTTGGGTGGTCATGGGTTGGGTAGCAGATGTTGTTGATATCATTGCCACTTCAGTCAAGGAAGTTGGCATCCCATAAATTGGGTTACCTGAAGGGTCTCACATTTGGCTTCTTGCGAGATAGTGTTGGAGAGCCTTGGTGTTGTGGTCAAGGAGTCTCTCAAAATTTTGATCCCCTTCAGGAACAATTGGAGTTTGATTGGGGGTAGGCTAAATTGGAGTATGTTTAGTATCTGAAGTATGCTCCATTAGGGGACTTGATATGAAAGGTGAAGGTGGAAGTGGTTGTTGCCTTGCATGGTCAATAAGAGTTTTAGCTTGACTATGTGTCAAAGCCATCCAATATGAAAGGATTCAGGTTCTAAAAATGGTATGTTTCAGCCTCATAAAACCAGAATGTGTGTTTAACAGCAAAAAAGGTGGGTTTTAAGCTTGTTGTTTTGAAAGCAAATTTGATGACAGTGACCGATGTCGGTGGAAAAATTGATGTTGGTGAAGATATGCTACCAACGTCGGTAGGAAAACTGAGGTTGGTGAAGATAAGTGACCGACATCGGTGGAAAAACTGAGGTCAGTTACTGTGTTTTTCCAAAAACTCATAAAACTGACAGTTTTTGGAATAAAAAGAAATTCTGAGTTGTTTTAGATCTCAGAATGCGACCTTACCAGCTCAAAAAACTAGATAAGAATAGAAAAATAGATGATGGAAAGCAACCTCTAAATGTTAAATTCCTAAGAATAAATTTTAGAGTCGTGGCGGCTTATGCCTTAGAAGAATGTGTTTGGGAATTGGGCTTTTAGAATGGGTCCTAAAGAGGAAGTCTAAGGCTGGTTTTGGGTTATGTTTTCGTGCTCAAAAAGTCTATGTTAGGTTTCGTATGTGGCCTGGTGCTAGGGGCTTGCTCCCTTCACTTCACGAGCCCAGAGCTGAGCTAGGCCGCTTAGCCAATATATACTTCGCCTATAGTTTATACTCTACCAAAGAACAAAGTGGGTCCTCTTCTTGGTGGTGAAATCCAAGTAGGATCGCCAGGAAGGGTAAGGTATTCGCTAGGTGATGAAATCCTAGATGGGCCTTATCTCAGGTAAGTTTAGATGTTTGATTGTGAATCTGGTCTGGTTGTGTAACATATGTGCACTATGATTTATTCATAATGCATTTTTAATTACTAGATGAGAGGGTTAAATATGCATTCAAGCAGGAATGAAATGCAATATATTTTAAACCCAAATTGAAATATTTTGTTTAGATGCAAACAAGTGGGGAAAAGGTTAAGAGTATGAATTTCACTACTCTAAGATGCAAGAAAGAAATGACAAAAATAAAAAGAAAGAGGTTCTTTTTAACTTGTGCTAATGGTGTCTTTTCGAAATAAAAAGATAGAAGGAAGATGTAAGAAGAGAATGCAACTATATGAAAGTTGATTTTTAGAAGAAATGAACCCAAGGAAAACTTTAGGGTCCCACTGAGAGTGCCAAAATGTTTCTACTCATTTTTTCTTTTTACATTCAAAAGAAGGAAGAAACTAAAGATAATGGTCAGGGGTTAGATGATACCTGGATTAAGTTGCGCACCATATCCAGACGTTGTAGGAGCTCCTCTTTGGATATGGAGGAAGACACCTGTAGAGAGAAAGAAACTCAAACAAGGAGATTGTTAGATAGATATATGGTGGACTACCAAGCGATATGCTCGATCCCAGAAGTGTAAAGACTTTCTGGAGGGATGACAGTCCACTTTTTAATAAAAGAGTGTCAGATAAAGAGAAATGGTGAAAGACTAAGAAAGAGAAATAAAGATAACACGTACCTGTATTTTGCTATCGGTCTCTCACAGTCGCCGACATTGATAGTCTTGTCGGCATCAATTTGTCAATGTTGCCATTGTTGATTAGGTTGCCGACGTCGGTAGGGAAATGTTTCCATCGTCGATTAGGCTACCGACATCGGTAGGGGCAATGGTCCTTGGACGGGTTTATGGGTTATGTCCGTGGTCGACAAAAGGAATCTGGGAGTTTAAAAGGTCTGTGCAGGGTTGCAGGGAGATGAATAAGGTCCGCAGAAAGGCAAAGGTAGAGGATATGTTGTCAAAAAGGGTAAGGGTATGAGGAAGGCTTTTTAGCCTCTCTGAGAAGGAAGTCTGGTCTGGGTGATAATATTTAGAAATAGTAAATAGAATCTAATTACTAATGTATTCTAAATAATTTAAATGAAATAGAATAAGAATACTTAGCTCTACTTGGTGAAGAACCAGAGGTGTGAACGCTTGTTTCTGTTGTTTCTGTAGCTAGGGGAGCATTAATCGAAGTCTGATGCTTAGTCTTAGAGAGTGCTTGTTGATGTCAAAAATTCTGAGAGGAATAGAGAGAGAGGCATATCAGAGTCCCAAAAAGCATCCAAGAATCCAAGAGCTATCGAAGAGAGCGTTCGAGAGTCGAAGAGAGCGTTTGGGGAGAATTCGGGGGGCTTAACCCAACGTCAAAAGTTAGTTTAAGTAACTGACATTGGTGGTTCTGCCGACGTCAACTGACTGTTGACCGATGTCGGTGGGTGGAGAATGGGTAAAAGGGGCTATTTTTAGCCCTTTGCCTGTTCCCCATCCACCAAGTGCATTTTGTCATTAGAGAACGGTCAAATGACAGGGTTATTAAGCACGAGGGTTAGTTAGAAGGTTGGAATAGGTCTTAGGTAGTTATGATATGGACTTAGTCATGGGGTGAGTCATAAGGTAAGAAATAGTCTTAGGTGAGGTGTCTAGGCGAGGTGTCTAGGTGAGGTGTCGAGGGGATGTCATTAATTTAAAATAAGTAATTTTATTTTAAATTAATAATGTAAGTGACCAAGGGGAGTCAACACAATTTTGGTATCTAGACCTGCATGAGAGGGAGAGAATGCAGGGGTGGAAAAATTTGCCACTCCTGCACGAGAACAAAAAAAATGCATTGGTGGCAAATTTTGCCACTCGTGCACAAAAATGAAGAAAAACACTAACTCTAAAAAAGCCAAATTTTGGTCCCATGGTCGCATTGAGACTATAACAACTTTCACATTTTGGGGAAAATGTAATGAAAAGACGTTACAAACTTTTAATGGTGTCAATTGAGCAAGTATGAGAATGAGAAAAACCCGTCTCGAAAAAGGACTTAGAGAGACAAAGGGCGAAATGTACATGTTTCACAGGGGGTTGTTCCAAAAAACAAGTTGAGCTGATTTTGGAAACAACATTTCTGATAGAGGTTCAAATTTATTGGTAACCCATTTGCTTTTTTGAATCACTAAATTCAGAGAATAATCAATAATTCATAAAATTTCATGTTACTATTCTATTGTTGAGTGGTCATTCCACATAGTCCTATATCCAAAACTTGAAGCACAAGTCACTATTATAGGAGCTAAGGGTAAACTAGGTCTAAGAGGTGGACTATCATGAGAATTAACATTCAAATTAGTATTAGGACGAGATAAATTTAGAATTTGTAAAATTGTATCAAGATTTTTATCAAGTATATGAAAGTAAGACAAAGATTGACCAAACAAAGAGAGAATTTGTGATTTTGATATTTGTTTTCACCTATTATAGATTAAATCTAAGATAAATAAATGTGTGGCTGAGTCAAGATTAAATTTTTCCATAGCCTCTGTGAGAGTAAAGTTAAGTAAGTCTAGATTCAAATTTATTCCCTCCTCACTTACCTAGATTTTTTGAATGCAAAATTTAATATAATTTAAGGTAAATAATGAGGAAGGATTGAAAACCTTTGACAAAATATTATCACTTACAAGACCCATTTTCAAGGACTCCTTGGATTTAGACATGAATATTAACCACTTTCATATGGAATTAGATTTTTTTGCTTAAATATACCTCCTTGTAAACCTCTTGCAATGAATGGAATTTGTAGAACAAAGGAAACAAAGTAGTGACAAAGGAAAATTAGAATTAATAAGGGAAAAAAGTAAACATAATAATATGAGGCACACATAATGAAATCCCCTTCCCAAATGCCAAGTCACATAGATGATATAGTGACCAAGAGTGGAAAAAATCCATGCCATTAAACTCAAAATAATGAAGATAAGAAAATTTGCCTACCATCCAAGTATTAACTAGGGTGAATGAAATATTTTGATAAGAAAACCAAGAAATTATCTCACAAGGGACTCCCTTTACAATACCAATCTTCATTAGGACTAAGTTAAATATTCACATGGTTCACTATGAGGACTAAGGTAAAGAGTCCCATAATTTTCCAAGAAATATGCACGGGCATTTTTTTTTATAGCCTTGGCAGAAATAAATGTTATAAAAAAAAGGGAAATCTTGACAAATATCTAGGATGATAACATCAAGTTTCCAATGTATTGTTCCACTTAATTTCAATGTGTTGATAACTAACATTTAATCACCTTCCATTGTTACTTTTTCAAATTTAGCATTGATAACAAGTCTCAAACTTTTTACGAGAGCTTGAGCTTCCACACAATTTTTTTTATTGTCCATCAAATATTACAAGCATAACATGACAATGCCTTGCTAATATTATCTTTGAAAAGGACCCCTATTCTAGATAGATTAGGGTTACCTTTGGAATCCTCATAAAATTTAATCCTATCAATCTTTTTCTAGTGGGATTCCAAGTGGCCAACATTTTTTATTACCAAACATAGGAATATTAAAAGTTGTTTTTTAAATAAATTCCACTTCAAAAGGATATGGAGATTTTATCTTAAATTTTTCTTTTTTAGTGGAAAAACCTTTGCCTTAAACATTTCTTAGATCAAGGACTCAATTTTAAGGGTTATATGATTATCCAAGAGTGAAGTATCTCTAAACATTTTGTTATTTCTCTCTCCAAATGCTCCAAATGATTAAATATGAGGCCATATACCAAATTCCATTAATATGTTTACCACTCTCTTTCATTTGGTTAACCAAATAATATAGTATATAATTAGTATCATATAGTTATATATTTATATAGTTAAATAATATTATATAAATATATATTATTTATGCAATGGGTTAGGATTAACCTATAAATTTCCTATCTCTAAAGATATGGACTTAGAGAAAGTTAATCAAAGAGAACCTAATGATATTTAATGATATAAGATGTGACCAAATGGATCTGCAAACCTAGAAAAAGGATTACCTACAACATAATGTCAATAGAATAGGTTACAAAACCTTTAGGCCAATAACACAATGAAGTAACTCTAAATAGATATCTATTTGTAATTATTATAATATTGTAAACAAATAATGTAAGTAATGGGGAAGGTTAAAAACATGTCAAAATGGCTAAAGAGCCATTTTAGGCAAATGGGGGAATATTATACTAAAGTGGATAGATGGAAAGATTAAACAATCCTATAACCAAAATAAGTATGAGTGTGGATAAAGGTTAAACAAGGATACACACAAATTCATTTACTAAGAAATAAGCAAATTCTATCTAATAAATGAAAGAGGTAAGGTTAGAAAATACTTACCTTGATGAAGAACCCACCAAGGCTTAATCTCCCCCTTGGCCAAAGGTGATTTGTAAGAGATTGTTGTGGTTATGAATACTTCAAAGGTTGAATCAAGATCTAGGATAAAATGACTCCTGATAATAAATCTCCAATACTCTACAAGATAAGACTCTAAGCAATAACTCCTCCAAATATAGATTAGGGTAAAAGTGTGAGTAAAAGTAGAGAAAAATGAGTGTATATCATCTATTGGAATGAAAGGGTGATTTGAATTTATAGTGTTAAATGGTCCTAATCCATATTGAAGGTTAATAAATTGACATTGGAGCCTAATGTATTTTTAAATGAGTTGAGTAACATAGATGGTATGTATCAAACTAGCCAATACCATAGGACTTTATTTGCCTAGGCAATACATTATAATGATGATATCAATTAGGTCGATACCATAGGATAAGATGGAAAAGGTGTTGAAATAGGAAGTGTATATATATATAAAATAAACATTTGAGTATAATAAACATAATATTATACTTTAAGTTATACACCCACACACACATTCAATATGTTTGAGAGTGGTTTCAAACCTCTAGGAGTTATAATGCAAATTATAGCTTTTGGAGGGTCCTACTAGATTTCATAAATAGCCATATTTTAAGGTTTTATAATTTTACATATAAATCATAGGAGGTAAATAAATAAACACTCTAAGTAAGCTAGATTGATAGTAAATGCAAGATAATGATATGGATAACAACATCTCTCATAAAGTGTTAAATGCCTACCCACCCCTCTCCCAATGCACCCTTTTGTTGGAGATTTTCAATGATGTCTCCAAGGTGACCAAAGATGTTGATGAGGTTTCATGTGTGCTAGAATGACAATGATAAAGTGTGCTTTAATGTGCTTCAGTGTTCTTGCATGGTTATTTAGTAGTTGACTTAGTGATGAAATTGATGGTATGGACATGTTGCATAGACCCTATAGGGTGTTATGAACACTTTGAGTACTTATGAAAGTGAAATGAATTCATTAGAGTAGTCATATAAAGGTATAGGTTCAATTAGTCATATTGATAGATAAGGCAAAGCAATCAATTTAATGACATCATATTTCATACGTGTGAAGGTTTCAGGAGAAGTTTGATACATAGATAGATCCCCTTATGAGAGGTGATCATGTGGTTCAAATTTTAGGTCTATGAATTAAGCATAACAAAAGATATAATAATTCAAAGTTAGATTCTTAGACAAAGTTCACTAGGTTCCCATACTTAGCCATATTTGTGATATCAAAGATCTACAATGAGCATTTAATCAGGTGATGAAGATCTAATGATGAGCTTTTAAATTGTTAGATGAAGATTCAATGATGAGAATTTAATAATTTAACATATATTATAGAGAGAATATAATCTAACCAGATAAGTATCTAATAGAGTGCATGATCTTGTTAGATAGTGATCCAACAATGCGTATTAAGTCAATATGTCAAAGGTTCCTAAGATTGCATGTGTTAGTGACATGTGTCCCAATCATGATGATTTGATATAAGATCAATGGCACATGGGTGTTCATGTAAATAAAGATATATGGTATGATTTGAGTCAAATATTCAATGCTCAGAAGGCACATGGGACTATCAAGTGGCATAAGAGTAGGGACTGATAGCAATATGCTAAGAAGGCACGCAAGGGTGCCAAGTGTCTTAATCTAAGAAGCCTATGCCAAGGATAAATGGTTATAATTAAAGAGTTAAATTCATGAGTATAGTTAGGATATAAATTGTTCATAATTGATTCAAATTTTAGGGAGCATAATATAAAGACATGTGTCTGCAATATTTGCATTTACCAGTGATCGTTGGTATTTGAATTTAACAAAGGAAAAACTAGTGCTAACTATTTTGCTTATATATTTTGATATAGGATGAATTTTAAGGAGATTTAAAATGAAAATTTGTAAAACAATTCAAGTCACATCCATAAAAATTGATTATAAGGTTTGATTTCAAATAAAATCAAAGTTATTGATCTCCAAAGTTGACTAAAGGTTTGAACATGTTCTGCAAGTGACCTGAGAAGGGTAATTAAAGATTTATTGATAATGTATTGATGTTTTAAGATGAAATAATTATTGGAGAGTGTTTTATACTACATGAATACCATATATGTGGATTATGGAGGGTTTACCAATCCATATTTAGTATGAACAAAGGCTTAGGAGTTGATTGTGTTTATTGAATACACTAGCAATTTCTGTGACCATCTTACAGAGGTAAGTTGAAGGTGTTATGAGTAGAGTTAAAGGAAAAAATGAATATGAATATGTCAAGGAAGTATAAAAGGTTAATGATAAGGTATTATAGGTCTTATTTTACCCATATTTAGTTGTGGATAATCAAAATAGCTTGACTATATTTTTACTATATGTGACCAATCTGAGTGGTCATTATGAGAGAGTTGAATTAAGTGATTTAGAGCATGTGTTGAAGTGTCTAAAGTACATAGAGGTTTAGATTAGGTATTCATAATTTCACCCATATTATATATTCATATGAATATATGAAATATTTAATTAGTTTCTTTATAAGTTTGAGATTGTGTTTTCTGTGTATGAAGGCCTAAAGAGAGAGGATACCTAATTGATAGGTTCAAGTATTGAGTTGGTGTTTAAAGTGGAATGGATCCATGAGGGAGTAATAAAGGGTATATTTTATATAGGTTTGATATGTTATAATCATTGTTAGAAGATGAAGGTGGTCCAATAGGTTGCAAGAGTAACATGTGGATGTGAAGGCCTAATTATTTTGGGTCTCATTAAGGCCTAATGGAAGATTTGAGTCTTAAGGACTATGGATGACTTATGGAGTGGAGTGTCTCACCCATGTAATTTTTATGAATACATTTTTAAATTATAATAAAAGTGTGTGAAGCATCTTGGCTGAATAAGATGGGTTAGATGAATGAATGGTATAAATACAAGGCCTAATTGGCATATTTGGGCATAATGCATGTGAGGAGCCAAGTGAAGAAGATAAACTTTGAAATAGAAGGTATAGGTCATCAAATAATATTAGAGGGTGAATAATATCAATCATGATTATCTTATCAAGGTGATGAAGGTAGACACAAAGGTCATTGGACCTAATAGGCCTAGAAGAGGCTAGTTGAGCGAATAAGTCCTAGAGGCTATTTGAGAGATATTAAGAGGTAAAGTGTGGAAGAAAGAGGAGTACATCATTAGGTGTGTTTGACATCAGATTAGAGGTATCTCATTTTTTGATTAGTTACCCAGTGGGTTGTATCCTCTGTGCTAATTATATCTAGCTAAAAGTTAAGTGGGTGTTTGACTAAATTTAGGGGTGGGTGCTCCTTGATCAGTTGGTGATGGTCTAAATGTTGAATCTTGTCTTTATAGGACTGTATTCCATCTTTAAAGGTTTAGTGGGTTTTATCCCCCAAAAGGGTTTCCCACATATATCATGTGTTATGTGCTTGATCTTTTTTTATCTTCATGTTCTTTGTTATAAATGATGCGTATGCTTCATGATTGTATGTGTTGAATGATTAAGGGTTTAAAGGGGTTGGAATTAGATTGAATATAAAGCATCACTAATTCACCCCCACTCTAGTGATTGTATCTCTAAAAATTGGTATCATATTTGGACCTTTTGTACAAGTTTAACCAATTGAAGGTAATCTTAGGTACAATGATAAGTTCTCAAGGTTTTTCTTTAAGCAAGCTCCATTTTTCAATGGATCCAATGTCCTTGGGGTTTGACCCTTGGAAATCTAATTTTTATGGTTATCCCATGCCACCTACTCCTCTAACTAGTGTTGCGAATAAGAAGCTGAGTGAGAACACTTCCAAAGCTATGAATGATATCATTTGTGGTCTTTTAGAGGCTAATTTCATAAAGGTAATCCATTATAAGTATGTTCAGGAGATTTGGGATAAATTACAACTCATCTATAAAGGACGTTCAAAATTCAAGTTAGCCAAACTAAAAACCTACTGAAGGCAATTTGAAAGTATCAACATGAAAGAAGAGGATATTGTGGCTTCCTATCTTCTAAGAGTTGATGAATTAGTGAACATGATCAAAGTCATGGGAGAGGTTATTGAAGAAGGAACTTTAGTGCAAAAGGTATTAAGGTCTCTCACTTTCAAATTTGATTCAAAAGTTTTTGCTATAGAATAAAGTCATGATTTCACCAAAATAAAGATGGATGAATTGCATGGCATTATTTTTGCCTATGAGATGAGATTTAATAATGACAAACCACCAAAGAAAAAAGAAGCTTTCAATATAGAAAAGAATCTAAAAAATAAGTTCCAAGGTAAGAAGGTCAAGGATGATGAGATTTTTGATATTGATGATGATGAATTAATATCTCTGTTATCAATAAAATTGAAAATGGGTTCAGGCAAGTTTAAGGGTAAACTTCCTTTAAAATAATTCAATTGTGGAGAGATAGGTCACTTTTCCAACAAGTATCCTCATCAACATAAGGGAAATGATAATGAATAAAATGAAGAAGATCATGATAATGCCAAGAATAAATTTAGGTCGAATAAGAGCAAAAATAGTTTCAAAATGTATAATGGTCAAAATAAGTTTTACAAGGACAAGAGGAGTCTCTACACCAAGGGATATTGTAGTTCATCTGATGAGAATGATGGTAGTGATTTTGAGAATGATCATAAAGATGATGGTTTGCTAAATATGAAGCTCTCTTTATGGATGAAGAAGATAATTTCTCATATCAATAAGAATCTACATAGTTTGGAGGTGGTTTAGGTGATATAGATAACAAAGAAGATAAGGTAAACTGTGAGACTAGGTTGATGAATACCATTGAAGATCTAAAGATTGTGAAGAAAAAGACCAAGAATTTAAGTAGTTGAAGTTACATATGAAGGACTATGAGGAGCAATTCAGTATGTATGAGGCTAGGATGGATGGAGACTCCAAATAGCATGAAGGTATAGTCAAGCATCTATATAGTCAATTAAAAACTATATCTATAAGCCTAAAAGCCAAATAAGATGAGTGATTAAGGTATGCGATTGAAATTGATTCATTGAAAGATGAGTTAGATAAGACATCTTGTAAGGTGAAGTAATTTGTGAAGTTTGAAAAGAGCTCAAATAATCTTAACAACATTATAAGTAGCTAAAAGCATGCAAGTGATAAACTAGTCTTATATACATATAAGAATAAAATAATACTACTCATGATGACTTGAAGACTTTTGTGAACAAGAACAATCAAACTTTGAAGATCAACAATCAGTCAAGAAATGAAGTTGCTAACAAAAGGAAGACAAATCAAATTAGACAATCAAATGCAATGAGGTATGCAAACTTTAGTGGTTACTAATACACTTGTAATAAATTAAATCATAAGGATAGAGAGTGTAGAAGACCTTCTATAAATGAATTTGTTTGGAACTATGAATGGAGTCATTAATCAAGTGTTGTGAGTAAAAGTGAGTGATATAGTTGTCATGACATAGGACACATTGCAAGATTTTATCCTAACAAGGTAAGAAAGTTTGAGTTTCCTTCAAAAAGAATGGTTTACTACAACTGTAAGAAGATTGGTCACATTTTTAGGTTCTGTAAGCAAAGGAAATCAAGTCAAAATAAGTTCAATCAGATTCCTAGAGTTTAAGGAAGAAGACAAGTTAACTTATGGAAACCAAAATTTAAAGGCGCGAGTCATAATGAGTCTATAGGTCCAAGTAGTCTATTTGCTAAAGTGGAGAATGATACAAAGGTTGAAGAGAATCAAAAGATCTCATTGTCTGCTCTTTTTGGGAATGAAGAGACCAAACTTAAGGAGAAGAATAAGGTGCCAGTTAAGACTAGTTTTAAGGTGTGTATGAATATAATTAAACATATTGATGTTGTTGAGCATGTTTTATGCAAAGAACATCAGTTTTCAATGCCTAGTGATGAGTTTGTTTCTTTAATTGAAAAGGTATGCCATGAATCTTTGTTGTCTCCATATGTTGTCAATCCAATCTTAGAAGAAAAGGAGAATATTTTAGTGGATGAGCATGTTGATTCTCTAATTTATTATCTTAAATTATAGTTGTTGGAACACTAAACTTAGTTATTATGTTGTCATAGAAGTCCAATACTATTGTTTCATTAGCTTATTTCAATTCAATTACTTCTACCCACCTAGTGAAGTAGTTATTTGTAGTGAGCACCCATTTATGTCCTATATTTTAAGGTGGATTTATCATTCCTATAAAGTACAACCCCCATTGTATGAAGGGTTTCTCTACCTAGATTGGGTTGAGTGGAAGAGATGCTAGTCTTTGTTTTCTTGAAAATAGAACACACTTATGACATTTATTGACCCATGAATAGGTATCCTTGAAACGGTTGGACCAGTAACAACTAGCCCTCATTATTTCTACTATTATTTCCCTTGGATCAAAATGGCCTCTTGTAGGTCCATCATGAAACTGCTCTAAGAGCTTTGTCACCTGATTGTCATCAATACACCTAAGAAGTAACCCATTGAGGTCAATTTTGAAAATAACACCATAAAATAATGTATAAGGTATGGACTAAAGTCTAAAATACCTTATTTTTTGCTCTTTTCAAACCTTGAGGGCATTCTCCTATCATCAATAAATGTGTCGTGCCTTGGAACCAACTTTTATGAAGTGAAGGTGCATTTGCTTATGAGTTCTCTTGTGCCACCAAAATAACTTATTTATCTTATTGAAGGTCATATACCATATTCTTGCATAAGCCTTTGCCTCTCACCAGCTTGGTGACTTTGACCTCCACATCATACTCCATGACCTTGGTAATCTAGCTTGTTCTTTTCTCATTCATGTCTTTGTTAAGGAGGAAGTCCCTAACTCTAATATGAGACAACATAAGATAAAACTTGCTATTGGAAATCATTGTCCTAAAATTATTGAGGATTCTTAAAGATGCAAGAACTTACTTTTCAATAAAAGTATACTTTACCTCATCCCCTTCTAGCCCTTGACTAAAAAAGGCAATTGGCTGCTCAAGCCCTTCACCATTATTCTACATCAACATAGATGATATGTTATCAATGTTGGTAAAGGTGTAGAATATGAAGTCCTTTGATAAATCAAGATTCATGAGTGAGATGCTTGGGTAATGGCTTTGTTGATGGATTCAAATGTTGCTTTACCTCATTTGACCAAGTAAACACTTGGATCCTCTTCAACATGATGGTGATGGGTTTGAACAAGTTTGCAAAACTAGGTTTAAACCTTCTCACAAAGTTTATTTTCCCAAGAAATCTCTAGATTCCTTTTTTGTGCTTGGGTAAAGATAAGTCTAGGATGGTACTTATTATATTAGGGTTAATGGATAACCCTTCATTTAAAATAATGTGACACAAAATTTTTCCTTCATGAAAAAAAAACACACATTTCTTGGGATTTAAAGAGATCTCATACTCTCTGCATCTTTGGAAGATCAACCTTAGAGGGTCCATGTTCCCACTAGATTTCTTGGATAAAATTATGATGTCATCTAAGTAAACTAGTACCATTTAATTTAATGACCCTTGGAAAGCCATGTCCATGGATATTTGTAAAGTGTCTCTAGCATTTTATAATCCAAAAGGCATCTTTTGGTAAGCATATGTGCCCCACTTTATGGTGAAGAAAATATTATGTTGATCTTCTTCTCTTACTAGCACTTAGTTATAACTTGAATATCCATCCAAAAGGGAAAAACATTTTGAACCAACAACTATCTGAAGAAGTTGCTCCATGGATGGCAAAGGATAGTGATATTTCAAAGAGACCCTATTCAAATCCCTAAAGTCAACACACAATTTAATTTACCCATTCTTCTTCCTAACAAGCACTAAATTGGCTACCCATGAGGAGTTATTAATAGGAAAGATGATCTTGGATTCAATTAATTTAGTCAATTCATTCTTCATAAGCTCTTTAATTTTGGGGTTTATAGGCCTCTGCTTCTATCTGATAGGCTTGGCATTAGCCTCTAGTTCTATAGTGTGTTAGGCCAACTTGGGATTAAAGCCTCTTAGATTACTATATTCCCAAGTAAAGATGTCTACGTATTCTTTACAAAGTTCTATGGAAGCATGGCTCTCAACTTTAGTACTTACCCAACTTTAGTACTTACCTTCTCAAGCTTGAAGATCTTGTCCTTAAAGATAAGGACTCTTTCATAGTTCTCTTCACTTGTTGACATCACTACCTTGTCTTTTTTGATATGATCTCCCTCATGAAAAAGACCTTCAAGGGTGACAAGCCCTTTAAGAAGCTTGTTGGATCTCAATTAAAATATTTTCTCTTCATATTGATGTTAAAACATTTTCTGGTTTATGGAGGATAACTCTACTTCCTACTAGAAGAAATAGGCAATTTATTTGTCATTTTCAAAGACCTTCTAATGAGCTTCATTGTCTGGCACTGATGGTCTTAATACCACTTTGACATGTGGTTTCATCTTAGTCTTTTTTAACTCTTTTGGGATATAAAATTGAGCTCCCACAGTATTCATCTATTATCACGTTGATTCTATTTCCTTGGTACTGTTTGGATGTTAAAATCCTCAATTAGGTCCCACACTCTATGTTTGTAAGACTTCATCAAGGAGTTCTTGGTGATTTTTTGGCTTCTAACCTAGTGCACTATCAACTCACTATCCCTATAAACTTGTAATTGCTTAATCCCTTTCTTATTATCCCATTGAAGGCCATGGATAAGGCTCTCATACTCTTTTGAATTATGAGATAAACTAAACTAAAACTTGTAAGAAGAGAAATAATTATTAATAGAAGGAGATACTAGCATTACCTCTGCACCTGTTTCATGTTTGCTCCTTGAACTATCAAAGAACAATTTAAATAAGCCATTGGTTTATTCTTGAGGTCTAATGAGGGATGACATGGACTGATTCTCTTCATATAATTAGTATACACGCATGTCCCTCTCTTCAACTCCTTCCAAGGGGTCAACCAGCTAAATGTCATTCCATAATTCATCCAAGAACATGTCTGGTATCTCCTCAGGATGAGTGTTTAATTCTTGATGAATTGTAAATTCATCCTCATCAAGGATTGTGCAATTAAGTTTTATGTTATATAGACCATAAATCTCTATTTGGAATTATTTAATGGGCTCAACCTTTATAGATACCTTGGTTCCATATCTTATTCTGAATGCCATGTATGACCAATCTACTACAAGATAACCTCTAATTTTTGCTATGAATTCCCTGGATAGGCATAAAGAAAAATGAGGAGGTACATATAAGATAAACACATCTTCAATCACTAAGATATTGGGACAAGTATGCAGGGTCAAGTTAAGGTTCCTAATGATACTAGATGGCTTGATGGAAGAACCATCAAGTTTTAGAACTCCCTTATACTAGGGCTTATATTTTAGACCAAGCTAATCAACTATGGACTTTGGCATTACTGAGGTGCTATACCCACTATCCACCAAATAATTATGCACTAAAGAGTCATCAATGATTACTAAAATGTATAAGGGAGGAGGTTTGACCACCTTACCTGATTGCCTTTCACTAGGTCCTTTGGTTACATTGGTGAGAACCAAATTCTCCTTGACTGATGGTTTCTTAGAAACATTGATCTTTGATAATCCTTCTTAATGGATATCCACCTAAACAAGCATAGAGAGCATATCCCACATTGGAAAAATCATATTAGACCTGTTCATTTATTCTACAATGTTGATGGGTGAACCACCAACCTTTGGTTGTGCTTTGGGAGCCAAAACTGGACCTTAAATTTATGAGTTTTGAGGGACAAAGACATTCCCATGATTTTGATTCCTTGGAGCTATTGGAACATTTGGAATAACATTAGTTCCATTTGGGTTTGATATTTAAGGAGTAATGGTAGGAGACTCTTTGACTACTTCCTAATTACCATCCATGTTCCTTATTTTGAACCTTGTACTTGTTACCACTAGAATGGATGCTTGTCTAGAACTATTATGTTGATTGAGTGCACAACACTCTTCTTGCTAATTGTTCACCATTGTAGTACCTGACTAGTTTGGTCCTTGATCAAGGCCTTAACCTTGTTGAGGCTCTTCTAGTTTTGTCATCATGGGTACCTCTATGTTTTAAGCCATAAGAGCTTGATTGTACCCATAATTAGCAGCGTACTACCACTGATCATTGAAATATTAAGTGAAATCAAGGGTTGGAATAATGGATTTCCCAAAATATTGATTCCATGGCATGGTACCCTCAGATTCTTGAGTAACATTCTCCTGAATGGGGACCAAAGTGTTAGAAGCGCTTTCAACATTTGGATTATATTTGTTTTGCCTAACATAGTTAGGCTATCTTTATCCCTAGCCTTGGAAGTTTCCTTTGTAGGGTGGCCTATTTGGTTGATAATATTGTTGTTGAAGTTGATATGAGGCTTGAGAAGGCCTATGTAAAGCTTTCTACCTTTTAACATTCCCTAGTTCTTTTCCTAATGATTGAAACATGCTCTTAAGCTCTTGAAAGTTATTATGTTCTTGGGAGTCAATAGATTGACTAGTGAAAGCCTTTTCTTGCTTAAATGAGGGTATAACAACAATTATAGGCTTAACAGGACTGACAGTAAGGGGAGGAATAAAAATAGGTGGTGGTCTGATCTCAAGGAACAAAGGCATTGGTGGTCTAGGTGTAAGCTTGCTAGCCTACACCAAAAAAATTTCTTCTCTAATTCCCACCTCATATGAACTTGGCAATGTGTTCCCTCCCATAGACTAGATCATTATTGCAATGTCACTATTAAGGGCTTTCAAATAGTATAGAAAGGTAAAGTTAGGGGTAGGCCTAATAGGGATTGGGGTCCTGTCTCAAGTCTTTTGGAACCTTGTATTGAAGTCTTGCATAAATTTATGAGGGGCTCTTTTTATTATGGTTAACTACTCTTCAAGTGATAAATGGTCACTTTATCTTCAAATCTTTTACACAATGCATCTTCTAACTGGTCCCATGTGGCAATAGAATTAGCAGTAAGGCTTATATACCAATATAGGGATTTACCTTTGAAAGAGATAGATAATAACCTAATTGATGCATTTTCCTCATTGATATCATGATTGTTTCAGAAGTTGTCTATATCTATGAGGTGTTCAAAAGGGGTTGTAGCTTGGTCTCTAGTAAAATAAGGGACACTTTTATGATCTACTACTAGAATAGGATCATATTAAGGGAGGTTTAGAGGACTTTGGCCATTAAAATCCATAAAATATCTAGGGACCACCATGGATAGAAAAGAGTTTAACAAAGATATTCTTACAGGGGTATGCCTTAGAATTGACCTAGGAACAAAGTTGCCTTTATATGGATGTGTATTAATAAATCTTAATATTTTTTCTAAGTTTAAAGGCAATTCAATGAATTCAAAGGGCATACCTCTAGAAGTTAACCTTGTAGTCACCTTTGGATTGAGATGGTGTCACTATTTTTATACCATAATGTTGAATATTATTTTGGAGTCACCAGATGTTGTTGCTTGGAAGCTACAACTACTGTAAATTGATCAAACCAACATCAAAATTTGACCAATCTTCTTTGAACTGTGTGTCCCATTAGGCATGCCAAAAACTATTATAGCATTAATTTTCACCCTTAAAGAGGGTTTTTCAGTATTTTTCTAATTGAGTTACACTATGGGAATAACCACAGGATGTGGGTAACCTATGGTGGGGTTGAACCTCTAGAGAAGGTTGGCTTTGTTATGATGAATCACCTAAACTAATATTGTCACATGGAAAAGGGTTATAAAGGGGGGAAGGGATCCTAAGAAAGATAAAAAGGTGATGCAAAAACTTGAAATGAGGACTCACATATGCATGAAGTAAACATTGAAGAAGCATAAGACAATGAGCTAAGAAGCATAACACAATGCTAGCTCACACAATCTCACAAAACTACCTAGTTGCATAAGTGTTTCATAAACTAGGTTCAGGAAGCAATGAATGAAGGAAAAGAGGAGTTATAAGAATCATAAGAGATTGTATCAATGATATAAATAAAACTAACTTATACCTATAACTAACTTTAAGACACTTAGGAATGAACAAAAAATAAGGACAATGGACATGGAATATTTTCCTTCACAATGCCATCATGCACAAGCTTTATTACACACAATTCAGAAGGGAGAGATAGGTAAATAAAGTATTTTTTCCTTAAATAGGTATTTCATAAATTTTTTTATAGGGTCTTGCCTTATCAAATGAGAGTCTCTGATCTTCAAAAATAAAGAGTCTTTTTTAGAATCTAAAAATCAGAGAGAGAGAGAGATTACAATGGAAAAGAATGGGGTAATATAGATAAAGGGAGAAGAGAGAAGAGGGAACACATTAACCAATGATCTATAATATTTAAATAAATGTTCCATCATATGTTGATCCAATTAGGACTAGTCCTTAATCAACAAATTATCCTAAATTTTCTCCTATTAGTCCTCAAGTTCTTCTCACTAGCTGAGAGATTCACTAAAAGATAAGAGTTCTATTTTGAAGATGATGAGTCATGATTATTTCAAGGAAGAAAAATATTCCAAGGCTTAAAACAACATTTAATGATCCAACTACTTTATCCAATCCCAAATTTTACTCCATGAACTTTTAAGCCATCTCTCACTTGCTTCCATTATGAGGACAAAGTCATCATATCCATGTACTTGATAGAGCCATGCTTAAGTCTAATTTTAATGGCTGTAGGTACATGTTTTCAAAGCAATAAATTTATCGAAGGACAAGACACTCCTACACATCTATCCCTACTCCAACTTAAACATAGGTATTCACTATAAATGAAAACCAATCCAGTTTATTGGTTTTCATATAGTCATTATATTGGTGAAGATCTTATAGACTGCATAACATCATTCTTAGACTATATTAGGTCTAAATAGACCTATTTTACCTCTAAACCTTATAGGAATTGAGAAGCCACTGCACATGAGGATCTCCCTTCATGAAACAACATTGAACCTATAAGAAAATTGAGTTTACATGCATTGGATCCTCCAATAGAGGTCTCGATTGAGATTCAATGACATCTTTTAAAAAAAATTACCTTAGTTCGACCTTAGTCAAATTTTCTCTCCAGTAAAGTCCTTTAGATTTTGAATTTTAATATTGACCATTGATCTTGACCTGGGCTCCTTAAATTTTGACCTCACTCACACCGTTGATCTTTCTCTGTATGAATGAATGTAAGCCATATATCTTCTTCTAATTTAATGTGGTCATGACACTTGGTAGCTTCTCACTTGTCTTTAGGATACTCTTATGCTTTAACCTCTTGCTCACCATTGATATGGCTTTACACGATTAAATTCACACCATAAATCTAACTTGGCCCATTAATTTGAGCTTGACCATACAATATTGGATCTATATCTTGCTCCTAATATCATGCCACTTGTCACTTACGTATTCACTCCTAGATACATTGAATTTTTGACTGTGAGCTCACTATTGATCTATCTTGATACAATTGATCACGATCCATAGATCTGTTTGGGCCCACTAGCTTTGTCAGTTTCCTCACATTGTTGGATATTTTTGATCTGATTGAATGTGAACCATTGATCTTATTCCAAGGATTTTTTTGAATCCAAATAACTATTTTATGGAGCTTTATCTTAACATCCCCGTGTACATCCCACTCTATAAGTTTAACTTTGGAAGCTTAAATATTGAGCTAGAGAACTCGTCAAGACATGAATTTTGTAGAGGATGATCTAGGCATGAAATACATCATGTCCATGTGATCTTTTGGCCTGAGAAGCTTTCTAAGTGAAATTATTAAATACACAATCAAGCTAACCCATTATTTTTTGCATGATGTGCTATGACGATCTAGTTCTTCTGGACTTGTGCAAGAGAATGTCATGTCTTTAAAATTCTCCAATGAAATTATAAGACTTGTGCAACATGATTCATTCCCTTGAATTATTGAAACACCATGAGAACCTGCTGGTCATTTTCACTTTACAATCCTAGACCTATTTCTAGGCCTACTTTCCAAGGATAAAAAAATTACACTTTAATATTGCTTAAAGTGTTTCAAAAGATTTGCAATCACTATGATCTTATAATTTATCATGGATAATTCATTACATCTAGAATTTTTCTCATTTGATCACTCTATACCAAGACCTCTAAAGACTTATCCATCTAGGAAAATTTCCATATGTAGGCCAAAATTGGCCAATAGTAAGTTGAAGGTGTTATAATTAGAGTTGAAGAAAAAAATGAATATGAAGATATCAATGAAGTATAAAATTTTCATGAAAAGGTATTGGAGTTCTTATGTTGCCCAGATTTAGTTGTGAAGAGTCAAAATAGCTTGACTATATTTTGATTGTATGTGAATAGTCTATGTGGTCATTATGAGAGAGTTTAATTGAGTACTTAGATCATGTGTTGAAGTGTATAAAAAACATAGACATGTATTTTCTGTCCTAAAGGTTTAACCCATGTGATATACTCATATGGCTACATGAAATATTTATGTAGTTTCTTTAGAAATTTGAGATTGTGTTTTTTGTGTATGAAGGCCTAAAGAGCGAGGAGACTTAATTGATAGGTTCAAGTGGAATGGACCCATGAGGGAGTAAGAAAGGGTATATTGGAGATAGGTTTGATATTATATAATCATTGGTATAATTTGAAGGTGGCCCAAGAGGTTGCAAGAGTAACATGTGGATGTGAAGGCTTAATTATTTTGGGTCTCATTAATGCCTAATGGGAGATTTGAGTCTTAAGGACTATAGATGACCTATGAAGTGGAATGTCTCACCCATGTAACATGTATGGAAAACTATTTCATGTATAATACAAGTGTGTGAATCATCTTGGTTGATTAAGATGGGTTAGATGAGTGAATGGTATAAATACAAGGCTTAATTGGCCTATTTGGGCATTGTGCATGTGAGGACCCAAGAGATGAAGATAACCTTTGAAAGAGAATGAAAAGATTATCAAATATTATCAAAGGGTGAATAATATCAATCATGATTATCTGATCAAGGTGATGAAGGTGGACATAAAGGTCATTAGACCTAATAGGCTTCTAAGAAGCTAGTTGAGCGAGTAAGTCCTAGAGGTTGTTTGAGAGAGATTAAGAGGTAAAGTGTGAAATAAAGAGGAGTCCATCATTATATGTGTTTGATATCAGATCAAAGGTGCATATCATATTAGAGGTAGCTAAGTTGGTGTTTGGTTACCTAGGGGGTTGCATCCTCCCTGCTATTTGGAGCTAGCTAAAGGTCAAGTGGGTGCTTGACTAAATTTAGGGGTGGGTGCTCCTTGATCAGTTGGTGCTGGTCTAAAGGTTGAATATTGTCTTTATAGGAATGTATTACATCTTGTAAGGTTCATTGGGTTTTATCCCTGAAGAGGGTTTTCCCACATATATCATGTGTTATGTGCTTGATCTTGGTTATCCTCACGTTCTTTATTATGAATGACATGTATGCTTCATGATTGTATGTGTTGAATGATGAAGGGTTTGAAGGGTTTGGAATTAGATTGAATATCAAGAATAATTGATTCACCCCGCCTTTTAGTGATTATACCTCTAACACCTTTAAGGCATGCACTTATGGAGATTGAATCTTGATAGGTTGATATAAGAGAAAGTGTCAGTAAATGATAAAAATAAAAAATATTATGTGTATAAATATTATATATGGAATATGCTAAGTAAATCAATCTCAAAGTTTAAATATTGGATTTTTTATTAGATTATCACATTCTTATTTAGGGGGATCACTATGACACAATTGAGTGCCCTACGTAACCAATTGAGTTATTGGTTACAAAAACATTTAACGAGGCCATATTGAGTCTAAAATTACATTAATTTTTCATAATTAGTTTTAGGGGGTTTGATATGCCCTAATTGAGTGCCCCCTACATCTAATGGATTGATTAGTTACATAAGATACTCAACTAGGGCACATTGATTAAAAATTGCATTATTTTATCATAATTAGGTTAAGGGGAATCCATTTTCACTAATTAAGTACCCCATGAAACTAATTGAGTGATTGGTTGCATTGAGAACTTAATTATGTCATATCAAGTCTAAAATGATATTAGGTTGTCATTAGAAGGTTTAAATGGCTTGATATGCCCTAGTTGTGTGCCCCATGAAACTATTCAAGTGATTAGTTGTATGAAGCACTTAATAATGAAAAATCAAATTCAAAATAACACTAAGTTGTTTAAATTAGGTTTAAGGGGATCTATATTCCCTAGTTATGTGTCCCATGTGATTGATTGCATGTGGCACTCTATTAAGGAATATTGAGTCAAAATTTACATTAGGTTGTATAAAATGTGTTTGGGTATTGATATGCCATAATTATGATTAATGGGCCTAATATGCCTTAATCAAGTGTCTTGTGTAATGAATTGAGTATTTGGCTGAACATGGCACTCAATTAGGGCATATTGGTTCTAGAATTACTTAATTTTTTTATAATTGAGTTTATGGGCCTCGATAATCCCTTAATCAAGAGACACATGTAATCAATAGGATTAATTGGTTGCATGTGGCCCTCAATTAAGGAATATTATAATGAAAACTATATTGTTTGATCATAATTAGGTTTAATAAGCTTAATATACACTAATCAAGTGCTACATACAACTAATCGAGTGATTGGTTGCATAGGTGACACTCAACTAGAGCATATCGATTTTGAAATGACATTTCATTGTCATAATTAGGTTTAAGGGGCTTGATATTACCTAATTTTGTGTCTCATGCAACTAATCAGGAGATTCATTGCATGGGGTGCTAAATTATGGCATCTTGATTTTGAAATGACATTAGGTTATGGTAATTGTGTTTAAGGGGCTTGATATGCCCTAATTAAGTGATTGGCTGTACAAAGAGCATAATTAGGATATATCAAATTTGAAATTATATTAGGTTGCCACAATTGGTTTTAAGGCACTTGATATGCCCTAATCAAGAGTCTTGTGCACCCATTTAAGAGACTAGTTGTATAGGGAAATCAAATAAGGCATTTTGAGTCTAGAATTATATTAGGTTGTCGTAGTTATATTTATGGGATTTGATATTCCCTAATTGAGTGCCTTATTAAATCACTCGAGTGATATATTACATAAGGCACTCAATTTGGGCATATTGAGTATGAAATTACTTTTGGTTTTCACAATTGTGTTTAAGGGGCCTGATATGCCCTAATTTAGTTCCTCATGCAATTGATCAAGCAATTGGTTGCATGAGGCACTCAAGTTGGGAATATTGAGTTTGAAAACACATTAAGATATCAAAATTGTGTTTAAGGGCTTGAAATAGCTTAATAAAGTTCCCCATACAACCAATTGAGTGATTAGATGTAATAAGCACTCAATTTGGGAATATTGAATCTAAAATTACATTAATTTGACATAATGTGTTGAAAAGGCTTGATATAACAGTTTATTTCTAAAAATTCCAATCAAATGATTGGTTTCACAAAGTACTCAATTAGGGAATATCAAGTTATAAAAGGCATTATATTGTCTAATTATGTTTAAGGGCTCAATATACCCTAACCAAGTGTCCCATGACACTAATATAATGAATAATTACATGTGGAAATTAATTAGGGTATATTGAGTTTGAAATGTCATTAAGCTGCCACAATTAGATTTATGGGTCCTTAAATGATCCACTTGAGTAACTCACATAATCAAATGATATCAGGTTATTGAAATTGTTATAGGGGGCTGATATGCCCTAATTGAGACCCCCTTGTAATCAATCAAGATATTGGATTCATGGGGCACTCAATTAGGTCATATTGAGTTTGAAATTATATTAGGGACTCTTAAATATGTTTAAGGGCCTCAATATGACCTAATCAAGTGTTTCATACAACTAATTGAGAAATTGGCTACACGACACAATCCATTAAGGCATATCAATCCCGAAATGTCATTAGGTTGTCACAATTAGGTTTAAGGGGCTTGATATACCTGAATTGAGTGTTTCATGTAACCAATCAAGTGATTAGTCACACTTGGCACTCAATTTAGGCATATTAATTCCAAAACTACATTAGGTTATCACAATTTTGTTTAGCGGGCTTGATATGCTCAAATAGATTACTTCATGAAACCAATAAAGCTATTGGTTTCATGTGGCACTATGCCCTAATAGAGTGCCCCATGTAAATAATCAAGAAATTGGTTACATGGGGCAACTAATTAGGTATTATTAAGTCTAAAATGACATTATGTTGTCATAATTAAGTTTAGGGGGATTGATATTCCCTAATTAAGTTTTATAGTGAATAATGGAATGATTGATTTCATGGGGCACTCAATTAGGGCATATTCAGTCTGAAATTACATTAGGTTGTTTAAAATGTGTTAATGGGGCTCAATATGCCCTAATCATGTGTCCTATCCAACCAATCAATTAAGTGGTTACATGGGGCACTCAAATAAGGAATATCAAGTCTATAATGACATTAGGTTGTTACAATTAGGTTTAGGGGGGCTGATATGCCCTAATTGAGTGTGTCATGTGACCAATTGAGTGATTGGTGTTAGTGTGTTCCCATTAAGTTAGATGTCATCATTATTTACTAGTCTAAATATTATTAATGTACACACTAGGAATAGTTAAGTCCCACTTAGGTAGAGTTAGTTATCATTAATAAGTGTGGAAACTAAAGCTACATGTAATATCTTGTGATAATTAGTCATGTGATTCAGGCACATGCTCATGTACAAGTTATGGTGTGGAACTCCACATTTTATTATTTTATAACTCCACTCATCATGGAATATAATTCCACCTTTGTGATGTTGGAACTCCACTGTTGTGATATTGTAAATCTTGTTATCTTTAATTATTTTTATCACTATTCCATGTTATATATATTGACTTACATATTGTTTTAAAGAATCAAGTTAGTTAATATACTTTTTCATTTGATTTATTGGAAATACATCTTTATGATCTATTTATTTTTCTTACAGTAGTGTTTTTTATTAGAGTGAGTCCATTCTAAGGTATCATAGCTTTTCTAATTTCGGTGGTAGTTGTGGATTTCTTTAAATTCTTAGTTTTTATATATTTGCACACATTTCTCCAGCTTCCTAGCATTTTTTGAGTCAAATAACAATATAGGTTCTCAAAAATACCATTTAGGCATTTTTTTGTCTATTCCAAATTTGTAATTTTAGTGTTTATTCTATGTTACTTCCATTTATATAAAAATTAAATAAAAAATCTTGTAATTTATATTATTTAAAATGAAAAAATTAATAAAATTATGTGTTTTAAAAAGAGAGATTTTTTTGGCTTCAAAATGATTTTTTATTATTTTTAAAAGTTTTGGGCTACTAGGAGGATCTAGGTGAAATAGGATGTATGACATAATGTTTTATAGGTTTTAGTGATAACTAATACCTTTTTGGATTCTATTTTTTGAGAAATTTATACAACTTTAAGGTTTTTAAAATTTGGACACTTTTGACTCTTGGGGCATCTATTTGAAGGCTCAACACAATTTTGGTACATTTTGCATGTTGCATGCTATTCAAATTTGGTATATTTTTCATGTTGTGCAACCCCTAGCTCATGCTCAAAAACACTTACTCACCAACGCAACCACCCTCTAGGTTCTATGACTATAGCCAATGCCTAGACAAGCATACTTGCGAAGGAGATTTTAGCTCGTAATGGATTTACTTGCACCATTTAATCTCATTTTTTAAGCTGTAAAATTTCAAAGACATATCTTTTAATTTGGGATGCCTAAGAAGGTGTTTTTTCAATCTTATTAGTTTTTAAATATCTATGTAGTGGTGGGAACATTTTCTCATTTTGGTGGCATATTTTCCATAAATTATGGTTTTTTCCAAAGGTTCTTGAATCATCCTTTTTTTAACCTTCAAAAAACCATATATTTTGGTCTCTGCATTGAATCAACTTTCCATTTTTTCAAAGTGAAAATTTATCATGCTCTTCAAAATGGTGGTTTAAGATCAACTCAATTTCATATCATGTACTTTCATTAAAAAAATTACAGACTTTTATGTGTAAATCAATTATAAAATGTATTATTATATAATTTTGCCTTGTTTTTGCTAGGATAATATTTTTTGTCCATAAAATATATATTGGGTGGGTCCATTTCCATATTGGCCTTTGTGCCAACTATTATATTGGGTCTAATATTTTTTTTAAAAGAAATAATTATGAGCAATTTGGGAAGGGCATTTTAAGTGTGTTTCATTTTTGAGATTCTTTCCAAAGTTTTTCTCCATATTCTTGTAAATGTACGTGTGCTAAGACATCCACACCCTTACATAGGCAATAATAATATGCATTAAAAAAATGGCATGCTCTTCTTTGAAGAATATATACTTAAGAAAACATCATTAAAATTGTTAAGGAGGATAGGGAACTAAAAATACAAAACTCCTTATTGATCTCACTCATTTTTGGAAAATATACCCTTCTTCTATCATTATAGGATAGATTTGCACATTTTAAAAATAATATTGAAATTATGAAAACACATTCCATTGATATGATTCCACCTTTTATCATTCTATTCCTCTTGATGTACATGTTATTTCACCTATTGGAATCCCCAAATCGAATCCATTTATAGTGATGCTTGACCCATTTGAAAAGCACTAAACTAGTTTTGTATCTTGTTTACTCCACTACATGGGTCATTATAATGGACTTGTCATCATTGGTAAATGCTTATAGATAATTTTTTCCTCTATCCAGTCTATTTGTTAGATTGTTTGCCAAGGAATTATCTAGAGATAATATGTTACTTCATTAGGTCCAATTTGTGAAAAATAACATGTTTTTGTTCACTTCAATCTTCATAAAGATATTGAGTGACACATGAGTTATTATAAATAATTAATCTAGCATGAGATACCTAAGATTAATTTTTGTAATAATGAGAGCCTTAACATATATTCAGATGATTCTTTGCATCAATAATTTTTGCACATACCACTAGACCATGTATGCAATCAGAATTGCATGATGTGCATGAATTAATCCTAAAATAGATAATATAGAGCACACCTACACTTTTTATTGGGGATACACATGTTAAGTAGGAGCATGACTAATATGGGGATCCCCTAGACATGATTAGGAGATCACTTGTATCAATTATCATAACAATCATGCTAATAAGGGTTCTAAGGCCTATAGTCTAACATAATCACATAATAACCCTAAAAGGGTCCTATGATTTGATGTTCGCTTATGTAATAAACAAAAAAGTAAACTATTCTAATAATAAGAAAAGTAAACTAATCTATTATGCACCAAATCTTGTGGTACAAAGTGAGAGGTTAGATGCCAAGTAAAATATGTATAAGGAACTTCAAATAAAGTAAGTATGAGTAACACCCTAAAACATAGAACATGAAGAGTAATATTATTTGAGCCAAGACTTATGCTACTTCTATCTACTAAAAGAGAGGAGAAAAAAGTTATAATATACTTACCTGAATATGAACCCATCATGATTCAATATTTCCCTTGGCCAATGGGGCTTTGTAAGAGGTTGTTGTGTTTCACAAGGATCACTTTATTAGTTCAAAGCATCCAAGACCTATCCACAAGACTAGATTCTCCAAATAAGAAACCTAAACTAAGACTCCTCAAGTATAATGGTGGAAGAGTAGATTGTGAAGAAGCATGAGCAAATAATAACTCTTTATTGTATATTCTTAATAATTATTGAAATGACCTTGTATATATAGGAGTATCTCACTTGAAAGTTATTTAGACATGATGGTTGTGCTAGGTCGACCAAGTTGACCTAGTACATTCTCAGGCTAATGCCTAAAGTCTATGCTAGGTCAGCTAGAAGGCAAACAAGTAAAAAAAGCTAAAGTGACCCCAGAATACACTAGGTTGACTAGGTCAACCTAGTGTATTGAATAGGTAAAAAGGGTATAAAGCAAGGAGAAGAAGGAGAAAAAGAGAAAAAGACTAGAGGATTGTGCAAGGGAGAAGAAATAACTTAGGAAAAGGTTTTAGGAGCTAAATGGATTGGGAATAATGTGGTAATAAGGGATACAAATCTTGTGAAGCAATAAAGGTCTGCCCACCCCTTTCTCGGTGTACCCCTTAAGGCATGTAATAAGAGATATTGAGTCGCAATGGGTTCCTACAATATGTAAAGCATTAGTATTTGATAAAATTTAAAAATATTATGTGTATACATATTCCCCACTTGAAGCTTATCATGTGTCACTAAGGTATAATAGGGGATGGTGCTTTGAGAAAGAACATAAGGACACACACAATGCTAATGTTAAAAAAAAATTACGTTATTTTAAAAAGAATAAAATAACTAAAAGTAAATGATTGAAATGGAAACTAATTTAAAAAAAAAAAAAAAAAAAAAAAAACTAAAAAGTAAATTGAATGCATACCTTGACTTACCTTTTATCACAAGATGATTATCAGTTGTGTTTTTAGTTTTGATTATGTAAGGTGCAAAGACTACTTTCAACAAACTTAGAAATACAAAACTAAAGAGCAAAAACAAACAAACACAAGAAAAGCCAAGATAACTAGTGCTATGTGGATCAAACATACTTGGGAATTTGGCAAGCTAGGTGACAAGTGCTATGTTAGATTAAATGACCAAATTTAAAAAGAGTAAATCAGATAACTAAAAAGCCAAGGATACTAAAGATCAAAAAACTCAAACAAGTAAACCTCAAGTAAGAAAATGCAAACTCACCAATTCAAATCAAGGATACATGTTTAAAAAGGAATGATAAGCAAGACAAATCAATGGTAAAAGGAAAAACAAAATGGTAAAACAACATTTATGAGTGAGAAGTAACGATCCACATATCAATAATCAATGGAAAAAGGGAATGCATAAAATGGAAAACAACATTATTAAATTAGTAGTAACAAACCACATCTTACTCAACAATGGAAAAAGGGTACAAACTCAGGTGTTTGTAACAAGAATGACAAGTCATGATAAATGAAAAAAGGAAAGTAAACTAAGTCTAGTAAAAGTAAAATGAAGTGAAGAATATGATCCAAAGTTACTCAAACATGTTGTTTTGCTCTAAGGATAAATAAAAACTAAAACAAACTAGTGTTAGCATGTTTTTAAGAAGTGAAGAAGAAGCAACTTAAAGAAGAGGGCAAACATGTTTGGAATCAAAATTTGTGTATCAAGGGGGGAAATGAAATGGGTGGAGGGGAGAATGAAGGAAAAATGAAGGTAGAGATAACTCTTTATCAAATTCAAGACACTTAAATTAGGTTTGTCAAAACAAGAGGACTGTCAACCTTAGGGAATCTAAATAACTTATCTTAGCTACACAAGTCTTAGGTCAATAAATGGAGTATATAGATTATCTTATAAAGGCTATATGTATGAAAATTAAAATGGATATACCTCCTCACGACGTGTTCCCTGCTCTTCAGGACCCCTTAAAGATCTGTTAGTCTATTGTGAAGATTGGGTACTTGTGTGAGAAAGTAGGTAGCACCATATATATATTTTTAATTCCCCTATTCTAATCTACTAGCCTACTGCACCCCAAAGGACTTTGGATATATGTGAAGTTGACTATGGAGTTTGAGCTTTGATTGGAGATAGGAGATGTGCATGTAATCATGTCTTTTGGTGTGAATTTGATTTTTGAGATTTATATGTTGCCTTTTAGATATCATTGACTTTTGTTTCAAATGATTTAGCTTTTAACTTTCTTTATGGATTTTTCTAGATTCCTCCTCCATATGGATTTAGAAGACCAAACATGGGTGCTAAAGATGACTTTTATTTGAAAACTTGGGACAAGGTTGCTAAGAGAGAGAACATCAAAGAGCATGGAGTCTAAGAGTCTCATAAATCTAGGTGAAATAAAAGTTCTATCTTGACTTTGACCTTGTTGTATCCAATGAGGAGATGAGAGAAAGGGGAAATCAAGAGGAATGGCACATGGAACAATTTGAATTGCTTCAAATTACAAAAAAATGTGATAAAGGGCAAAAAGAGGGATACAATGATAATAAATGTGTGATTATTTATCATAATAAATAAGGATATGGAGGAAAACATGCTAACATAGATTATTATACAAATTTCATCTACCAAAAGAAGTAAAATATAATATTTCATAACAAAGATCAAAAGCATGAAAATAATTGTAATTTTATGAGGAGGGTTGGGTTTTATCCATAGTCTTATAAAGAAACTTATAAAATAAACACCTAAGAGGGTGATAATAAGAAAGAGAAAAGAAAATTTGAGGGAGCCTTTGTATAAAGAACCTCACAAAATAAAAACCCAAAGGATGCCAAAACAACATTGACATGCAACAAAAAGAGAAGGAAAAATAAGATGAAATATGGTGGTTTTTTGAGGGATGTCAGGTCTTCTCCATGGTCTTATGTAGCAACTCATAAAATAACAACCCAAGGGGTGCTAAATCAAAATTAGAAAACATAAATAAGAATGAAAAATAAGATAAAATGTGAGAAAATAAGGGAGACTATGGTACATCAAGAAACCAAAACGCCAAAAGGGAGGACTAAAGGTTTGTGAACAAGAGGGAACTACTTCAGAGGGAGAGACCCTTGCTTAAATAACCTAAAAAAATTATTAGATATATATAAAGATATAAAGCATAATAAGACGGAAATGATTAGGTGAAGTATTTTTTTTAGGAATTGAGCATTGGTGGGTTCTTTGAAAACATGGCTTTCATTAGTCTGAAGGTAGTATGTACTTGGACCAAGAATGTCTTCAACTAAGTATGAGCTCCACCATTTTTGGGCATACTTGACTTCTTCGTCATGGGTGTAGTATAATATAAGAACAAGATCACCAACATTAAATGTGCATATTTTGACACATTTATTATGTTGTCAGGCAATGCGAGTCTTAAATTAGTGATTATGTTGTAAGGCAAAGAGGAGACATTCATCAAGTAGATTAAGAGCATGAAGGTGAGCCTCACATAATTTCTATGGCATGAATATATATTTGAAGAGAAGGAATCTCAAATTCAAGAGGAAAAATAGAATCAAAACCATGGACTAGAGAAAATGGAGTTGCCTGAGTGGCAGTATGAATGCTAGTCTGATAGGTCCAAAGTGTAGGATAAAGATGAATATGCCAATCCATGTGGGTTTAAAAAATTATTTTTATAAATTATTTTATGGAGAATATTAGTAGTGGCATTAGTTTGACCATTGCACTATGGATGATAGGGAGTGGAAAATTTATAATTAATCTTAAATTTGGTTCAAAGTTGTTTAACATGTTTATTTTTGAAATTACCACCATTGTCAAAAATGATGGTGTGAGGAACAACAAAATGGCAAATGATTTGGTAAAGAATGAACTTGGAAATGGTAGGACTGGTAATATTAATAAGGGGAATGGCTTAAACCCACTTGGTAAAGTACTTGGTAGTGGTGATAATCAAGACATGACCATCTTGGGAACGAGGAAGATTACTAACGAAATTGAATCCCCATGTGTAAAATGGCCAAGGAGATTCAATGGTTTGAAGTTCATCTGGTGGAAAATGAATGAGATAATTATAAATCTGACAAGGATTACACTTTTTAGAATATTGAATAGCATCCTTTTCTACAGTAGGCGAATAGTAACCCATACATAGGCATTTGTGAGCTATAATGTGTGTGCTATAGTGACCACCACAAATGCCCCCATGTGCTTTTTCAAGTAGAGAAGGGACATCATCTTGCATGAAAAAATAGAGTAAGGTACGTTCGACATTGTGATAATAAAGGATGTTATGTCTAAATATGTAATTGAAAGCTTGTTTGCAAAGACATGTCTTTTCACAAGAATCTAAGATAGGAGGATAAGTTTGATGTTCTAAGAATTAGATGATATTATGATACTAAGGAAAGGTTTTAGGATTTGAAAGGATTTTTAATAATGTGGTAAGGGACAACAATCCTATAAAGCACCAAAGGTCTGCCCACCCCTTTCTCGATGCACCCCTTAAGGCATACACTTAGAGAGATTCAAACACGATGGGTTCCTGCAAGATGTAAAGCATCAATATTTGATAAAAGTTAAAAATATTATGTGTATACATATCACATGCATGCATCCTCTTTTACTTTGCATGTTAATATATTATAATATTGTTAATATACTCTTAGTACTACAAATCTCACCATGGTACCATGAATACATAAGAATCAAACATACATTATAATATACTTATATATTATCAATGAGTGGTACCATATTATCATTACCAATGTGCATCTCACCATGAAATAAGATTATAAGCAAAATGGATCAAAGACATAAATATCATTTCAAGCTATGTCACATAGTTGTGAAGTTAAAATCTCTCAAAATAACCAAAGTTTCATAATGTGATGTACTCACAGTTTCCATAGAGGTACAAGTTACATTAGAAGGGATGCCATAATTTCTAATTTTTATAAATCAAAAATTTTACAAAGGGAAAGTGTGTAAATTGGTGGTTGTATCTCACCTTTTCTGCATGATGCGATATGTAATAATAATCTAATATTTATGGTGGAGGTGGTGCAAATATGAATGACATGTCACGCATGTCAATATATTGGCAACATGGATGGATGAAATCTAAAATATACTCTTGGACCCTAATGTCTTGTCCCCACATCAATGCCATTATAGCATTGATTTGAGTTACACATAGGATGTGCAATCGTGTCATAATCAAAATTCCACCACCCAACAAGCTGCATATCCATTTTCTATAGGTGCAAGTAATCTAAATATAAAAAGCTACAGTACATGTAGCTTTAGTGTATGTTATGGTCCCTCTAGTGTTTTATACTAAATATAATATAATATAAGGTACCTTATATTATGTTGTTTTAATCTCATTTAAATTGACACCTGGTGCATCTATTAGTGGAAGTTATAGATTGCATTAATAGATGTGACATATCACTAAAATTTTCACATCCATATCCCTTAATCTATTTGAGTCCATACATTAAAATGACCTATCATTACCCCTCTTAATATGTTTATTTATGGAAACAATGGTTGTATAATTAAATGTTAATAAATAATCAAGCGAAAAAAGTTTTTTGGATGATAATTTTGGATATGAAATATTTAAAATGATACACGAATCTTAATCACCCTAAAATTATAGGAGATATGTCAATAATACACTCACTATCTAACCTATATATCAACCCTTCATTTTCATTTGACCACTACACAAGAATGAAGGATAATATATATGTAAATCTGAGAAGAGCAAATGAAGCAAGACTTAATGTAATACCTATTCCACATCATTTACTACAAATGTAGGATTTATCAATAAACACACAAAAGTGCATTTTCATAACATTTATTTTGATCTTTACTACTAATCATATAATTCACACTAGTAACCTCTCAATAAAATATAAATACATTCCTTCTTGGCATTCCTTGTACCATCGAGGCAAATTCTAGTGTTTAATTATTTTAGGGCTTCATATAACATTTTTTGGAATGCTAGATACATTTTATTAACATTAATCCTCAAGTTGGATGATACATGGTTTGTACAATGGGAATGCATAGAAGTAAACATCCGTGAAACATTTCATGCTATACTAGTGACACATTGGATGCTATGGTGGCATGTTGGATGCTAAGCTAGATGTTACATTAAGTATATTTTATAGCTAGTAATATAATATATATTTTTTGATACTAAATAATAAGAAGATACAGGCCCTTACCCTAGGATCTAAATAAGATTTCTGTTACAGATCTATTCCAAAAATACCAAATAATATCCAAAAATTAAAAAAAGTAGATAAGCAAAAAGACATATAGGCCAAAAACCCATTAGCCAAAAATAAAAGAATCCTCCATCTGAAATGGAACAAAAGAATTTAAAACTGGTCATCTACGATAAGAAGACAAAAAATATAAAATCCAAAAACTTCAAATTTGAGCATTCCATAAGTGGATGATAGAAATACCCTTTGGAAGGAACTCCTATAATAGATCTGTGGGATCTCCAATTCTCATCAACTTGTAACTATTAGGAAAAATATGGAGGTCAACAATGTTCATGTCAACTAGAATTAAAGCAAGATGAAGTCATAATTATTAAAACATAAGATTATTCATAATGGCCCATTTCCATTTCAAGATATTTAATAATGTTTCTCATTTGTTTCTAAGAGAGGGTCAAATATATTAACAACCCATTTGTTTTTTCCAAGCACTAATTTTGGATAATCATCAGCAACCTATTTTTCATTCCACAAAGTCCTATACCCAAAATGAGAAACAAAAGTCACTAGTATCGGATCTAAGGGTAATATAAGTCTAAGAGGTGGACTACCATGATAATTAACATTCAAATTAGTATTAAGATGAGATAAATTCAGAATTTTTAGAATGGTATCAAGATTTTCATCAAGTATATGAAAGTAAGATAAAGGTTCACCAAAAAAAGAGAAGATTTGGGATTTTTCTATTTGTTTCCATCTATTATGGATTAAATTCATGACAAATAAATGTGTGGTTGAGTCAAGATTAAATTTTCCATAGCTTCTTTAAGAGTAAACTTAAGCAAGTCTAGAATCTAATTTATTACTTCCTCATTTAGATGGCTTTGTTTAATGCATAAAATAATATAATTTAAGGTAAATAATGAGGAAGGATTGAAAACCTTCAATAACATATTATCACTTACAAGACCCATTTTCAAGGATTCCTTTGATTTATAAATGAACATTAACCAATTCCATATGAAAGTAGAGTTATTTGCTTAAATCTACCTCCTTATAAACCTCTTATAGTGAATGGAATTCATAGAACAAAGGAAACAAAGCATTAAAAAAGGAAAATTAGAATCAATAAGGAAAACCAATAATTAAAATAACAAGGGGCATATCTAATGTCACTCTATTCCCACATGCCAAGTCACATGGATGATATAATGACAAATAGTAGAAAAAATCCATGCCACTCAATTCAAAATAATGAAGACAAGAAAAGTTTCATACCATCCAAGGATTAGCTAGGGTGAATGAAATATTCTAATGTGAGAGCCAATAAATTATCCCATGAGGGACTCCCTTTTCAATACCAATCTTCATAAGGACTAATATAATGACCCATAGTTCTCCATGAGGATTAAGATAAAGAGTCCCATAATTTTTCAAGAAATCTATATGGGAATGGATTTATCGATAGCCATGGGAGAAATAACTATTATCAAAAAAGGGGATAGCTTGACAAATATCTAGGATGACAATATTAAGTTTCTAATGTACTGTGCCACCCAATTTACCTGTGTTGATAACCAACATATAATCACCTTTCATTGTTAATTTTCTAAAGTTAGCATTGATATCTAGTGCCAAACTTCTTAGGAGAGCTTGAGCTTTGACATAGTTTTTTTTTCCATCAGATATTACAAGCATAACATGATAACACCTTGCTACGATTATCTTTAAAAAGGCCCCATACTCTAGATAGACTAGGGTTATCTTTGGAAGCCCCATAAAAAATAAGCTTAACAAATTTTTAATAGGGCGATTCCAAGTTGCCAACATTATTTGATTAGATTGAATTTGTTTCATAAATAAATTTCACTTCAGGATAATATGGAGATTTTATCTTAAAGTCTTATTTTTTGGGGCCTAAACCTTTACCTTAAACACTTCTTGGATCAAGGATTCAATTTTAAGGGTTAAAAGATAATGTAAGAGTGAATAATATATAAATATTTTATTATTTCTTTCTCTCCAAATGCTCCAAATGATCAAATATGGGGCCATAGCCCAAATTCCATTGATATGTTTACCACCCTCATATGTCTAGTTAACCAAATAATATAGTATATATTTAGTATCATATAGTTATATATTTATATAGTTAAATAATATTATATAAATATATATTATGTATGCAATGGGTTAGGACCAACCTATAAATTTCCTATCTCTAAAGATCCACACTCAGAGAAGGTTAAGTAAAGAGAACACATTGATACTTAATGATTCAATATGTGACCAAATAGATCCACAAACCTATAAGAGGAGCACCTATAACATAATGTCAAAGGAAAGGGTTCCAAATACTTCAAGCCAATAACACAATGAGGTAGCTCAAACTAGATCTCTACTTATAAGTAATCTAATATTGTAAACAAGCAATGTAAGTAAGGGGGAAGGGTTAAAAACATGTAAAAATGGGTAAGGAGCCATTGTAGGCAAATGAGGGAATAGGATAACTAAAGTGGATAGATTAAAATCTCAATAAAACCTATAACCACAATAAGTATGAGTGTAGAGAAGGTTAAATAAAGATACATAAACATTAATTTATTAAGCAATAAAAAACGTATATCTACTAAATGAAAGATCTAGGATTAGAATATACTAACCTTGATGAAGAACCCACCGAGTCTAAATCTCCCCCTTGGACAATAGTTCTTTGTAAAATATTGTTGTGTTTTTAAAGACTTTAAAGGTTGAATCGAGCTCTAGGCTAAAAGGAATCCTCCTAATGAATCTCCAAGGCTATAAAATTTAATACTCTAAGCAATAACTATTCCAAAATTATATTAGGGATATAGTGCAAGTAGAAACAGAGTGAAACGAGTGTATATCATATATTGGAATGAAAGGGTGACTTGTATTTATAGTGGTCAATGATCCTAATCCATCTTGAAAGTTAAGCTGATGATATTGGATCTCAATGTAGTTTGAAATGAGTTGTATGACATTGACATTATTGAGTTGGTTAATACTATAAGACTTTATTTTCTTGGCCAATATAATATAATGATGATATTGACCAAGATGATACCATAACATAAAATGGAAAAGGTTTTGAAATAGGAAGTATATATATAACATTTGAGTATAAGAAAAAAATTATTATAATTTAAGTTACACACACACACACACTTTAAATATGTTTAAGTGTGGTTTCAAACATCTAGGAGTTATAATGTGAATTATAGATGTTGGAGGGTCCTATTAGATTTTAGACTTAGCCATATATTAGGGTTTTAAAACTTATGTACACATCATAATATGTAACTGGATAAACACTCTAAAGAAGATATATTGATAATAGTAAATGTGTGATCATGATATGGATAACAACATCTCTCGTAAAGTTACAAAGGCTTGCCCACCCCTTTCTTGGTGCACCCTTTAAGGTGTGCACTCTAGGAGATTGAAGCTTTATAAGTTGCTATAAGAGAAAGCGTGAGTAATGATAAAACTGAAAAATATTATGTGTATACATATTATGTATGGAATATTTCTAAGTATATCGATCTCAAGGTTTGAATCTTAGAATTTTTCACATACATATTGATTAATAATGTTAGATTTTTTATTAACTTGTCAAAAAAAAAATTAGGGGGCTCACTATGTCACAATTGAGTTCCCCATGTAACCAATCAAGTTATTGTTTACATAAAAACTTAATTAGGGCATACTGTGTTTGAAATCACACTAATTTGTCATAATTAGGTTTAGGGGGATTGATATGCCCTAATTGAGTACCCTGTATCCAATCTATTAATTGGTTACACAAGGCACTCAATTAGGGCATATTGGTTAAAAATTTCATTATTCTATCATAAGGTTAAGGGGGATCTATATGCACTAATTGATTGATTGGTTGCAATAGGAACTTAATTATGGCATATCGAGTCTAAAATGATATTATGTTATCATAAGTATGTTTAAAAGGATTGATATTCCATAGTTATGTACCCCATGAAACTAATATAGTGATTATTTGAATGAATAACTCATTTAGGAAAAATAAAATTCAAAAGAACATCAAGCTTTCAATATTAGGTTTAGGGGGATCAATATTCCCTAATTGTATGTCACATGCAATTAATTGTGTGTGGCACTCCATTAGGGTATACTGAGTCAAAATCACATTAGGTTGTAGAAAATGTGTTTAGGGTATCGTTATTCCATAATTATGATTAATGGAATTGATATGCCTTTATATATTATCCCATATAAAGAATTAAATGATTGGTTGAAAATGATACTCAATTAATGGATATTTGTTTTGGGATTACAATACTTCTTTGTAATTAAGTTTAGGGGATCAATATGCTCATAATCGAGAGCTACATGTAATCAATGGATTGATTGCTTTCATATGGCTCTCAATTAGGGCATATTTTAATGAAAAATCATTATTTGATCATAATTATGCTTAGTGAGATCTATATATATTAATCAATTTCCACATGCAACTAATCAAGTGATTGGTTTCACAGGACACTCAATTAGGGTAAATTGGGTCTAAAATGACATTATATTGTCATAATTATGTTTAAAGTGATTTATATTCCCCAATTTTGTGCCTCATGCAACTACTTGGGTGATTATTTTCATGGATCAAAATAAATTATGGCATATTGAGTTTAAAATGACATTGGTTTGTTGTAACCAAGTTTAAGGGGCTTAATATGCCCCAATCAAGTTACCTATGCAACTAATCAAGTGATTGGTTGTACATGGCACATAATTGGGATATATCAAGTTTGAAATGATATTATGTTATCACAATTGGGTTTAAGGAACTTGATATGCTCTAATCAAGTGTCTCATGCAACCATTTAAGATAATGGTTGCATAGGGAAACCAAACAAGGCATTTTTAGTCTAGAATTACATTAGGTTATTTTAGTTGTGTTTATGGGGATTGATATGCCCTAATTGATTTCCCTATTAAATTAATCAAGTGATTCATTTCACAAGGCACTTAATTAGAACATACTGAGTATGTAATTAATTTTAGTTTTTATAATCATGTTTAGGGGCCCAGATATGCCCCAATTAGTGCCTCATGCAATTGATCAATAAATTTGTTGAATGAGGGACTCAAGTAGGAAATATTGAGTTTTAAATCACAATAATCTATTATAATTATGTCTAGGGGCTCAATAAATCCTAATATAGTTCCCCATACAACCAATTGAGTGATTAGATGTATGAAGCATTTAATTGGGGAATATTGAGTCTAAAATTACCTTAGTTTTACATAATTGTGTTTAGGGGGTTAGATATAATAATTGATTTACCTAAAATTCCAATTGAGTGATTATTTACTCAAAGCACTTAGTTAGGGCATATCAAGTTAGAAAATGCATTATATTATCTAATTAGTTTTAGGCAATCAATACCTTAACCGAGTGTCTTGTGTAACCAATCTAGTGATTGGTTGCATGAGGAAATTAATCAAGGTATATCAAGTTTTAAATGTCATTAATTTTTAAAAATTAGGTTTAAGGAGCCTTATATGACTGACTTGATTGCCTCACACAATCAATCAATTAGTTGTATGAGACACTCAATTAGAGGATATTGAGTCTAAATTTACATTAAGTTATTAAAATTGTGTTTAGGGGCTCAATATACCCTAATTATCATCCCCTTGTAACCAATCAAGGGATTGGATTCATGGGGCACTCAATTAGATCATATTGAGTTTGAAATTACATTAGGGGTTTTCAACTATGTTTAAGGGCCTCAATATGACGTAATCAAGTGCTTCATACAACTAATTGAGAAATTAGTTACATGATACACTAAATTAAGGCATTTTAATCCCAAAATGTCATTAGGATATCATAATTAGGTTTATGGGGCTCAATATGCCCCAATTGAGTGTCCTATGCAACCAATTGAGAGATTGGTTACATGGGGCACATAATTAGGGCATATTAATTTTCAAATTACATTTTATTTTGGAAAATATGTTTATGGGTTTGATTTGTCCTAGTTAATTTTAGGTGGTTTGATATACCTTAAGTGTGTTGTTCAACAAATCAAGTGATTAGTTACACTTGAAACTCAATTCAGGTATGTTGAGTCCAAAAATAAATTAGGTTATCACAATTGTGTTTAGGGGGCTTGATATGATCAAATAGTTTTCCCCATGATACCAATCAAACTATTGGTTTTAAGTGACACTATGCCATAATAGAGTGATCCATGCAGATAATCAAGAAAATGGTTACATGAGGTACCTAATTAGGTCTTATTAATTCTAAAATGACATTAGGTTGACATAATTAGGTTTAGGGTGCTTGATATGACCTAATTAAGTTTTTATTGTGAATGATGGAATGATTGATTACATGGGGCACTCAATTAGGACATACTAAATTCAAAATTACTTTAAGTTGTGTAAATTATATTGATAGGGCTAAATATTCCTGAATCGAGTGCCCCATCCAACCAATCAATTAGGTGGTTGCATCAAACTGGGCATATCAAGTTTAAAATGACATTAGGTTATTGCAATTATGTTTAATGGGTCCAATATTCCCTAGTCGATTATCCCATGTAATTGATTGAGTGATTGATGTTGGTGTGTTTCCATTAAGCTATATGTCATCATTATTTACTAGTAAATATTATTCATGCACACACTAGGAAATAGTTAACTCAAACTTAGGTAGAGTTAGTTATCATTAATAAGCATGGAAAATAAATTTAAGTGCAATATATTATGGAAATTACTCATGTGATTCATGCACATGTTTTTGAATAAGTTATGGTGTGTAACTACACCTTTTATGATGTTGTAGATCCACTCCTCATGGAGTGTAATTCCACCTTTGTGATATTGAAACTCTAGTTCTCTGTAATTATTTTTATCACTATTCCAAGTTATAAATATAGGATCTTGTATATTGTTTAAAACAATCAAGTTAGTTAATATAATTTTTCATTTGGTTCATTAGAAATACAATCTTCCTTATTATCTACTTATTTTTTCTTGTAGTAGTGTTTTCTTGAATTAGAGTGACTCCATTCTAAGGAGCTTCCTGAGTATTCCCCATTTCTACATGATATTAGAGCTTTTATCATTTAGGTGGTAGTTATGGATTACTTTATAGTTTTATTTTTTTATATAATCCTACACACTTCTCTAGCTTCCTATCATGTTTTTTGATTTGTCTAGCAATCTAGGTTCTCAAAAATACCATTTGGGTATTTTTTGTCTGATCCAAATATGTAAATTTAGAGTTTTTTCCATTTTTGTAAAAATATAAAATTTTATTGTAACTTATAGTATTTTAAATGAAAATTTCAAAAATTAAATGTGTTTAAAAAAAGGTAATTTTTTTGGGCTTCAAAATTATTTTTTATTATTTTTTGAATTTTTGGGCTACTAAGAGGATCTAGGGGCAACATGATGTAGGACATAATGTTTTATAGTTTTTATTGCCAACTAATACCTTTTTGGATTATATGTTATGAGAGATCTATATAAAGTACAAGTTTTTAAAAATTTGACACTATAGACTCTTGGGGCATTTGTTTGAAGGCTCAACACAATTTTGGTACATTTTGCATACTGCACAACATTGGCGCATTTTGCATGCTATTAACAACTAGTACATTTTTCATGTTGTACAACCTCTTGATCATGATCTAAAAAACTTAGTCACCCATGCAAGCACCCTAGATCACTTATGACTATAGACAATGCCTAGACAATAATAAAAACACTTGCGAAGCATTTTTTAGCCTGTAACGACTTTGCTTGCACCATTTAACCTCCTTTTTAAAGCTGAAAACATTCAAAGGCATATATTTTGATTAAAGATGCCTAAGAGGGTGGTTTTTTGTAAATATTACTAGTTTTTCAATATCTATATAATGGTGGGTTTTTTTTCATTTTTTGGTTGCATATTTTCCATAAATTATAGTTTTTTTTGAAGGTTGTTGAATTGTCCTATTTTTTGAACCTTCAAACAACCATATCTTTTAATTTTTTCATTGAATCAACTTTCCATTTTTTTAAAAAGTGAAAATGTATTGTTCTCTTCAAAATGGTGGTTTTATATCATTTCAATTTAGTATCATGTATGTGTTTTGAGTTTAAAAAAATTACAAACTTTTATGTGTAAATCAATTATAAAATGTATTATTATAAAGTGTTTCCATTTTTGCCAGGATACTATTTTTATGTGCATAAAATATGTACTATGTGGGTCCATTTCCATCTTGACCTTTATGCCAACTATTATATTAGGTCAAATATTTTTAAAAAAATAAATAATTATGAGTAGTTTGGGAAGGGTTTTTTTTAGTTTGTTTAAATTTTAAGGTTATTTCTAAGGTTTTTATCCTTATTATTGTAAATTTATTTGTGCTAATATATTCACACTCTTATGAAAGCCAATAATAATATGAATTCTAAAAATGACATGCTCTTCTTTGAAGTATGTTAACTTCAATAAGACATTGTTAAAATTATTGAAGAGAATGGGAAACTAAACATACAAAATTCCTTATTGCTCTTAATAATTTTTGGAAAAGATACCCTTATTCAATCATTATAGGACATAGTTGCACATTTATAAAATCATATTGAAACTATGGACATATATTCCATTGATATGGTTCCATCTTTTATCATTCTAGTCCTCTTGATGTATATGTTTTTGCACGTATTGGAATCCTCAATTCAAACACATATACAATGATGCTTGGCCCATTTGAGAAGCACACAACTAGTTTTGGATCCTATTTACTCTATTGCATGGATAATTATAGTGGACTTTTGGGCATTGATAAACACTTATGAATATTTTTTTCCTCTATCCAATCTATTTTTTAGTTTTTTTCCCAAGGAATTAGCTACAGAGAAGATGTTGCTTCATGGGTCCTTTTATGCTAAAATCACATGTTTTTATTCACTTCACTCTTCATAAGGATATTGAGTGACACATGAGTTACCATAAACACTTTATCTATCATGAGAGACTCGAGATTAATTTTTTTAAGAATGAGAGCCTTGACACATCTTCAGATGATTCTTTGCATGCATTGTTTTTTCACATGCCACTAGATCACATACATGCATCCTATTATACCATCCATGTTCATTTAGGATGTATTTTTTTTAATCAATTATGATGGCATTGTCAGTGGAATTTATGTGTTGGAATGATTCCTCCATTATTTAGATACATTATCCACATTCTTTTGATACTACTTAGTAGTGCTCCCTTATTTTGGAACAACTCTATTTGACATTGATTCCTTGATTTGGATAAACTCTTACATTGAGGATGGCCTTTATTTGAAGATAGACACTCTATTTTTGGAGATATTCTAGAGTATATAGCATTTTATTGTCTTATTAAGTGTTTTTTATATATATTTTACTTGTATTAATATATAAATTACCATCATATTTTTATGACCCCTTTTTTATATGCATCAACACATTGACAATAAATCTATCTCCTTATTTTGAGCATATCCTGGCATACCTAGTATATATCATTATTTTATGTTTGAGTAGTGGATTTGGACCAGTCATATAAATATTTTTATTCAATCCACCATTCAACATTATGGGGGTGTGGGAATTGATACTACTTATCCAAGTGTTATGTCCTTTTCTTACCCTTAGCATATCACAACATATACTTTAAAATTTTTATTTAGTTGATGGAATTCAGTTAGTGAAATATTCCATACATTTGACACTTCACTTGATAGTGTTACAATTTGGCATCCCTAACATCTATTAGTTCTTCAATTTTTGAATGGTGGATTTAGACCAGTCATGTAGCTTTTAATTCTTCACTAGTCCATTCACTTGCACTTTATTTAGTGGTGGATCAACCCACATCATTCATTTTCTCTTCATGGATCAACCACCTAATGGTTTTGTACTTATTACACTTAATATAATGATGGCTCAGCCTACAAAATGTGTCTTTTGTGGTGGATTATCCAACATAGTGTAGTATTTAATGGTGGACCAACCACCTAAAACAAATTTCTTCAACATTATTAAACTACTTGTGTGTTTTACTACTTCTTGGGATGCCTCGCATCATGTCTTAGCACTTCTAGTCAATTAAGTTGTTTTACTAGTTTTAAAGACCCTTATGAGGTTTCTTATTTTTTCTAGTGCTTATTGTACATGGGTACCACACCAAGCCTAGTTGTTGGGACTTATTTTTAGAATATTGGCTCATTTATTTTTCTCCCTAGGTTTAAATTAAGGGGTGTTAGTGTTTTCACATTAGGCTATATGTTATCATTATTTACCACTTTAAATATTATTCATGTACACTATAAAATACTTAAGTCCCACTTGGGTAGAGTTAGTTATCATTAATAATTGTGGATAATAAATTTACGTGCAATATCTTGTCATAATTAGTCATGTGATTCATTCACATGCTCATGAACATGTTATGGTGTGTAATTATACCTTTTATGATGTTGTAAATCCTCTTCTCATCTAATTTAACTCCACCTTTACAATTTTTCAACTCTAAATTTTTAATATTACATCTGTAATTATCATTAACTATTTTTATCACTACCCCTTATTATAGATACATAGACTTGTGTCTTTTTTTTAAACAATCAAGTCAAATAATATACTTTTGCATTTAGTTCATTGGCAATACAATATTATTTAGTTTTTATTTAATTGTTACTTACAATAGTGTTTTCTTATATTGGAGTGAGTCTATTCTAAGGATTCCTTTTCTTACCCTTAGCATATCACAACATATACTTTAGAAATTTTATTTAGTTGATGGCATTCAATTAGTGAAATATTTAATACATTTGACACTTCACTTGATAGTGTTACAATTTGGCATCCCCAACATCTATTAGTTCTTCAATTTTTGAATGGTGGAGTTAGACCAGTCATGTAGCATTTAATTCTTCACTAGTCCATTCACTTGCACTTTATTTAGTGGTGGATCAACCCACATCATTCATTTTCTTTTCATGGATCAACCACCTAATGGTTTTGTACTTATTACACTTAATATAATGATGGCTCAGCCTACAAAATGTGTCTTTAGTGGTGGATTATCCAACATAGTGTAGTATTTAATGGTGGACCAACCACCTAAAACAAATTTCTTCAACATTATTAAACTACTTGTGTGTTTTACTACTTCTTGGGATGCCTCGCATCATGTCTTAGCACTTCTATTCAATTAAGCTGTTTTACTAGTTTTAAAGACCCTTATGAGGTTTCTTATTTTTTCTAGTGCTTATTGTACATGGGTACCACACCAGGCCTAGTTGTTGGGACTTATTTTTAGAATATTGGCTCATTTATTTTTTCTCCCTAGGTTTAAATTAAGGGGTGTTAGTGTTTTCACATTAGGCTATATGTTATCATTATTTACCACTTTAAATATTATTAATGTACACTATAAAATACTTAAGTCCCACTTGGGTAGAGTTAGTTATCATTAATAATTGTGGATAATAAATTTACGTGCAATATCTTGTCATAATTAGTCATGTGATTCATTCACATGCTCATGAACATGTTATGGTGTGTAATTATACCTTTTATGATGTTGTAAATCCTCTTCTCATCTAATTTAACTCCACCTTTACAATTTTTCAACTCTAAATTTTTAATATTACATCTGTAATTATCATTAACTATTTTTATCACTACCCCTTATTATAGATACATAGACTTGTGTCTTTTTTTTAAACAATCAAGTCAAATAATATACTTTTGCATTTAGTTCATTGGCAATACAATATTATTTAGTTTTTATTTAATTGTTACTTACAATAGTGTTTTCTTATATTGGAGTGAGTCTATTCTAAGGATTCCTTTTCTTACCCTTAGCATATCACAACATATACTTTAGAAATTTTATTTAGTTGATGGCATTCAATTAGTGAAATATTTCATACATTTGACACTTCACTTGATAGTGTTACAATTTGGCATCCCCAACATCTATTAGTTCTTCAATTTTTGAATGGTGGAGTTAGACCAGTCATGTAGCATTTAATTCTTCACTAGTCCATTCACTTGCACTTTATTTAGTGGTGGATCAACCCACATCATTCATTTTCTTTTCATGGATCAACCACCTAATGGTTTTGTACTTATTACACTTAATATAATGATGGCTCAGCCTACAAAATGTGTCTTTAGTGGTGGATTATCCAACATAGTGTAGTATTTAATGGTGGACCAACCACCTAAAACAAATTTCTTCAACATTATTAAACTACTTGTGTGTTTTACTACTTCTTGGGATGCCTCGCATCATGTCTTAGCACTTCTATTCAATTAAGTTGTTTTACTAGTTTTAAAGACCCTTATGAGGTTTCTTATTTTTTCTAGTGCTTATTGTACATGGGTACCACACCAGGCCTAGTTGTTGGGACTTATTTTTAGAATATTGGCTCATTTATTTTTTCTCCCTAGGTTTAAATTAAGGGGTGTTAGTGTTTTCACATTAGGCTATATGTTATCATTATTTACCACTTTAAATATTATTAATGTACACTATAAAATACTTAAGTCCCACTTGGGTAGAGTTAGTTATCATTAATAATTGTGGATAATAAATTTACGTGCAATATCTTGTCATAATTAGTCATGTGATTCATTCACATGCTCATGAACATGTTATGGTGTGTAATTATACCTTTTATGATGTTGTAAATCCTCTTCTCATCTAATTTAACTCCACCTTTACAATTTTTCAACTCTAAATTTTTAATATTACATCTGTAATTATCATTAACTATTTTTATCACTACCCCTTATTATAGATACATAGACTTGTGTCTTTTTTTTAAACAATCAAGTCAAATAATATACTTTTGCATTTAGTTCATTGGCAATACAATATTATTTAGTTTTTATTTAATTGTTACTTACAATAGTGTTTTCTTATATTGGAGTGAGTCTATTCTAAGGATTCCTTTTCTTACCCTTAGCATATCACAACATATACTTTAGAAATTTTATTTAGTTGATGGCATTCAATTAGTGAAATATTTCATACATTTGACACTTCACTTGATAGTGTTACAATTTGGCATCCCCAACATCTATTAGTTCTTCAATTTTTGAATGGTGGAGTTAGACCAGTCATGTAGCATTTAATTCTTCACTAGTCCATTCACTTGCACTTTATTTAGTGGTGGATCAACCCACATCATTCATTTTATTTTGATGGATTAACCACCTAATGGTTTTGTACTTATTACACTTTATTTAATGATGGCTCAGCCTACAAAATGCATCTTTAGTGGTGGATTAGCCAAGATAGTGTAGTATTTAATGGTGGACCAACCACCTAAAACAAATTTCTTCAACATTATTAAACTACTTGTGTGTTTTACTACTTCTTGGGATGCCTTGCATCATGTCTTAGCACTTCTATTCAATTAAGTTGTTTTACTAGTTTTAAAGACCCTTATGAGTTTTCTTATTTTTTCTAGTGCTTATTGTACATGGGTACCACACTAGGCCTAGTTGTTGGGACTTATTTTTAGAATATTGGCTCATTTATTTTTTCTCCCTAGGTTTAAATTAAGGGGTGTTAGTGTTTTCACATTAGGCTATATGTTATCATTATTTACCACTTTAAATATTATTCATGTACACTATAAAATACTTAAGTCCCACTTGGGTAGAGTTAGTTATCATTAATAATTGTGGATAATAAATTTACATGCAATATCTTTTCATAATTAGTCATGTGACTCATTCAAATGCTCATGAACATGTTATGGTGTGTAATTCTACATTTTATGATGTTGTAAATCCTCTTCTCATCTAATTTAACTCCACCTATACAATTTTTCAACTCTAAATTTTTAATATTACATCTCTAATTATCATTAACTATTTTTATCACTACCCCTCATTATAGATACATAGACTTGTGTCTTTTTCTTAAACAATCAAGTCAAATAATATACTTTTGCATTTAGTTCATTGGCAATACAATATTATTTAGTTTTTATTTAATTATTACTTACAATAGTGTTTTCTTATATTGGAGTGAGTCTATTCTAAGGATTCCTGGGTATTCCCCATTTTTATAATTAGTTGTATAGGGGCACTCAACTATGGCATATTAAATAAAAACTTACATTAAATTTTTAAAATTACGTGTAGGGGTTGATATGCTTTAATAAAGCACCTTGTGTATCAATTCAATTGATTGGTTGCATGAGGAACTCAATTAGGGACATTGAGTATAAAATGATTTTATCATGTTATAATTAGGTTTATGGGGATCGATATGCCCTAATTAAGTGTCTTGTGAAACATATCAAGGAATTGGTTGCACATGGCACTCAATTATAGCATATTGAATTTTAAATTACATTAGGTTGTCAAATTTGAGTTTAGGGGGGATTGATATCCCTAATTTAGTGCATTTTTAAACCAATCAAGTGATTAGTTTTATGGGGCACTCAATTGTGACATATTTAATTGTAATTTATATTGCAATGTCCCAATGTTTTTAAGGGTATTGATATTCCCTAATTGAGTGATCCATGCAACCAACAAGTAAATGGATGCATTGGTCATTCAAATAGGATACATTGAGTCCAAATTTATATTTTTTTTGTGGTCATGTTTAAGAGGCTTGATATGACCCAATCAACTTCCTTCCACAACCAATCAAGTGATTGGTTTCATAAAAAACTTGAATAGGTCATCTATATCCTCCAAAACATAATCACAAAAAAATAATGTAATTTTAGACTTAACATATCCTAACTGAATGCCAAATGCAACCAACCACTTGATTGGTTACATGAAGCACTCAATTAAAAGATATCAAATAATGCATATTGAGTTAAAAATTACATTAAATTATGGAAATTATTTTTATTTTATCTAGTTATTCCCTAATTTAATTCCCAATGTAATTAATCAAGTGATTAGTTGCAAGGGGTACTCAATTAAGAAAAAATGAGTCCAAAATAATATAATATTATCAAAATTAGGTTTAGGGGGCTTGATATGCGCTAATCAAGTATCTCATGCAACTAGTTGAGTGATTAGCTATATGAGACACTCAATTATGATATATAGAGTTAAAAATTAATTAAGTTGTCATGATTATGTTTAAGGGGTTCAATATTCCCTAATCGAGTGTATCATGTAACAATCAAGTGATTGGTTTCATAGGGAACTCAATTAGGGAATATTAATTTTGAAATCTCATTAGGTTATCATAATTATATTAAGGGGGCTTGATATGCTATAATAATCTACCCCTTGCAATCAAATGAGTGATTAGTTTCATGGGATACTCATTTGAGGCATACTAAGTTTAAAATTATATTAAGTTGTCAAAATTGTGTTTAGGGTCGTAGTATGCCCTAATTGAGTTTCTCATATAACCGATCTCTCAATTAGGTCATATTGAGACTAAAATGACATTAGGTTATGAAAATCAAGTTTAGAGGGATTGATATGCCCTAATATAGTGCCCCACACAACTAATTGATAAATTGGTTGAATGGGGAACTTAATAATGGAAAATCAAGTTAGAAATAACATTAGGTTGTCATAAGTTTATGGGGCTTGATATGCCCTAATTATGTGCCACATATAACTAATTGAGTCATTGGTTGCACCAATTATGTCATATTACATAATAAATTACATTAGGTTGTTGCAATTGTATTTAAGGGCCTAAATATTCCCTAATTATGTGCCCCATACAACGAATCGAGAGATTAGTTACATGAGTCATAAATTACATCAAGTTGTCTCAATTCATAAACCCATTAATATATGTATTTAATAAAAAATATAATCTAATATATCCATTGTGCATTTATAAACACAGAAATTATAATAGACACCAAAACTAAAAATTTCCATTGACACAAATAAAATATTATGTAATAGCAAAACTTTACTTGTTTAACATCACCTTAAGTATTTTTATAACATGAAAATATAATAAACAAATATGATTCTTCATTATGATCCTTTTTAATGCCATCTAATGTATCATGTGACACATTTACATTATATTAAATTAATCTTTGGGTATCCCAATTTTTTTTAATGCCAGTTCACCCAATTCTTGATCATCACTATCTATTTGGAAGAACACTTCTAGTTCAAATTCTTCATCCTGATCTTCTGAAACATTTTCATCCTAAGTAATACCTTCATCTTTCCAAATGTATTCATCTTGTGAAACATATTCATATTAAAAAAAATATCCATATATCAAAACTTATTCATATTCAATAACATCTTATTATTCAAATGAAACATATTCATATTATTTTATGTTATACCTTGATCCTTTTTGGAAGATGTGTCTTAACCTTGGGTCAAGATGTATATAAATTCCAAGATATGCATCTCTGAATCAGGATAGAAGAAAACCTATGCTAAATATAAAACAATGATAAACTATTAATAATTTAAATAAAAATTTTAGGCATTAAAAACATTAAAAATATACCTAATCACAATGCTATGGAAACATGTAAGGCTTATTACACTCTAAAAATCCTTTGACAAGTCTACCGCATAAATATGACTATATATATTAGACATTATATATGTTATCAATGGATGAGCACCACTTGCATCAAAAAATTATAATTTCAAAATTTATAGAGTACACACTAATTATTTATTGAATCTTTTTAAAATAATACACTTTCCCTTGAACTAATTTTTCATAGTTTTGAATCATTTTAATTTCTAGGTAAAATGGAATTGCTACATTAAAATTGTAGGTCTTCCTTTTTTTCAATGATATTGATCTAAAATTATTTACCATCCACCCACATTACATTGTATTGGTCACATAGAATAACATGATTATTATAATTAAAACAAGATTGATGAGAATATAAATCATAGAACCAAACACATAGTAATTGAGGTGCATGGTGGATTGTGTAAATTTGAATTTGTGTTTAGTTGGGAAAGTCCAATTTGGGACTGACAATGCAAGGGAGATATATTTTGATAAAGAGGTAGATAAATATATTAGAGATAGGGTCCCATGAAGTCCAAACAAAGGATATATGTTGAACATTTTTATCATTAAGTGAGATGTGGCACTAAGAAATGATATAAACATTAACTTATCATTATTGAAGATTGGATATATAAGTTATAGAAATAAGTATATTTTTAGTTATAATTTTAAGAGTCCACAATATAAAAGGTCTTGGGTGGACTTATTTAAATTTAATTCTCCATCATTAAATATTTATAACTCTCTGATTATTACCATAAAATATAAATAAGGAATTCATATCAAGGCCCCAACTTTGTGGTCGAGAGATTGTCCAGAAGATTTTTTAACTCTCTTACTAGTAAGTTTTTTGGGTCAAGATCCTAATATTGATGTTGTGAGAAGTTTTGATATCCATAAATGGAAAATTAAAGGATATCTTGAGATATAAGTAATGTCAAAAGGGTTTTTATTATTCTCCTTTATATCTCATGAAGACTATGCTAATATTTTTCCTAGAGGGCCTTTGCTTTTGGGTAATACTAGTTTGGTATTGAAAAGATAGGAATCAAGTTTTAGTCTAGACAAGAAGGATTGTAAGGCTATCCAACTATGGGTTATAATTATTATTTTATGCTAATAATACTAAGAGGATAAACTTATGATAAGTATTACAAATTCCTTTGGACAACAACTAGCCTTTGACCTAGTTACTGAATCTAGAAAGTATCTGCTCTTTGCTAGATTTTGTATTAATGTCAACTCAGATAAAATTATTACATAAAATATATTTTTATAGTCCAAATTTGGAACCTGGAATCATATTACTAAGTATGAAATTTATTATTTAGTCTATCTCAAATTTCACAAGTCTGGTCACATGGAAAGAAAATTCAAACTCAAGACAAGTTATCAAATACTATGGAAAAATAAGGATGAAGTTTCAAAATCAACAAGGATTGATATAATTAGATATATGCCACTTCAAGATAAGAAGGACCAAAAGACACATTTGGATGATCATAGTCCTAGGAAGGAAGTGTTACAAGTCTTCAAACCAAGAAATTTGACATTGGAAGATAACAAGATTCAAGATACCCCATCACATCATGAGGAAATGGAGTTTTTGAAGTACAATGTAAGTAGTAATTGTAATTTCCCTTTATAAAAATGTCATAAAATTAATACCAAGTAATAAAATAATAGGAATCAATCTGGTTCTAAGAATTTTTTTTGACTAAATAAGAGATATTTGATCAGAGTAAAGTTGACTCAAGTGAGAGAATCCATTAGGGAATTAGGGTTGCATAAGGAATAAGTTTTAGAAGAACCTAAATGAGATAAATAAGAATATCTTGAGTTTATTAATTATTTATAAAATTTCAATAAAAAATTTCAATCCAAGTTTGTGAATCTTACTAGGGGATCTCCTCTATTAACTAAATCTATAGTGAAAGAATTGATTCCTTCTTCCCTAGAGAAATTAGGAGAATGTTTTCCTGAATCTCTAACATCAGCTTCAAAATGTGAATTTGATAATTCTACTTTGAGGACCACTAGAAAGATAAATGAATTAGTAGATGTAGGTCTTGAGGTGAGAAGAGGAAGACTTCATATGGAATTTGTTAGAATCAAAGAAACAACAAAGTGGCTAATGGAAGCCAAATCACATCAAAATAAAGTGGGGTAAAATATACCCCAGAATATAAAAAATGAAGATAATTTCTTGGAATATTAGAGAACTTAATAGTCCTAATAAATAGAGGATCGCAAGGAATCTTAGAAATGAGAATAAATTAAGTATTTTACTACTGCATGAGTTCAAAAATTTCCATTGAAGAGTTATATAAGATTAATAGAAACATATGGAACAAATAATATTGTCTTGGTACCATCCATTTATGGGATTATGGAGGATTTATTACCCCTTGGGACCCTCAAGTTTTTGTGGGTGATGTTTTGATGAATAACAACAACAACTTGGATATCCTTCTCACTAATAAAGTAGATAATTATTTTTGGATCTTGTATAACATTTATGCTCTTAACTCTTATTTTATAACTATTTTATGGAAAGAGGTAAATTAATTTAGGTATGCTTGAAAGGATTTTAATTGGCTGGTTGAGAGAGAATTTAATACCCCTCTCTCCCCACTAGATAAAAAATGAGGTATTTCAGACTACACTAATAACATGGAGGATCTAGCTAATCTTATTTATAAGTGAAATCTTATGAATTTAGATTTGATAGGTTCAGTATTTACTTGGATCAATATAAGGTTGAGAGAGAACAACATTCAGGTGAGACTAGATAGATTTCTAATCTTAGTTGAGTGGATTCTTTCCATTATGTGTTATTTATCTTCTTTACCTAGGATTGGCTCTGATCATGATCCTTTGGTCCTAAATGATTAAAAGGAGTAAAAAAAGGTATAAGTCCTTTCATATTTGAGAATAATTAGATTTCCCATCTGGGTCTAGAAGGCAAAATGAAGGAGTGGTGGAAGTTTAAAGTAAGAGGCTCAGCTATGTATCAAGTTGTTATAAAATTAAATAATGTAAAAGAAAAAATTAGAAGCTAGAATAGAGAAACACTTTGGAATATCTTTACTAAAAAAGAGGAAATTAGAGATCAATTAGAAAGGCTTGACTTAGAGATTCAAATTTCAAGTTTGAACCATGATTCATACTCTAAAGAGACGTTTTAGCTCAAGGAATATTACTCTTTACCTTCTATAGAAGAAAATTTTTGGCACCAAAAATATAGATTCTTATGGTTAAAAGAAGGGGTCATAAATACTAAGTTTCTCTACATGTCAACCTTAAGACACAAAAATTATAATAAAATTTTGGAAATTGTTAATAATGAAGGTGTGAAACTTAAGGAAGATAATCTCATCATAAATGAGGCTATTTGCTTCTTCAAAAACCTTCAGGTAAAATAAAAAAGAACCAGATTTTGGGACATAATTTGTTGGAAGTTATTCCTTCCATTATCTCTCAAAGAGACAAAGAAAGTCTTATTAGTAAATTATATATGGAAGAAGTTAAATTTGTAGTATTATTTTTTGATGGTAGTAAGGCTCCTGGATCATATGACTTTCCTTTAGCATTCTTTCAAAGTTTTTGAGATATTATAAAAGTTTAAGTGATTGAGGTTGTTCAAGAATTCATATCTTTAAGAAATGTTTTCTAGGAACTTAGTAATACCTTTATAGTGTGAGATCCTAAGTAAGTTAGATTGAATAAGTTTAGATATTTTAGATCTTAGATATTTTAGATTTATAAGACTTTTTAACACTATGTACAAAATCTACACAAAGGTTATATAATTGAGACTTCAAAATATATTACTTGACTTAATATCAAAGCATCAAAGTGGATTCATCTATGGCAGAAAAATCATTAAATCTATTGTTATAGTGCATGAGGCCATTCATTCTATGGATAAGAGTAATCAGTTAGGAATGATCTTCAAGTTAGACATGGATAGATATTATAATAAGGTTTCATGGGAATTATTAGATTATGTTTTGGAAAAATATGGATTTTAGTTTATGTTTAGATTTCTTATTCATTCTTATGTTTCTTCTCCTATGTTTTCCATTTTTTTTTATCAATGGCTCTATGGCTATATTTTTTGGTTGTGAGAGGGGTATTAGGTAGGGGGGTCTTTTTTCCCCTTTATTTTCATCTTGTTGGTAGAATTTCTTGGTATAAATCTAGACGAGGCTCTAAAAAGGGGTAAACTCAAAGTTTTAAAACTTTATTCCTCTACTAATGCAATTTCTCACCAACATTTTTTTGATGACACCATAGGCCTTGGGAAAACTTCCATTAGAGAGATCAAAGCATTTAACCTAATTCTCAATCGTTATGAGATTATCTCAAGATAGGTAGTTAACACTGATAAAAACATGCTCTTATTCATAAATACTCATTAAAACCTTTAAAGGAAAATATCCTAATTAGCTAGCTACTAGGTTCATGAGCTCAATTTGATTTATCTAGGCCTACCACTGGTCAAAGGTAAGCCTCGTGAAATCTATTGAAATAATATTTTGGATAAATTTCAAAAGAAGCTAGTGATTTGGAAGTGTTATCTTATTTATCAATGGGTAAGCTCCAAAATGTTAAAAAATACCATTCAATGTCTTCCTATTTACTTATTATCCTTTCTTAAGATTCCAGGGAAGGTGGATAACAAGATTGATAAAATTAAAAAGAGGTTCTTATGGTCTGATGTGGAAGAAATAAAAATGTTATCACTACATTTTTAGAATTCAATTTGTCCTCTTAAATGTCAGGGTGGTCTTGGTATAAGAAGTTTAAAGCCTTTAAATATAGCTCTCATTGTTAAGATTAGATGCAAGCTTCTTTTGGAAAAAAATCCTTAGATAGTGTATTTATTTTTTAAATATATTTATTCAAGTAATCCTATTGGAAGCTTTACCAATGATTCTCTCCCCCAAGGTTCCTATTTTTGGAATGGTCTTTCTAAATGTAGAAATCTTTTGAGGAAAGGGGATAAATAGAAAGTGAGTGTTGGTTCCAAAGGATTATTTTGGGAAGATGCTTGGCTATTAAAGGAACCTCTCATCTCTAATGAAATTTTGAAATATATTTTCCCTTTATTAAAGAACAATATGGATGAAATATTATTTGATTATATTTAAATAATAAATTCAATCAAAACTTGGAAAGCTATCAACTAGTCTAAAGTGAATACAAATTCAAGGAAACATGGTGATACTCTTGTTGACTTCATTATAATCTTACACATCATCCAAGTTGAAGTTGATGATAAATTGATCTATAATGCTAATAAATATGGTTTCTATAGTGCTAGATTAGGTTACTCCTTTCAACTAGATTATCAAATAAATGGTTTCCCCTAGATGCAGATCTAGGATAAGAAAATAATTCCTAAAATAAATGTATTATTTTGGATAACTATTTGAAAAATATATTTACATTAAAAAAAACTAATGAAGAGATGTCCTATATTCACTAATAGATGTGTGTTGTGCGAATAAGATTCTGAAACAGTCTATCATTTAATGTTGGGCCAACCCTTTGCCTAGAATATTTAGTGCATCATTATAAATAAATTTAGAGTTTCATGGGCTCAAACAAACTCTATTTTTGAATTATTTATTAAATGGGTCTCCCATTTCTACTATTCTAAATTGAATATCCCCTATAAACTCTCCCTTCCACATGTTTTTGGGACCTTTGGCTAGAGAAGAATGCTAGAATTTTAAGAATTAAAGAAAAAGCCTATTTAGAGTGGGGCTTGGTATTTTTAAATAAATTAAGGAGAAATAATTATTGTATAGTTCAAAAAATAACCCTAATATAATTTAAGACCAATTTATTGAATGGTAAAAATATCCAAAAGAATATTAGAACATATTTTTAACTCCTCTTCCTGCTTCCAATCCTTCAATCCCTAACAATAATTATACTTTTTGGAGATGTCCTCCACCGAACTAGTGAAAATTTAATTTTTATGGGGATTCAAAGGGTAAAATATTAAAATGAGGTGGTGGAGGTAATTTGGTAATATGGTGTTTGATTTCTCTCTCAATGGAAACTCAAACTAATCATTTTGTTAAATCTTTGGTATCCTATTGGCAATCAAATTACTAGGTGAAATGAAAATTTATCATTTTTTAGTATAGGGAGACTCTATGAATATCATCATATGTATTAATAAATAATTTACTTTTATTTATATTATTAATAATATCATTGAATATCCTTATGTTTATGTCAAGCTTTTTATGAAACTAGATTTGATCATATCTTTAGGGAAGGTAACATGGATTTAGATTGGTTTACTAATAGATGGGTCATATCCAAGGAATTAGTTAAATGTTTTGATATAGATTCAATTCTTGATTCAACTTCCCTAATCATACTCAATGATGATGGAAATTTAGGTCCTCTTCTTAATGTTAGTATGATATGTCAGATTGACCATTATTTCATTTTCCATTGGACTAATCAAGTCTCGAGCACTTAGAGTGATGATGAGTTATTATTGAGGCACTTGGAGATTTTTTTAATATCAACATATTTGTGAGTGGGTATTTTCTATCCCAATCATTTTGTTCTCTTTATTGGTCTTTATCCACTTATTGAAGACAACTATCAAAAATGGGTGGGGGAATAATTAGAACTGAAACTATTTCTTATGATGATGTTAAAGTATCTATGATGTGTCATATTTTTAGAAAAGTGGGATCAAAAAACTATATAAAAATAATAAAGGGACATGATCCTCAACTTTTAATGGATTTGGCTAAAGCATGAGATGCCAGAGTGGTGACTTTTTAAAGGGGTTAAAATTCAAGTGATAGAGAATAGTATTGATAAAGTGATGGGTATGTCAAATGTAGGGATAAAATTATTCAAGGATATAAGGAACAAGGATGACAATATCAAAACATGCTTCAAAATCAAATATAAATTTAAAGAGTTTCAAGATGACATACTCAGAACTTCCTTACAAGGTTTGGGGAGAAGGTTAGTTTTATCATCATCAAATACCTCACACTAAAAGGTAGGTAAAAAATAATATTATCTTACCAATTTACCTTACTTATCTAGTTTATACATAATGAGTTGGTGAATCTTCCATTTTACTTATTGATGTCACTTGAAAACTCTATAAAAGGAAGTCTAAATGAAAAAATTGGAATGCCCTATCCACCAACTCCTGATTTTATTGTTGTTTCAGGATGCCTAAATAGTCATATCCTTAGTCAAAATGATTCCTCTATTGGTTTATAAAAATAATTTAAATTTGGAGGATGAAGGCCCACAAAACCCTAAGAGAGGGGATGAAAGGAATGTGGGATATTTAAATAAGGAAGGTCATAGAACCATTACAATAAAATTTATTTTTGCCAAGAAGGATGAAAAAAGAAAGGTCAATAAGGAAGATCATGATTACTTGAATGAGGTAGAGGAGGAAACTAAGGCCCACCTAGAGCATGAGGAGGTTGGGAAGGATGCAACTAACAAAAAATTATTGAAGGTTATAGAGGGTAAAAGTAAGAAAGGTAATTCTGACTTGAAATATTATGACACTCCTATAAATGTAATTAATGTTTTTTAGGATGATAATTAGTGAAATAAAATCCTTCATAGTGGTAAAAATAAGTCTATTCCTTTTATTTCTAACACTCATCCACTTGATGAATAGGATAAGGAAATTTTATATAAAAAGAATAGGGCCTTGATTGAGGAATTCATGGACAAAATTTCCAAACTTAAAAATGAGTCTAGTCTTCATTTGAGTCTCTTAAAATGGTAAAATATTGATATTAGTAGATTGAAGGCTAACTTGGACATCCTACATTAACAATTGAATGGAGGATCACATGCTTCCAAAATTGAGAATCATTTTGATAAACAAGATTGGAATAGCATTGAAGAAATTTAGCAAATAAAAAAAGATTTATTTAACCTTAAAAAAACTATGTAATGGGTTTGAAATGAAAAATTTTCCATTAAACATAACATCTGTAAAGTGATTTACATCAATTTTAATGGTATGAATAACTATGTTGAAGGAATCAAAGTGCTACAACAAGGGCTCTGAAAAAGAAAGAAAGACCATTTAGAAGAGAGTCCTAGCAAGAGGAAAAGAAGTTATAATAAGACCAAGTATATGGATACATAAGGTATGAACTATGAATTCAATGAGAACCAAATTTAGAATCTGAAATAAAAATGAGAAGAAGCAATTTCACTAAATAACCTATCATTCCCATAAATTTGATCTAGCTTGTATGCATAGTCCTTTTTTATGGCTATAAATTGGTTAATTATCGATAGTTATTTGTAAATTTTGGTTTTTTCATTTTAATACCAATTTTATCTATATGTAATTTCTTGTTTAAAATATTTGATGATTTCACAGTCCATATAATAACATATAACTTTTTTGGAAAAACTATGTTACATTTCTGATGGTAAACATTTTGGATCCTCTTATGTGATACTTCATCAGGAGAAAAGATTATATCTAGAATAGTAGGCCTAACACCCCTTAAAATTCAAAGGAAAATAACTATTTCAAAAAATTTCTAAAATGAAAAATTAACTATTGAAAAATGTTTCTAAAAAATTATAATTATTTTCCTAGTTCTACTTTTTTTAGAAACTTTTTTCAACAACTAATATTTCATTTTATACACTTTTTTCAAGAGATATTTTGCTTTGGATTTTAAGGGGTGTTAGGCCTATTGTTCCACATATAATTTTTTTCTCCTAATGAAGGATCACAGAAGAGGATCCAAAATGTTGAGTATAAAAAATTGTAACATAATTTTTCCAAAAAATCTATCTATTATTTCTTGTTTCATTGTCTCTCTCTATGTGTCTCTTATAAAAGGGTTTTGGCCACTTTAAAAAACCCAATTTTACTCTCTAATACAAAAAATTGAATTATATGTAAAATAGGATATTTAATTTATATAAAATTTAAGAGTCTTACTTGACATTCACATCTTCACACAAAAATGAAATATCCTTAGACATGCTTCTAGGGCTTGTGTCATCAAGAAATTCTAAATGATCATGCATCTAAATCTGAGTATAGTTATCTGTCCATTCAATGTACAAGTCTTGAGTAAAAGGTTTACAAGGATATTTTCTTCCATAAAAATATCTAGCCTTGTCATGCTCCTCTCTTTTTTCCTTATAAATATCAATCCACATATTCATTTCCTCTACATTAAAGAGTACAAAATTATTGATGGCATCTTCCACTTGACCTACACACATCAAAAAAGGTTTATATAATTAAAGGATATACATCATACATGTTTAAAGATAAAATATGAATATAATATACTCACTCAATATTCTTCCCTTATCTTTTCCTTTTAATGTCTCCTCCAACTATCCAAAATCACAATCAACATCCCATATGCGAGGTAGCTCAGACATTCCTTTTGTAGATATTGATTTACATAGAATAAAGTTTATTGAATAGTACAACTTTATCCAATGGATCCCTATAGAAAATATAACTTATTGACAAAACCCTTTGGTGTCTTCATATACCTTTTAAGTGTAAACAACCACCAAGTTTTGACAACATTTTCCATCTCTATATCAATGATTAATTGGACTAGTAGATGAACATTGGAGTCAAAAAATTAAGTTGGAAATTATTTTTAAACAATACAAACAATATTTTCAATATTTTCTCATCTCTTATATTTAAGAGGGGTAGATATACATTGTAGAAAACCATATTATGAATTTTAAGAGTCTTAAGATGGCATTTATTAGATCATGTGAAAGCACATCCTCTTCCATTAAACGAAGAGGAAATTTATGTTATTATGTCAGAATAGATTTATTAGACAATGTAAAAAATAGAAAGGGATAAACACATAGGCACACATGCATGTGCATGCATGCACACACACGCGTGGGCGCATGCACGCGCGCACGCGCGCACACACACACACACACACACACACACACACACACACACACACACACACACACACACACACACACACACACACACACACACACACACACACACACACACACACACACACACACACACACACACACACACACACACACACACACACACACACACACACACACACACACACACACACACACACACACACACACACACACACACACACACAAGATTTTATATTAGGTAAAATTATTGTCAACATACCATTAAAATTTTATTCCATTCATGTGTTTTCAACCCTTCAAATATCCATCATCAGTGAAATATCTCATGATCGATGACCCATACAATTGAGGTGGATGTATTTCATGCATGACATTGGTGAATTTTAAAACATGGGGTTTACTTATATTTGACTAAGCCTTTGCATATGTTCCATTGTTCTTGGGTCATAGATTTTGTTTAGTTTCAAAAACCTTAATGTCTTTATTTGATTCTAATTTATCTTTATCTTTTGCCACAACATGTAGCCAAATTTATACAATAATTTTTTTTAATATATGCAATGGGTTAATAAGACAGCCTACTGGAAAATATTTATAGTATTGAAGGTATATTTTATAGAGAATATTTTCATTACCTTAGGAATTAAATCTATGTTTTTTTTGCTTGTAGTTTAAATCTCCCACTCCAATCTCCCCAAATTTCATGGTAAAATAATATTCGCTAAATCATAAGCATTATTATAACACTACAACCAAGCCATAGGAGACATTGACTTTGATGGTTCACTCATTTCCATCTAAAAATCATAATTTTATTTTTTTCACTTTTTTATGCATGGTCCATCCTTAAAAATATTTTTTGCCTTCATAAAAATGTTTTGTCAAATCACTGTAACATCTTGAACAAGTTGGTATCCACACCTTAGGTATGCATGCTCTCCATTTGTAGTCAAACATGAATAGAATAATAGGCTTGGATAATTATGGATTTACCAACAAAGAATTCCATAACATTTGAATACCCCATTTTTAACTCTAGTCTTGAAATATCATACATATACACCCATTCAATAAATATTACAACTCATCTATAATAGATTCAAGGTAAACATCTATGTTTTTCACTTGATTATTTCCATGGACTAGTAATGATATATAGGTTTTATTTTCAAAACATAATCCATGGGATAATGTTATGATTTATCTATACAATAGGCCAAATTGAATAGATTGTTGAAAAATTGGAGTATCTATTAACCCCATTTCAAAACCTATCTGTACACTCCTTTCATTGAATTTTAATTTTTAAGGCAAATTCTACTTAATGTTTTGATTTCATGGAGATAACTTAGTATGCTCAACACCCCATCACTGCTTATTTTATTGGAATGCCATGTTATTAGATTTGCAAGTGAATTTTGATGATAAATATGTTATAGTGCACTGATTAATGGAAATTTCTACAAAACCTTCCTCAAAATTATATATCCATTGATATTAGAATTCAAATGATGTTCCTTACATTTAGTATTGGGACAAATTGTAACATTCACATATTATTTCCTGAATCGTATGCATTAATCGATGTATGTATCATATTTTTCATATGATGTATCTATGTTTTGCTACCCTATATGATGAAGGAATTGTGTTTTCCTTAGGTTAACTAACATTTTTTAGTAACCTGCACATGTATAAGCCTTATTTTTAGCAATTTACACATTTTAAAGAATTATTGTATCTATTAAGAAGAGTTTTTATGAGATATAATAATTATTTTACAATAATAAGTTTTTTCTTACTTTAATAATGTTGCTATACTAACCTTTGGCAATCAATTCCATCAATGTTATTGTGGCATTCAACATTGTTGATCTAGCCTTTGTAACTTTTAAAATGTAGCTTATTTTAGTTTTTTAATATAAGTAATGTCCTTATCCTCTACATTTACCTCTTCACCACCATTGATTGGATCTTAATTAGGAATTTCACTAGGTTCATTCATTCTATTAGCACCATCATTATCATTGTCATTATCTTTCTTATAATGATCATTAATATAAATATGACTAGAAGGATTAGAAAATAAATGAGTTATGATATAATCTAGACCCCTGTCTTGTATGTGTTTAGATTTTTATTCATGCATTGCATTACCTTATGGCACTAATTACTTTATCCATTAGGCATATATTTTTATATCCAAAATTTCTTTCAATTTTTGTCTTTCTCAATAACTCATATTGTTAGTGTGCATGGGATGATCATGGTTCAAAATGGGCCACAAATACATTTGTATAACACTACACAATAATTTTTTGACCAAGGGAAATGATCATTGATATTAAATATTTAAATTAAAAAAATGAAGAAAAATAAATTTCCATGATAAATTTTCAATATAGTCAATATAAAACACATAAATCCTTAATTCAATTTCCAATATATTAAATGAAAAACAACATTGTATATTTGAAAATATTCATTTAAACTATTTCAATTTCTATCTAAAAATACATATATTTAACATCATAACTAAAGAGATGATGAAAGATCATTAGTTTGAGGCCTTTTTATATTACATTGTCTTAACTCTACAGGCATAAGATGATTATAGTTAAAATAAATAAGCAACTCTTCACTTGATCTAATATCCCTGATTGTCTCAACCAATATAGAATGAGATAATTTCTTTGGAATTTCATTCAATTTTTTGTTCCACACTCCATAAATTTAAAATTATATTTATTTGGCATGCATCCTTTATAACTATTTATCAAACCAACAATAATATTATAGGCATACAAATTCCCATATGTGTATGTGTGATAATAATTTTTATAGACTTTCTACCCCTTATCAATATTCACTCTGATTGTTTCTGCACTTGAATATAAACCATTATTTTACATGATAAAATTAAACTTAGCCAAAATTTTCTAATATTTAAATGAGTACTTAGGTACCTATAATGGTAATATGGTAATGTCATGATCTTTACAAGTTTTTGATCCCATAATGATGGCCATCAAAATATATAGACATAAAATTGCATAAAATATAGTATATGTTTGAATCATATATTGTCACTTTCAAAAGCTAAAATATTCATGCAATTTAGTAAGTTCTTCCTTCATTGGCCATACACCAAATGCTTTCAAAATATTGAAATTTTCATTACATAATCCCTATATTTTCTTAGAATTTTCAAATCACCTAGATGCTTACCCTTATAAGGTTTGTATGATACATGTCATTTATATTTGGTCATTTTATTCACCATAATTATAACCCAAATTTTTAGTCAACCATTTTTCACCTCATCTTTTTCATCAGAGATATTGTAATTAGGACATGGTGATTTACTTCGTGCATTAACTGAAAAACTAGATCTTAGGATAGAGGGTATAAATTAAGACTCAAAAGTATTAGCCCTGTAAATATTTACCTCAAAAAAGAAACCACTCTCACCAACATTATGGCCTCTCATCATATATCCTCTTCAATCTATGCCTATTCTCCATAGTGGTTTATCCCCATTGCCTTGAAATGTCAAAATTATTTTCCAAATATATATATATATATATATATATATATATATATATATATATATATATATATATATATAATTGAAACAAATAAAATGTATTGCACGATTTTTAAAACAAAAACATACATGATCTGATAAAGAGCTATTTCTATCAATATCATATGAGGGATACATGGAAAAGAACTTGAATGAGGATCTAGAGGAGAATATGAGTTATAATTCCATAGAGGACATGTAAAATTTACATTATCATTCAAATACATTACCATATCTATTTCAAAAATATTATTAAAATTTATAAATGTGCATAATCTTACATTTATGTTTTAATATGAATGCATTTATTTAGGATTCCTATAAGACATAAGGGTTGAACTTAGATTATGTGTTCACCAAGAAATTATTGGATCCTAATGTTTAGGCCTTCCTATTTCACCTAATTCTAGTTTTTAAAACAAATATGAATTAAAAAATAAAATTAAGTCGATCTAAGCATACATAAATGAAATAAATTTTTTATACCAACTTCAAATGGATAAATATAGAAACAAGACCAAGTGTCTCAAACATAACTTAAATTAATGAAGTTAATTAATAAAGAGGTAAAGAAACATATGCACCTTAACTATTCTAGAAGTCTTAGACTATATCCTAATGATGATGATTATATTTGACCTGGTCCTAAATTTTTAGACATGTATTATGATATGAGATGATCCCATATTTGTTTGGTTCTACCTCATATAAGCATAATCGTAATAATCCCAATGCATTGAATTTGTCTTTATAGCATTGATCATATATTTGTGTTTTTTTAGCCTATCTTTATAGGGTTTCACATTTTGGGATTTTGTGCCTATATTTTACATATTCCTAATTATGATAGTACCTTCACTTCATAGATGTGCAGGTAAAATATGGTGTTTGACTTAATATTCACTTTAACCTAGCTCGCACATTCAAAAATAAAATAGTGATAATGTATTCATGTAACCTTTGAAGCATTATTTCAAACTTTGTATGTTTCACACTTGGAATCGGACCTCTACATAGTTTTATGGTATGTGGATGGAGTAGACCGAGTAAGGGATTCAACCTCTTCTTCATTAGAAGTGATTAATAAAACTATTGAATTCTAATTACCTAAATTTGGCATAAGGGTTTATGTGGAAAGACCAAGATGGATAAGTGTCACAAATGTGTAGTATTATGAAACATAACTCGAATGGAGAATATTGGCTCTAGTCTTATTATCTCTGTATGTAATGGGTGTTATTTTCTCTCTCTTGATTCTTTTTTACTACAGATTCTTGATTAAAATGGCTTGGAAAGAGCTTGTATTTATAGGATAATCTAAGATGACTTGTGTACATTAGACAACTTTAAAAACTATAAATGGGAAGGCTTAAGGCATAAGTTAAGGGACAATGGGAAAAATAACCCAAAAATATAAAAGAGTCAAACTTGTAGAGGTACGACCTTGCCTAGGATGGACTTATACAATTATGGGTTTGTTTAGGGACAAGTGGGGATTAATTCTTGAGGTTGGATGGATAACAAGTGATAAATAGTTTAAATGTAATACCAAATTCCTTATGATAAATATTGAGGTGTGTTTTAGGCTAAGTTGACCAAATAAACAATCATGTTCCTTTAGGACCATATTAGAAGTAGGTTAAAAATTAAAAGTTTTTAAAATAAGCTAAATTAGGAATAAACATAGAAAAAGTGGTTTTTCCATATTTTATTGTTAACATAATGCCCCCAAGTTTTGATATGGGTATGAGTGAAATGCACATGTGCATCAAAGTAGAGATGTAAATAATTTTAAATAAACACATGTTGTTACATAATGAATAATGAAGAGTTTGACCTTACTCTCACTAAGTTTTCATCCACAGTTGGTTAACTAATTTAATTTTTAAAAAGTGCCAATTGATACATGTAGTTAAAATTTATTATGATATACATGTGATTATTTTAAGATTTTGAAATTTTAAATTAGCTCTTGAAATTGAAATTGAACGGAAGCATAGGAAAAAAAGACACCTATTTGGTATTCACCCCATTTTTCATCATAATTTATCCATCACTAGAATTTTTATAGGTGTTGAAAACATAACCCAATACTTTCTCATAGGAGTCACTAGTGCTAGATGCACACATACTAAAATTTTGAAAAATGCTTGAAACATAGCCCAAACACTTTTTATGGAGTAAACAACACCCATCTACATCTTGATCAAGGAAGTAGATAATTGGTTCATCTTCAATCATAACAAACATATATCAAATTTGAAAATTTAATTTATAATTCCCCTATTTTGGGGTGAGGGATGAATACCTTGTTGCTTCAATCACTCATCTCATAATAACAACACCATATGTAAGGAAAAATAATCTAGTTGTCACATGTTATTATCCAGAACGCATGTAACTAGAAAATTGATTTCATATGTTAGAAAATAATGTATTATGTTATTTTCTACACATGTGGAAACCTTCAATTTTTATTTGAATATATATATATTTTTTTTGCTTTTTTATATTGACATCCATGCTACAATAGATCATGAAAATGTCCAATTCACTAATGGGAGCAACTAGCATAGCCATAAAAACACACACTAAAAATGTGGGATTAGATAAAAAAATGAGAACATAATAAATTATCCCTCGTAGATGCATGGCAATCACCATGTTAACATCGACACCAAACAAAGACCACATAATGTTAATGACAACATAGAAGCTAGTAACTTGACTCATAACACGAATAACAAAAAAATATGATAAGAATGTTTTCTAAGACTAAGGATGCACACACAAGAAAAAACATGCACACACAAATAATAATTTAACACAAATGGTCGATGTAACAGTGTAGCAATCACAATGTAAAAATATCCATGTGATAAGAGATGTATAAGATACTAACAAGAAATGTGGAAATATATATCAAAATAATAAATGATATATATAACCATGAAATAATACTTTAAAATGGTGATTCCCCCTTGATCTAGCACATGATGTTTATGAAATTAGCCCATCCAATATGTGGGTGCACCATACAAAATTATGTAACCTATGAACCTGAATAACACACACTCTAAAAACTATCATGGTAAGTGTATGTGTAACCTTTTGACAATGAAAAACTATAGAATAGGTAAATATGTAACATGTATAAATCAATATTTTTGAATTTTGGAAAATTTGACAATGTTTTTTAATTTTTGAAAATTTTCCAATGTTTTTGAAAATTTGAAATTTTGCCAATGTTTTTAATTTTTTACCAATGTCATTGAAAATTTTCCAATGTTTTTAAAATTTTATATTTTTTCCATGCTTTTAAAAATTTAAACCCATTGCTAGGAAATATATGATTCATATAATCATTGAGCATGATAAGCATAATGTCATAAAGTGCATAAAGATTACACTAAATATCTAGATCCATGTAATAGTGTAAGACAATTATGTAATATAGGTGCCAAAGTGTAATGTAAAATAGAGATATCATGAAATATGATAAATCCATGTGCCAAGGCAAAATAGAATATGAATCACCAACTAAGGATATTGATGTGTTTGGAAAAGACATCCTACCTCCAAAATATGGAAAATGCTCAAATAAAGTGATATCAAACAATGAAAACTATCAAATGTCAACCTTAGTGTGAAAATCCTAATGTCAATAACATGTAGTTAAAATTATATATATAGAAAACATGCATAAGTAAAGTTACCCTAATAATAAATATGTGTCTAGTACCCCCAAAGTGGAATATATATTCCAAGTAATAATTTATTAATAATCAAGCACACTAATATTTAATAAAACATGTGAATAATATGACTCATTAAAGTGATATATGTATAATTATTATAATGTGTAGGATGAAATTAATAGTGTCATGCCTTGATGGAAAAATAATTCTTAAACCATGCTTGAATACAAACTCATAATATGGCAATGTGAAACACACGAAGGAAAAATTGTCCCCACATAGCAAAAAATGAGTATATAGATATGACAATAAAGATTATGCTTTAGTATGATGCACCCATAGGAAAAAGAGATTTAATTTTATATGAAACCATGTTTATTTTAGTTATACAAATGAAAGAAAAAATAAATTAAGCATAAGGGTGCACATGGCTATATAATAAAAATAAGGAGTAAGGCTCACAAACTAGAAGAATGATATGAGGAGGATTTTAACCATATATAGCTTCCCTTACACAAGATATGAAAAAATAATTTAATAACTATGTTATCATCAACATGAATACTAATGTAAGTGCTAAGAATGGGATAAACAATCAAGTGGTCAAGACCAATGAATCATGACAAAAAAGATTAAACAAGTGGATTATAATATTGTCAATGAAAATATAAGGTAAGTGTTATGTGAAATGTATAAAATATAAGAATGAAATCAACCTTAATAAAAATAACTAAATCAAATTCATAGATGGTGATGTATAAAATTTACTCCTCTAATGTAATGATATGATAAAAATAACATATACAAATCCAAGCACATATGTAAGATATGTATACATCATGTAAGTAAGAAAAACAATATATGTAAAGGTATATCTATATAGTTCAATATAATTTCTTAAAATAGTAAGAAACATCTTTATCCATAGAGAGATTGAAAGAGTATTGATAAGCATATTTAGCTATATTACCCTGCCCTTACCTAGATCAAGGTATACCATTTGAAAGCAAGTGTAAAAACATTGATGCATAAAATTGACATGTATTTTAAAATAGATATGACATGCATCATATTACCAAGATAAAGAAAATAAGTTTTTGTATTTTTATATTGTTTTTTTTTTAATTTTTTTGTAATTTTTGCAAAGGAAACAGTAAGAAGAAAGCACAACAAATAGAATAAGAAAAACTATGTACAAGACTATGGTATATTAAATATACAATGATGATGATCATCAAGGAATTTTTACATTATTATATTTTATCAATGTTTTTTATTTCAATATTTAATTGAAATGACATATGAAGTGTGAAACATAATAAGTAAGAAAAAGGTATAGTTCAAAACATTTTTGAAAGATGTATGATTGGAAGACTTCAATGCCCCATAAGGCATCAATATTTTCTTTGACGACATTGGCAGTTATGTCCCCAATATATGAAATTATAAAATAAGTGATCATACTCATCCAAGTTTTGATTTCATTGATTTTTATCACTGTTGTTTCCATTTGTTGAGTCCTTGAAAGGTTGTTTTTAAATTTAAATAATGACCTTTCTAATGGATACTTGTTGAGGAATCATGATTATTTCTTAACTCTTGAATTTTTTTATCTTAGATACATACACATATTTTTTTAATTCCCTCTTGTTTCATATGTGAAAAAATATTTATCCTTCTAAGATGTTGAGTTATGATTCATAAGTTTATTATGCATAGGGGAAAACTGGTCATGTTCTTTGTCCAATATATTTTAAAATATGTTGCCTCAAAATTTGATAAATACAAAATATTTAATTGCTTTTGGTTTCATCCTTGGAATTGAATACATATTATCCATAGTATTATATGTTACTTTAGCTAAATTTTTGAATAATAGGCTTGCTTGATTGCTTAATAGGTGAGATTTTCTCTTTATGTTCATCTTATAAGTTCATATTCATATTTATAAGGTAGGTGAATGACTCAAAAATAATTATTTATATTTTTAATATATTATAAGGCTATTGATAAATATGTTTTATATGTTAATTTCACATGGTTGATAAATAAATGAGTATATTTGACAATGGAATTGAAAGACATAGTTTGGTATGCTTTCTATTAGATCTTGCTTTATATGTTGAATGGTTTGCAAATTAGCTCTAGGTTTATTAATATCACTTGAAATTACACCCAATAAAGAGATGGGACAAGCTTATCCTCATTAAAGTAAGGCAACGGAAACACCCCAGGGCTATGGGTATCCCTATTGGGGGGTGGATCTCTAGATGAGGGGCTAGCTCCCCTTGATGCATCACTAAAGCACATATCCTAAAACTATCACTTTGGGGTTGAAAAGGGTTAAGAATAGCATGAAAATTAAGCCTAATATATGGGAGTGATACGCCAAATGTTTTTTCTACTCAAACTCTTTGAAATGCACTTGAAACTAAGAACAAGTTACATATACACTTCACTCAATATCAACCCTCTCTCACACACACATAATGCTTCAACATGGGGTCTAGGAGATAGCATAAATTAGGAAGACTTAGGAAATAGGAATGAAAGGATACTATATTTAATGATATATTCACTATACCTGAAACCTCACTTGACACTTCTTGTTGACCTGCAAGAAAGAGAACATAACACACTAGGTACTAGTAGAAATAGTATGTGAAGGCAAATAGACATCACTCTTGCATAAGACTAAATAATATCATTTAAAATTAGTGAGCTATTTGAATGAGGTAAAATTACTTGTATTTATTGATTCAAGGCATAATTTTGGTAGGTATTTTCCATACCCAAGTGGATAGATCCATACAATGGCCAAGAAGGCCCAATTTATAGAACTTGGAAGAAGAGAGAGAGAGGAAAAGTTGAAGAGGCACAAGGACATGTGTCACCAATGTGAATAATAGTTAAAAATACATGATAAATAAGGATGGAGAGATCTATATCATGTCATTAGTTACAAATTTAATCTTCAATCATCTCAAACCTATAAATAGTCAAGAAACTCCTTTTCTATGCATAGAAAATTTCCCCTTATGATTGGCCTTAAAAAACTACCCAAACTCTATACCTGATCAATTTTTATGATGATTATGAGTAGGAAGGGTTACTAAGAATATATCACATGCATTGGGGAGGCTACTGACCCTTCCTATCATTTTGTCCGTGCATGATCACACTTGGCAGTCTCAAAATATCCCTTTTCCCTTCACCTCTCATACTTGGCACATTAAATCTCTTCAAACCTATAATATGATCCATAAAAGGGGAAAAATGACATGTTTTAAGGAGTGCTCATACCATCAGTTACAATAAATTGATCTTAAAAGGATCTTCAAATGAAGATTTGTTATTTATTCTAAGTCCTCACTAGTTGGCTCACTGGATTGGATGAAAAGAATGAGTTGGTATTAAAAATTAAGAGCTTAATAACTTGATATAATGACCATAAGGACTTATAAAAAATATTAATATTCCCTCTAAAAGTGATTTCATCTCTTCAAAGTTAACTATGCTTACACAACACAAAAAATGGTTAAAATAAGCCCTATTTTCCTCTTTTCCATATAGATTCATACAATCCAAGGCCATGTTTGTGATACTCATGGAATTGGAAATAAATTATATTCAGTACTTAGGGTAAAATTGATCCATCTGAGTGCACTTTTAGGCTCATTTTCACTTCTAGGTCTCAAAATAGGGTTTTGGAGGGTTTATACTTTTAACCTTTATTCTTAAAGATTTGACATTGAAACTCTATCAAAATTGAACTTATGGATTATTAAGTACCCCCTCAAACTTCCTTGAATATATCTAGGTCCGATGTAAAGGCTCATGACAGATACGAGCATTCTAAGATGACCATTCGAGTCAATTTTACATAAATAACAGGGTCTGAGTACGTTCTAGGCCAAATGGTGGCTTCTTGGTGAATATATTAAAAAAAGGTTTTAAAACCTCTCAATATGTCTTATAAACATCCTAAAATCACTATAAAATCTCCCTTGAAGATATAAATGAAATTGACCCCTACTTTGGAAACATGTCTAGCCTTGCCAATAGGTCTGTCTGTACCCTAGATTCAAAATGGCCCTCAAAATGGATTTATCTACCTATTGATATCTTTAAAAATTCATTTCCACTTCCATGAAGGTGAATATATACATTTTTATGCTTTACTAAGGCCTAAAATTAAAGTGATTCTCCATTTGAGACTAGACCTATTTCTTACCCACTAGGTATACATGCAAACCTCCTTAGTTGGAGCACCCTGTTTTCCCTCAAACCCTCCAAGTTGGATTATCATGTCTCCCTTGGTGTTTTACACCTTAAAAAATCTTAAATTTAACCCTCCTTATCTTATGGTTCATGATTTGACCTATTTTCATAAAATGGCAAGGTCTATGCAAAGGGAAAAGTGCCCACTATCTGATACAAAACAAGGGGAACTTCTAGTATTAGTATTTACAATTAGATTATTTGGGAATATTAATCAATAAAAAAGGGTAATATTTACCAAATTTGACCTCTTTATTCCTATTTTTTACCCTCAATACCTCCAAATTCCAAGATTCATCATTAGGCAAGTAGAATATGCATAGTAGGCAGGGTACAAGTTTGTTTTGCCTTTGGAAAAATGGTTTCCTTCAATTTGAATCCTCCTTTTGATGTTTCAATTTAATTTTAATCCACACACACACACACACACACACACACACACACACACACACACACACACACACACACACACACACACACACACACACACACACACACACACACACACACACACACACACACATATTATTTCAGATTATTTTCAATGTGACTCTCCCTATAACTTGCATCCAAACATTTCATCCTTGCTTACCTGTCCTCATGTTTTGACTGGGACAGAGTCCTTTGACTATGTTTGGAAGTTTTTTAGGCCTCAAAACTATGTTTGAAAGTTTTTTAATAATTTTTATATTATATTTATATCACTCATTACTTTTTACAAGATTAATTTCACCTACAAGGTCCCTATTGTGCAAAGGAGAATCTATTTTCAACTTCCTACCTGTAGGACTATATTTCATGCATTTTGGGCTTGCCTAGAGATGCTCTTGAACTTTGGATGATGGTTGATGGAATTAATCTTAATTTTTAATGGTAATATGACATATTCATGCATTTTTTTGACTTATAAACCCTTAAAACCATACACCAATTCATGCTTAAGTTTCCAACTAGCAACCCTGTCTACCTTGACTGTGTTTTTATGAGTTTAGGGGCCTATAGGTCATGACCTAAGCTTAATTTGATGTTCATGATCATAATTTCCATGTTAATTTACATCATATTAATATTTCATGCATTTTAATTACCTATCATCCTTCAAAACTATCATCAACTCATGCTTTATCCTTCAATTGGATCATCCTTTGCCCTGTTTGGACTGAGACAGTCCTGTAGGTGATTTTAGACAAGATTTAGGGCTAGTTCATGATGTGTTTAGGTTTTCAAATTATTATTAAAGTTAAATATTAATTAATATATCAACACCCCACTTTCATCCATATTTAAGGAACTCAAAACCAAATTCAAACTCCAAATTGTTCCCTCACTACCCATGACTATGTTTCCATGGAGTTTGAGGCTTATAGGTGGTTGGCTGAGTCCAATTAGGTCATGTTATTGAGAAGAAATACTTTTAACTTATGAATATTAATTATTCAAACATATAATTCATTTAACACCTTCAACTTGATCACTATAATCTCTATTGAGGTTAAAAACTTGTTAAGGCTACTGACTGTTGGTGTTCCCAGGCTTGTACGAACAACATAGGGTGTGTTAGGGGTCCAAAACATTGGAAATGACCTTGTCTTTGTCATCTTGGCCTATTAATGCCATGTGTACTATTTTTAAATGGTTTAAACTTGAATCATGGTGTATAACTTCTCAAATGAAATACAAGATCACTTTTTACATCTTCCTATATATATCATTGCTACAAATTAGTAATTTTTGGCAGCTTTTGAGTTTGTTCAAAAATCATCTTCCACTCCTCTTTTTGACCTCAAAATTGGCATAAGTAGTGATTTTGGATAGGGATACAAGGTAAACCAATCAATTTCATTCAAAACCACCATTATCTCATAATATGAAAACATCAAAATCCCCTAAGATCTTTATTTTGATCCTTTAGGGACTGAGAAGCCAAAATGGCCTTCTCACTATTTGAAGTGAAAATCTTGCCTTACAAAGCCTTTAAACCTTCATAGTATGGAATAAAATTACCATTGGATATGTTATATGACTTCAATCATGAACTGCACCATACATTCATCATTAAAATATCTATACAAACCTCTTGGAGAAGCTAACTGTAAGCACATTTTGGAAACAAGGCAGTGAGCAAAGAGACTAAGACAAATTAGCTTGGAAGGAGTAATTAATTTGAAATACCAAAAAATTATTCATGAAATAAAAATTAAAAACATGATTTAAAACACATTGAAACCTCCATGGATCTCATCCCACATTTTAAAACTTAGATTCCACATACATGACTACCAACTTGGCAAAACAAGCATAATTTGGAATCCTCCTTCAAGTGGCATTGAAAGGGAAGGATTTGGAAGTTATAAACACAAAAAGAAGCATAATAATGTCTTTAAAAACATGTGAAATCACCTTCAACAAACCATTCCATCAATCTAAAGAAATAAAATTTGAAACATATTCAAAAAGAAACCCCCTCATGTTTGAATAGGCATGAAAAGCTACCTGGAGTGTTAATCATTGTTAATGAAGGATGATCCACCAATATGAGATGTATTAATATGTATTTTAAGTTCACTTAGAGTTATATCCACTTGTAGAAGCATTTCCATTAACTCCACCTATAGCTTCCATAGTGGGTGCTTGAATTTGCCCTTCCTTACCTTGCCAATGGAGAATAAAGAGAAATGGGTTGTATATGAAAATTTTCATGCCATATATGAAAAAAAAAATGTGTATATGACTTGTGGGGAGGTGATGAGTCACTCCACCATATTTTTTGCTGCAAGGGAGTTTGAGAAATCTATACAAGTGTTGAAAAAGGTCTATTTTTTAGGGAAAACTACTTCTTTCATGATGAACCTAACTTATAACTATCACTTAACATGATACTAACATGACCCACGTTTAAAATCACCTTGGTGTCAAATTTTCTTGCATAAAAGTAAGTACAAGTCATTTAATAGGCTAAAAGGTGGCCAAAAGACCTCTTTTTGCACATGAAACCTAACAAATGACTAGTTTATGACTTGTAATCACATTGTAACATAAGAAATGACATATTATGACAATATGACACAAAATGGACCTTTGAATAAGTTTGACCATAGTTGACCATGGTGGACTAGGCTAATTCAAGGGGAATGAACTGAGATAAGGACTAGGATAAGACCAAGTAAGATATATAGGACAATATGAGACCCCATAAGATGTGTATAAACCTTATTTAAAAGTTTAAAATGATATGGGTTGACCTCATTTGACTAGAAGTCAATTTTGGTCAACTATTTGACAACTCTTAGGGCTAAGATGCTTGCCTATGTTAAAGACTAGTAGCCTTATCCTATCCATTGGGTAAGGGAGTCAAAATACACTTGAAAAACATCAGGAGCATACCCTAAAGAGACCAAAAAGACAATAATCCTACCTCAAACACACAAAGGGAAAGAACAACACAAAATAAAGACCCAAAAACAAACAAGACAAGGAAATACTTGTGCTACTAAGCACTTAGGGAAAGTAAAACATAACACAATTGAAAGCAAAATAATATGTATATCTAACCTGATATATTTTCCCCCTCCTGAATGAAAGGGGAAACTTCTTAGGTTTCCTTCATGGTAATAAACCTCATGGTGGTAACCAAGTAGTTTTTAGGAGTGAAAACTTGGTGCTCACCCTTCTTATTTGTCATCTTGATTGGCATGTATTCCAATGCATCAGGTTCAAACATGTCTTCCACCTCCATATATTCATATTTCTCTTTAAGACATGTTTCATGCTGGTCCTTCATGTAGGTGTAATCCATAAATGGATCAATGGCTACAATCTCATCATTATAGGGCTCATTTGGCTCATGACCTTCTTGGTATACATCATGGACCAACTCATTATTTTCTATCTCTTTGAGAAGCTTGTCAAACTAATCTCTTGCTTCATCATGGCTCTCTTGAGGAAGGGTGGCTGGTATGATGCTTGAGTTGAGACAAAATTCTTCTAGTTCATCCCAAAAATTGTCATTTTCTTGTTTAAGATCTCCTTCTTCAATGCCTCTATTACACCAATTTGATTTCTCTCCTTCTTGCTAAAAAATAAGAGTCTCTAGCTGATAAACAAAATTCTCTTGAACCTCATTCAACTCAGGTCCCATGATTTGATCACTATCTTCATCAAAGCAAAAATAAGGCTCATCAAACAAAGGGAAAGAGGACTCACCATGCTTATATTCCTCATCATCTAATGTTGACATGTGAAGTTTGTCAATATCATTTTCATATTCTTGGAACATTTACATGTAGGTGTGACCTATATCTTCTCCTTGATTGATGACACCTTCAAGGCCTAATTATTTAACCTTAGCAACATCTGATTCTCCTAAAATAACCACCTCTTGAAATATGATTTGACTATGTTGTTCATCTTTGGTAATGCCTTCCACCTCATGTTCATGATTATTATCACCATGTTGATGCTCATGGGGAGTACTTATGATGATCTCATCTTCATTATCACTCATGATAGCCTCTTGGTTAGATACAAATTGCATTTTCTCTTGCTCACTTGCCTCCCTCAAAATAGGTTCCTCTTTAGGAGGGAATGAAGTGAAGGGTGAATGGATAGGTTCATGAATTTGAGGTGAAGAAGTTGGAATATAGAAGGTAGTGGAGGGTAAAGGGAATAAAAATGGAGTGTGGGATGAAGGAGAGGATTTAAGAATGGGCTTTGAAAATAGGAGAGCACTGGTGAGCTCGAATGGAAGTCCACTCTTGGGCTGGTTGGAAGGAACATCAGTTACATGAGCAAGAATCTCACTTTGCCAATGATATCCTTGGATATAGTTCATGGTAACTTACTCTTTAACATAATAAGGCTAATAGGAATATTCTTGAGGATGATAGGCATCAACATATGAGGGGTAGGGCTCAAATTGGGGTTAGTAACAAGTCATTTCTTTGTAACCATTCCCATAGGACTGCCAAACATCTTGATGATGACTATGAAAGTATGAAAAATAAGGATTATAGGGTTGAAAAATGACATATTTGAGCTGATGAAGGTCATATTGGGCCTGATAAGGATGAAAAAAAGGTTGATAAATATCATGATCAAGTTGACCAAGTACTTGCTCACTTTAAAGAGGAAGAGGCAAAGCTTGTAATGTCTCACCCACTTGTAGAGGCAAAATTCAACATCAAAAACAACCTTGAAAGCTTCATTTGGAAACCAAGACATAGAAAAGGATAAGAACAACCTTAAAATGGAATACCTATCTAGTAAACCATCTGATTTAACTTCAGAGTCACCATTGGTGCTTGGAAAAGTGCCTCCCAAGGCTGATATATTGAAGGACAACACCAAAAAATCCTCCAACTCTTGGAACTCATGTCCCATTAAGCATGCCAAAAACTATTTTTACTTGAAATTTAACCCAATGAGGAGATGGTATAAGCTTCTCCTCATTCAATTGAGATAATGGAACCACCCCAAGGCTGTGGGTATCCCTATTGTGGGTGGATCTCTAGATTAGGGGCTAGATCCCCTTGATGCATCAGTAAAGCACATATCCTAAAACTATCACTTTGGGGTTGAAAAGGGTTAATAATAACATAAAAATTAAGAATAATATATGGGGTTAATACACCAAATGTTTGTTCTACTCACACTCTTTTAAATGAACTTTAAACTAAGAACAAGTTGTTAGGATGTGGAGCTAAAAGCTTCAACGGGTGAAAACAGGGAGGAGGTTGCTGAGTTCCAGGGAGACCGGCGTCGGTAGAGTGCAGTGCACATGGCAACCAACGACAACAGGGTGGACAGGAAGAAAAACCAACATCGGCAGGATGTCAGTCGACGTCGGTCACATCCAGGCAGACAGGGACCGACATCGGTCACCTGTGGCAGTTCCAAAACTACTTGTTCCATGGACAATTAGTTCGTTGAACTGAGTGTTTGCATGCAAAGGCTATTTTTGGTCTTGAGTTGCGTGTCTAATTATTGTAATTAGGATAGTCTAATTATTGTATGCATGAGATCTATATATGGACTCATAGGCTATAGTGTAAACTTGTAGCTAGTGAGTAAGAGAGCAATAAGCTCCTTCAGAGAGAAGAGAGTAATGGTGTGTTCCTCCTAGTGCCACAGTACCAAGGTGGGTACTAGTTTGGAGAATCAGAAGGGTTCTTCATATGTGTATGATCTTGGTCAGCATGTGTGCATGACTTTCTATAGGAGATCTACAATGGTGAGTAAGGTCTAGTGATTTGCAGGTAGCAGTAGAGAGCAGGGGATCTACTTAGAGTATGGTTGTGTACTTGGTGAACTGACAGCGTGTTACTGACTGGTTGGAGAGGTGAACATCAATTCTATATTTAGAGTTGATTGTTGTGACCAAGAAGAGAGAGGGAAGAAGGTCTTGAGGTGTGGCGAACCTTTGAGGTGGAAGAAGTGGCATCTTCTTTATTGTATATTCTTCTGAGTGTTTATTAATACAATTGTGTATTGTCTCTCAATTCCTGTGTTGATTCATATTTCTAGTTACTTATTGATTCTGGTTAAATTTCGTGTTTAGTTGCTAATACAAGAAGTAATCATATGTGCTCTAATTGGTAGAGCAAGATCCTGACAAGTGGTATCAGAGCCAGGTTGTAGGTTCAAGAGCTGATACCAACAAGTGGTATCAGAGCTTTTGGTTGGGTTGACTAACAGGTGGTTTCAGATCTGGTAGTGTTTGTTGATTACAGGTCACTCACAGGGGTTTCAGATTGAGTGGGAGTATAGCAATGGCAGAAGAAATTAAGCTACGAATGGAGAAACTGAATAGCACAAATGATCTGATTGATGGAAAGAAAGAGCAGGTAAAAAGAGATTGTTGGTCGGTAGAAGATCAGCGCGTAGAAGCATATGTTGCAGGTGATGTTGCACAGGATGTTTTGGATAAAGTGGAATCTTTGTTTACATATTCTTTTGCCTCTTTCCATGCAGCCCGAAATAGAGCATCTTTTCATGGGTATGTCTTTGGAGACTTTGGAGAGATTTATTTAGGGGTTGGAGAGCCTTGTCAGATGATTGACGAAGGGGAAGTGAAGCTGAAATTGCAGACGGATGACACATAGTGGTTGAAGTCATGCAGGTACCAATCTTAGAGATGAGTCTAATTTCTTCAAGAAATTTGGGTGATGAGAGATGCACTGTAACTCTCACAGCGGATACACTTGAATTAGATGGTGGTAAGAAAGTAGGTATCCTTTATCTATCTACTTATATTGTTGATTCACCTTCTGTTGCAGAGATGTGGATTCGTAGGCTTAGTCACATATGTAGAAGGAGAATGCAGGTTTTGAAGTGGAAGTCAGATGTCTTTGACAAGCTAAAGAACTGGAAAGCCTTGGTGTTCATGGAGGAGATGACGAATAGAGATCAGGTGTGGGAACTGAATTATTCTGAGTAGAGCAGGGTTGATTTGATTAGGGTTTTGATCCATGGAGAGCTCGCGGGTAAAAAGTTATCACTCACAGATGAACACAGGTACCGGCATTGGTCAGATAGTAACTGATGTCGACAACAAGAAGACTGACATCGGTCATGAAGGAACTAACGTTGGTAGAAAGGACACCGACGTCGGCCATGGAAATGACGTTGATAGTCAGGGTCAGTATAGGGAGCTGACATCGGTCGAAAACAGACTGGGAGATGGCTGAGATCGGTCACTAGTATAGATGGTGGGCAGATAGCAAGCTGTCAACAAGTCTCAAATGCTCATGTTGAGGTCAGAAAGGGTAAGTGAACCTCATATTCATTGTTCACCTTCTTTATATTGCTTATTGATGGTCAAGAACCAGGAAGATGGAAGAGGCAATGCACATAGAATCCAGATACAGTGGGAGCTTGGCATGGATGAGGAGTGAGTCCTTGGAGAAGAACCAAACAGGTATTTGTTGGTATACTTGTCAGTTGGAAGTAAGCACTGAGAGACGGAATGGATTCCCAAGTTAAAGAAGAGAGTGGATGGACACAAGAGATAGAAGGCTATGGCATATGGTCTTGAGGAAGCTGCAGGACAGTGGTACAGGTTTGACAGGTGGATGACTAAGCATGGCTTCAGTCAATTTCAGTGTAACTATTGTGGTTTTGTCTTACCAGGTGGATGATGAGTCATGACATTATCCAGTTACTGTATGTGGGTAATTTGCTAGCAGGTTTTGTACATACAGGGATTTGCTGAGCTAAGGGTAAGGTTAGTTCAGAGGTGTGTCATGAAGAATTTAGAGCAGCAAAATTCTTTGGCATAAGAGACATGGAGATTTTAACTCCAGTGGGAGCTGATGTGAAGATGGTGTTGGTGGGGTTCATGATGCAGGATGCAGAATCAGAAAGCACACCAAGGGCTGGATAGTTCAAGCTTAGCTTGAAACAGGGTTCAAAATCACATGAGGTCTAGTGTAGACCTGAGTTTTCCCAAGCAGTGGGAGTTGTTAGAAAGTATGGAGCCAATTCAAGGAAGAGGTACTGAAGGGCAGTTCAGTGGATTCTTACAGGGATCAGCAGTAGGTCGACATGTTATGCAGGGTCAAGTTATTTTCTACATAGGTTTGTAGATACGGATGCGGCAGGTTACTTGGATGACAAAGGCACAAAGGTTAGAGCATCACAGGGTGTGGTGGTTAGTCTTTAGGATTGATCTTGAAGAGGGATACAAGCCAGGGTACAAATTAGATAGTGTATAGATATAGGTATAGTTGCAGCTATTTATCTCCAAGTGGGAGATTGTTAGGATGTGGAGCTAAAAGCTTCAATGGGTGCAAACAGGGAGGAGGTTGCTGAGTTTTAGGGAGACCAGCGTCGGTAGAGTGCAGTGCACATGGCAACTGATAACGGCAGGGTGGATAGGAAGGAAACTGACATCGATAGGATGTCGGTCAATGTTGGTCACATCCAGCCAGACAGGGACCGACGTTGGTCGCCTGTGGCAGTTCCAAAACTGCTTGTTCCATGGACAGTTAGTTCGTTGAACCAAGTGTTTGCATGCAAAGGCTATTTTTGGTCTTGAGTTGCATGTCTAATTATTGTAATTAGGATAGTCTAATTATTGTATGCATGAGATCTATATATGGACTCATAGGCTGTAGTGTAAACTTGTAGCTAGTGAGTAAGAGAGCAATAAGCTCCTTCAGAGAGAAGAGAGCAATGGTGTGTTCCTCCTAGTGCCATAGTACCAAGGTGGGTACTGGTTTGGAGAATCAGAAGGGTTCTTCATATGTGTATGATCTTGGTCAGCATGTGTGGATGACTTTCTATAGGAGATCTACAATGGTGAGTAAGGTCTAGTGATTTGCAGGTAGCAGTAGAGAGCAGGGGATCTACTTGGAGTACGGTTGTGTACTTGGTGAATTGGCAACATGTTACTGACTGGTTGGAGAGGTGAACATCAATTCTATATTTGGAGTTGATTGTTGTGACCAAGAAGAGAGAGGGAAGAAGGTCTTGAGGTGTGGCAAACCTTTGAGGTGGAAGAAGAAGTGGCATCTTCTTTATTGTATATTCTTCTGAGTGTTTATTAATACAATTGTGTATTGTCTCTCAATTCCTGTGTTGTTTCATATTTCTAGTTACTTATTGATTCTGGTTAAATTCCATGTTTAGTTGCTAATACAAGAAGTAATCATATGTGCTCTAATTGGTAGAGCAAGATCCTGACACAAGTTACATATATACTTCACTCAATATCAACTCTCTCACACACATTAATGCTTCAACATGGGGTCTAGGAGATGCATAGATTAGGAAGACTTAGGCAATAGGAATGATAGGAAACTATATTTAATGAGATATTAAATACACCTACAACCTCACTTGACACTTCTTGTTGACCTACAATAAAGAGAACATAACATACTAGGCACTAGTAGAGATAGTATGTGAAGGCAAATAGACATCACTCTTGCACAAGATTAAACGCTATCATTTACACTTAGTGAATTATTTGAATGAGGTAAAATTAATTTTATTTATTTATTTAAGGCACAATTTTGGTAGGGCTTCCCCATACCCAGATATCCATACAATGGCTAAGAAATCCCAATTTATAGAACTTAGAAGAAGAGAGAGAGAGAGGAGAAGTTGAAGAGGCACAAGGACATGTGTAACCAATGTGAATACCAATTAAAAATACATGAGAGAGAAGGATGGGGAGAGACATATCATGTCAGGAGTTACAAATGTCATCTTCAATCATCCAAAACCTATAAATAGTCAATAAACTTCTTTTTTGTGCATAGAAAACTACCCCTTATGATTGGCCTTACAAAACTACCCAAAATATACACCTGATCAATTTTTATAATGAATATGAGTAAGAGGGGTTACTAATAAGCCCTCACATTTACTGGGGAGGCTCTTGACCCTTCTTATCATTTTGGCCATGCATGATCACACTTGGTAGTCTCAAAATAGCCCTTTTCCCTTCACCTCTCACACTTGGCACCTTCAAGCTCTTAAAACCTACAATCTGATCCATAAAATATGATGAATTACATGTGTAAGGATTAATCATACCACTATTTACAATAAATTGGCCTTAAAAGGCTCTTCAAATGAAGATTTGTCATTTCTTCTAAGTCCTCATTAGCTAGCTCATTGGACTGGCTAAAAAGAATGAGTTGGTAGGCATAATTAGGATCTTATTAAATTCATATAATTACCATAGGGACTTATAACAAATCCTAATCTTATCTCCAAAATTGATTTCATCTCCTGAAAGTTAAGCATGCCTGCACAACAGACAAAATGGTCAAAATAAGCCTTGATTTATTATTTTTCTATAATTATGTATAATCCAAGGCCATTAATATGATCCTCATGAAGTTGGAAACAACTTATCTTTATCACTTAGGGTCAAATTCGTCCATCTGGGTGCACTTTTAGGCTCATTTTCACCTCTAGGTCTCAAAATAGGGTTTTGGAGGGTTTGTACTCTTAACCTTTGTTCATAAAGTTTTGAAATTTAATCTCTCTCCAAATGGAAATTTTCGATTCTTAAGGATCCCTTCCAACTTACATGAAAATATCCATGTCCCATGTAAAGGCTCATGAAATATATGAGCAATCTAAGATGAGCATTTGAGTCAATTTTGCACAAATATCAGGGTTTGAGTATATTCTAGGCTAAATGGTGGATTCTTGGTGAATATATTACAAACCAAAGGTTTTAAAACATCTGAATATGTCCTATAAACATCCTCCAATCACTATAAAAGCTTCATTGAAGATAGAAATGAAATTGACCCCTACTTTGGAAACATGTCTAGCCTTGCCAATAGGTCTATTTGTACCCTGGATTCAAAATGACCCACAAAATATTTTCTATACATATTGATATATTCAAAATTTAATTTGAACTTCCATTAAGGTGAATCAAGACATTTGGATGATTTACTAAGGCCCAAAATGAACGTGACTCTCCATTTGAGACTAGACCTATTTCTTGCCCACTAGGTATACATGCAAACCTCGTTGGTTAGAGCACCCTGTTTTCCCTCAAAACCTATAGGTTGGATTCTAATCTATTCCTTGGTTTTTTCCAGCTTCAAAAATCTTAACTTGAACCATCCTTACCTTCTGGTCCATGATTTGACCTATTTTCATGAAATGGAAGGGTCTATGCAAAGGGAAAAGTTCCCCCTGTTTGATATAAAATGGGGGGCACCTCCCCTATTAGTCTTTCCAATTTTATTGTTTTGGAATCTTAAAAAATCCCCAAGGGTACTTTGTACCATTTCACCTCTTGATTCCTAGTTTTAACTCTCTAGACCTCCAAATTCCAAGACTCATCATTAGGTAGGTAGAATATGTATGGTAGGCATGGTACAAGTTTGTTTTACCTTTGTAAAAATGGTTTCCTTTGATTTGAATCCTCATTTTTATGTTTAAATGTAATTTTTATGCATCTATAGACCTTTTTTAAAGCACTTTTAAACATTACTGTCACTATAACCTGCATCCAAACATCTCATCCTTGCTTATCTGTCCTCATGTTTTGACTCAGATAGAGTCCTTTGACTATGTTTGGAAGTTTTAAAGGCCTGAAAACCAGGTTTTAAAGTTTTTTAAGAATTTTTATATTATATTTATATAACTAATTAATTTTTACAAGCTTAATTTCACCTACAAGGTCCCTATTATGTAAAGGAGAACCTATTTTCAATTTCCTACATGTAGGACTGTATTCCATGCATTTTGGGCTTGCCTGGAGGTGCTCTTGAACTTTGGATGATGGTGTATGGAATTCCTCTTCATGTTTCTTGGTAATAATACATAATCATGTATTTTTTTCACTTAGAAAACCTTCAAACCATATACCAATTCATGCTTAAGTTTCTAACAAATAACCTTGTCTGCCTTGACTATGTTTTTGTGAGTTTAGGGGCCTATAAGTCATGACTTGAGCTTAATTTGATGTTCATGGTCATCCTTTCCGTTTTATTTTAGGTTATATGAATCCTTGATGCATTTTAATTACATATCATCCTTCAAAACTAGCATCAACTCATGCTTAAGCCTTCAATTGGATCATCCTCTGCCCTGTAGGTGATTTTAGGCAAGATTTAGGGCTAGTTCATGATGTGTTTAGACTTTAAAATAACTATTAAAGGTCACTATTAATTAATCTATCACAACCCCACTTTAATCCATATTTAAGGAACTCCAAACCAAATTCAAACTCCAAATTGTTCCCTCACTGCCCATGACTATGTTTCCATGGAGTTTGAGGCATGTAGGTGGTTGGCTGAGTCAAATTAGGTCATCTTACTAAGAATAAATACTTTTACCTTAGGCCTAGTACTAATTTAAACATATAATTCATTTCAAACCTTTAAATTGATCACTATAATCCCTAGTGAGGTTAAAAACTTGTTAAAGATGCTGACTGTTGGTGTTCCCAAGCCTGTACGGACATGGGAGGGTGTGTTAGGGGTCCAAAGCATTGGAAATGACCTTGTATTTGTCATATTGGCCTATCAATTCCCTTTGGACTAGTTTGAAATGGTTTAAACTTTAATCATGGTCTATAACTTCTCAAATGAAACACAAGATCATTTTTTACACCTCCCTATAGATATCACTGCTACAAATCCATGATTTTTGGTAGATTTTGAGTTTGTTTAAAAACCATCTTCCACTCCTCCTTTTGACATCAAAATTGGCATAAGTAATGCTTATGGATAGGGATACAAGGTAAAATAATCAAGGTCATTCAAAACCACCATGATCTCATAATATGAAAACATCAAAATCCCCTAGGATCTCTATTTTGATCATTTAGGGACTGAGAAGCCAAAATGGCCTTCTCACTATTTGAAGTGAAAATCTTGCCTTGCACAACCTTTAAACCTTCATAGTATGGAATAAAAGGACCCTTGGATACATGCTAGGAATTCAATCATGAAATTCACCATACATTCATCATTAAAATCTCTATACAAACCTCCTAGCGAAGCTGACTATAAGCACATGTTGGAAACAAGGTAGTGAGCAAAGAGACTAAGGCAAATTAGCTTGGAAGGAGTACTTAATTTGATATACCATAAGAGTATTCATAAAATAAAACTTGCAAACATGATTTCAAACACATTGAAACCTCCATGGAGTTCCTCCCACATTACAAAACTTAGATTCCACATACATGACTAACAACTTGGCAAAACAAGCGTAATTTGGAATCCTCCTTCAAGTGGTATTGAAAGATAAGGATTTGGAAGTTGGAGACAAAAAAAGAAGCATAATAATGTCTTGAAAAACATGTGGAAGCACTTGAAAGAAACCATTCCATTAATCTAAAGTTAAAAAATGTTGAAACATATTAAAAAATAGACCCCCTCATGGTTGAATAGGCATAAAAAGCTGCCTAGAGTTTTAATCATTGTTCATGAAAGAGGAGCCTCCAATCTGAGAGTTCTTACTATGGATGTGAAGTGCACTTAGAATTCTATCCACTTGTATCTTCCATAGTGAGTGCTTGAACTTGCCCTTCCTTGGCTTGCCAATGGAAAATGAAGAGAAATGAGTTGAAGATGAAAATTTTCATGTCATAAATGAAAAACAAACATGGATATGACCTATGGGGAGGTGAAGAGTCACTCCACCATGTTTTTTGCTGCAAGGGAGCCTGGAAGTCTATAAAAGTGTCGAAAAAGGTCTATTTTTAAGGAAAAACTACTTCTTGCCTAATGAACCTAAATTATAATTATTACCTAACCTAATCCTGACATGACCCACATTGAAACTCACCTTGGTGTCAAATTTTCTTGCATAAAAGTAAGCACAAGTCATTTAATAGGCTAAAATGTGGCCAAAAGACCTCTTTTTTCACATGAAACCTAATAAATGACTAGTTTATGACTTGTAATCACATTGAAACATGGTAAATGACATATTATGACAATTTGACATAAAATGGACCTTTGACTAAGTTTGACCAAGGTTTGACCATAGTTGACCATGGTTGACCAGGCTAATTTAAGGGGAATGAACTTAGACAAGGACTAGGACAATACTAAGTAAGATATATAGGACAATATGAGACCCCATAAGATGTATATAAACCTTCTTGAAAAGTTTAAAATGATAGGGGTTGACCTCATTTGACTTGAAGACAAATTTGGTCAACATTTATTATTAGTGATATGTTTTTCAATAAAAAAATATTTTAAGGCACACATTGTATATGATGATCCATTGGGTAAATACATACACCAATAGAAAATAATTTGAGTATGACCAATTAAAGCTTTTCACAATCAAGTATAGATAGGTAAAATTAATGAAGGCATGCTTCACTATTTTCATGACCATAAAATAGATTGTATCCTATAATTACCAATTCATAATGAAAATATATGTGTAATATTACATTTTGAATAGGATAGGAATACACACAATTAATTTTCATGCTTTATTCAATATTATTTTGATAAAGTGATAGACTATACACTTGCCTTCGTAAGTCTCCTATAGTATGCATCATGAAAAATGACTCATTTGTAACAATGGTTATGTTCTCAATAATTTCATTCAATTTTTTAGCCTTACCATTAATAATTGGTGCATGTATAATACCTTATATAGGTGTATGAGTCAAACATTTGGAAAAACACAAATGTCTTAGTGCTAAAATCACATGATCCAGGGGTGTTATTATGAAAGGTGATTCAATTCAATATTTATTTAGTTTTTCCTAATAATTCATGCTCAAATTTATGATTTACAACTATTATTTCCTTAATATCTTGGAAAACACAAGTATAAATATTTTTATTTTCTAAAAAATTGACATTTATTAATTTAGCATCTATGAAATACATAACACCTTCTTATACATACAAAATTATCATTGTGATTAATGTTAAAGGTATAAACATAATAATAGGATTTTATATGATTGAGTAAATCCTAAGTGGAATAGGGTTTGTAAGAGCCTATGTTGAAATCCAAGTAAAAGATCAAACCCTACTGAAATTAGGACAATGTAAACACCTAAATAATAATAAGGGTTTTGTAAAAGAGCATGCATGGAAATAGTTTAGATCTGAATTAAGCCACAAAATTATAAAAAAAATAGGGTTTAGAAGAAACCCTAGGTTAAGTATTCAAAATAGTTAGGGTTCACCATTTATGTTTATCTTAATTATATTTTTTACAAAAAATAAGAATAAACAAAAGAAACATAAGTAAACATAAACATACACAACTAGAATAAATTTTTTATACCTACTTAATATGGATAAATACATATAAAATCCCAAGTTTCAAAAACATAAACTAAAAAAATATAGTGAATTGACAAGGAGGTTAAGAAACATATGCTCTTTGACTATTCTACAATTATAAAACTATATTCTAATTGTGTTGGTTGTGTTTGACCTAATCCTCAATTTATATACATATATTGTGATTTTATAAGAGCTCATAGCTATATAGGCCTATCATATACATGTTTGGCCATAATAAACCTAATGCATTAATCTCATCTATGTGGCATTGATCTTGTCTCTATGTCACAATATCTATATAATTTTACAATCTATATTTTATGATGTCTATGCATTGTATTTTCCTAATTATGACTATACGTTCACTTCATATGTGTGTTAGTTAGGATATGTTGTATGAATAAATATTCACTTTGACCTATCTTGCACACTCTAAAACAAAAAGATGAAAATGGAGTTGGGAAACCACAAAGCAGTTGGAAAATACGTATATTGAATGCTTAGAATAAAACCTCCACATATTTATGTGGTGTGTGGATGGAATAACTCGAGTAAATTTTTAAAACTTTTACCTATAATTGATCATTACAACTACTGAATTATAATCACCCTCCTTTAACATAATGGATTATGTTAAGAGACCAAGATGGATAAGTGTTGTTAGTGTGTAGTATTATGAAGGAAAAATTGGATGGATAATTTTTTCTCTAGCACTAAACCTTAGTGCAATGTATTATCTCTTCTCTCTCTTGATTCTTTCAACTCTAAAACCTTGATTCAAATGCTTGGTAATACCTTGTATTTATAAGGTGATCTAGATGATTTACATGTACTAGCTGTATTTTGAAAATTTAAATTAAAGGGTTAAGGCATATGTTATTGGATAATTGGAAGAAGAAACATAAATATAAAAGGGATAATATTTTAGGTGTATGATCTTGTCTAGGATGGAAACATACAATTACATGTTTTTACAAGATAAAGTTGGGGCTCAATTCTCAAGATAGGGGAAGATAACAGGTGATAAATTGTTCAAATTTACTAATGAAAAACTTATGGATAAGTATTAAAATTAATTTTTAGGTCTATTAGACTAAATAGAGACTTAATATGGGTTGGTAATATCTTATAAATGAGTTAAAATGTACAAGTTTTCCAAAAAAGCTAAATGGGAATAAAACATGGGAATAAGGGTTTTTACCAAATTTGGATATCTACACTTCTATGGAAAGCATCAAGGTATTTATGAACATCGATCAACATCCCATATTAAATTTTAACTTCATCCTGTGTTTTCTCTACATCTTGATAGTTACTTGGGTCCTATAAATAGGGGTTTTGTCTCATAACACTTGGATAAAGGGTGCAAGAAAAACTAAGCATTAGTTAACATCAAGTACCAATGTTGGTTTTCCCACTCCAAAGGAAAACTCCCAATCATAATTAAAAAAATGAAAAAAGGATCATTATAGGTCCATGACAGTACATGTGAAAATGTTGAATAATGTCGAGTATCAACAATTTAATCTATCACTCATAGAATGAGATGTCTAAAATAGAAATCATAATTTTTGTTCTAATTCAACAAAGAGTAATTTAATAACTTAAAATGAAATTAAGGAGATGGAAATATGTACCTGGAAGAGATGTATGCCCCCCACTTAATTAAAAAACTCTAATTCACCCTCAATTTATTTTAACAAGACTCTAATTTACCAAAATATGTACAACCTATTTTCTCAATTGCATAAAATGCACATGCCCTATTTCTCAAATAAACACAATATGTATGCCATATTTTTATTAATTTTACATCATATTTATACCATAGTTTTTTAAATTCAGCACAATATTCATGTCTTTTTATCGACTCAACATAATATTCATGCCCTACTTTTCTAAATTCAACATAGTGTGCATCCCCTCTTTTTAAATTCAACATAATCTTAAAGCCCTCATTCTCAATTCAACACAATATTCATTCCCTCTTCAAAATTCTTAACAAAATGATGTAAATATCTTCTCAATGGAATATTTTATACCCAAATAAAATAATCTAACATTTTATTCGAATTAACAGGTGACTTTATTAAACACTATCTTAAGCTGAAAAATAAATACAGGTTAAATATGGGGGGGGTGGAAATCACATTTAGGGATACTCCAACATCATGCCTTATATATGGACATAAATTCACAAATTATGTCAACCAAAACACACCAATTAACTCATTTACAATATATCAGCCCTAAATATGGGCATAACATAAAAAATAAAATAAAACTAAAGTTGTCAAATAATCCATCCTAACATCATATTTGAAATATCCTCAATGTCAACTCTAAAGGAACCTTAATGTCTCATAATATTCAACCCAATATCACCCACTTAAAATAGCCTAACATTGCTAGAAAATTCAGCCTAACTTCATCTCTAAATCACTAGTTAATTCAACCTAATGTTGTTTTCTAAAGACAAACATTTGAAAGACACCCTAACATCACCCTTGAGAGACACCTCCCACATGTGGTCCTTTAAATCCAATTTAAGGGTTCTGATTTTAAAAAAGGTGAATTTAAGGTGACTTCTAAAGATGACTTTAAATGGTCTAAATGATGTAGTGTGTGCATGTTTTCATAACTTTAGTTGATTATTCTATCACTCGGTTATTTAATCAATATTAGCATGAAAGTTACATTTTAACAAATTACTCAAATTAAACAAGGACCTAAAAGAACTATTAGTGACTACATGCTTATAATCAAGACTATGGTTACAAAAATGTCTCACCAATTATTTGATAGTGAAATTCAAAAGATTTTTACCTATACCAGCAGTGGATCCAAGATTTTTTCTCGGAAGCTTGTTTTCACCTATTAATGACAAAGTGGTCTTTAACACTTGTAATTTTTGGATGAAATTATTAATGCAATTAATAACTTTGAGATCAAGAATTTAGATGTCAATATGCTTAAATATGGGTATTCTTCCCCTACCACTAGTGGATCCAAGTTCTAAGGTAAAAAAAAAAAATTATGGATAAAGTAATGACAATGCCTTGTAACCTAAGAGTGAGACCGAGAATGTAGTAAGTGTTTGTATTATCTCAAAAAAGATATTTAAAACAATTACAAGGTTGATTGAAATAATTTATAATGTGTTGAAAATATTACTTAAATGTAATATGATTACTTTTCCTCTTATTAGATAATTAGATCCATTGAGGTCATTTCCTAAAACCTGTGATGCAATATATTATATGAATATCATAAAGTCACATGCAAATATGAAAACAAAAGAATTACATTGAAACATAAAATCTAAGAACTCATCCTTAAAAATAAAATTCAATTAGAGGAAACCAACATCAATTTTAATAAATCAATGGTTCCACATCCTAACTGGAATTTTCAATTTTTATTCATCCTCTTCCAATTTTTAATACTCAATTAGAAGATCAAAGTAATGTTTATATGATATATCAAAGAGAACCACCAAAAAAATCTAAATGCTTATACACTTGATGGATTCATAGGTGTGTTTAATATTGCTATAAAAAATAGGGAGCCTTCTCCAATTATATTTTAGAAACATCAGATTCCAAATGGTAGATATTAAAATAGACCAATATTAATATGAGATTTCTTAGTCGAGTGCCCATGATAAAAAATGGAGTTATGATAGATAATGGCTCAAGTATCAATGCATGCACCAATAATTTTATCAATAGTTTGGCCTCTATTAGAGAAATTTTAAAGGCACCATAATAATAATTATGGAATATGATAGGATTAATAAGAAACCACTTGGATAAATTATTTTACCTATCACAATAGGTCCTAAAACCACATTGGTTTTGTTTCATGTAGTACTAGATAATCAAATACAATATTTTACTTGGAATAAAAAATATAAATCAAATAACAAAGATAAATCAAATAAAAAATGGAAACAATAAACTAACATTACAAGGATACACAAGGGAGGAGATAGGAGGAAGTTGTTATGGGTGAGGAGGAAGCCACTAACGAAGTCACTGTTAAGGAGCCTGTGACTACTGAAGGTTTGAACAAGTCAGTTATGGTAAAGAGAGAGGTTCCCAAATGCTTATGGTTAGACCTTCTCTATGGTATGGGTTCTGAGGTAGCTAACACTATCCAAAATCACAAACTAGTAAGGGAGGAAAATGAAGTGTAACTAGATATCCCTGATAACATTATCAATAATACTAAAACTTCTTTGGAAAACCCTTTGCTAGCACACTTCTATGGCTACATTCCTAGAGTTGATGTTTAAGAGAATGAGCAGCTAGGAAATGGAAATATTTGAGATGCATTTATGTTGTTGTCATGGCTATGAATTTATTCTTGGTCTCCTTATCTCCTCCCAAATACTGTGAGAAAGATATTGAATGGGGACCGTGGTTCTTGGGAAAATCATTTTTATCTTGTAATAAATGGAAGCCTAGGATTAATCTTGAAATTCATTCCTTAATGAAAATACCTATATGTATTACACTACCAGGACTCCCCCTAGAGTTTTATTAGGAAAAGGTAATCCTAAGAATTGTTAAATCTATTAGACAACCAATTTCTATAGATCTGGTTACAAAGACCAAAAAAAGGTTAGTTGAAGCCAAGTTTAATGTTTATGTTTAGACAAATAAACCTATTTTTAGAATTATTCAACTCAAATCCATATTCAGAACCTAGAACTAGAATATCCTCTATGAAAGATATAATTTCATATCAGAGGATGTGATTCCGTAGGGCACACTAGAAATAATTACCCAAGTCAATAGAAGCCATTAGAGGAGGTTTTAAAGAAGGACTGCTAGTTTAGGACATTAGTTAGTGGGCTCAAAGAGCCCCAAGGGGACATTTAGGTGAAATCACCTCCCCTCTAATTCTCTGAAGTAGAGGATAATTCTAATTATGGAATCCAATATCTTTGTCTTAAGAGAAAACCTCAAGATCATAGTGAGGACATGTTGGTCCTTCAAAATTTTGAAGAACATAAACTTCTTACTAGTCTCCTAAGCACTTCTATGGATCTTGACAACAAAATGTCAGAGGATCCTCCAAAGCTCCCAAGCCTAGTAGATAAATCAAAATGATTGTTCACTTGGTATCTATGTCCCCTCTTGGATCCCTGAAGGCCAAGGTGTAGAATTTTATAGCTAATAATAAGTTGATGGGTACCCTAGGGATTTCATCAGGAATCCCTCCCTTGAAAATAAGGCTCATATTTATAAGGGGATCAAAACCCAATTAGGAATGACTCTTAGATATATTTTTCACTAAAATTTTAATGTCCTCCAGAATAACCACAATAATCTAGATGAACCAATGGGAACTCCTCTAACTCAAGAGGAAAAATAGATCGATGTCAAAACTATATAAAAGGAAAAGAAAAAGTTTGTAGCTAGATTCAATATGAGAGGAAGGAAAACTCAAAAGATCATGGGAAAATCACCTAAAATAGTTAATGGGAACAATCAAGGATCATAGAGGATCCTTAGACAATTTAATCTTTTGTAAGTTTAATGGAATGTGATATGGATAGAATTTTTTTGAGAGGGAATGGGATTATGAGCCAAGTAGGATGTGGGACTCATGGATCGACCCCTCGATTGTTCCATATTTGATCCATTGGTCTACTAAATATGGTTACAACTACCTTTTTTTAATTTTGAATTCTTGGGATTATAGTTCCCTTCCATAAAAAAAATGGTGGGAAGTGTATTTATTAGTTATATCATGCCTCTAGACTTTTAAAATTTTTAAGTTTTACTCAAGAATTTATTGTATCTTTAAGTTGAGCTTAATTATTGGTAGTTTTGGAAGTGGTTTCCTTATTGAACATGAAATGGAGAGCATAAAGGGTCACCTTAGGAATACTGATGAACCCATAAGAGGGGATCTTAAGTAATGCTTAAAATTTTTTAAGGGTAGGAATTTGATCATTTATGTTCCCCAAAAAGGTTTTGAAAGAGGTAGAAGAAAAGTAAACAACTCCCTAGTTGGAAAATTCATAGGATCAAGGCATGACATTGAAGTTTTCAAAAATTAGATGAATAAGAAGTGGAACAAGGTAGGAGATGTTGGAATGTTTGCTCTGGCTAACAAGTTTTTTATATCTTTTTTTGATTGTAGGAAAGATACCCTTAATATTTTTAATGAAGGCCCATGGTTAATGGGTAAAGCTTTTCTTGTGCTTTAGCCATAGAAGCTAAATTAGCCCCCTTCATTTTCAATATGGATAAGATTATTGTATGGATTAATCTCCCATAACTCCCTCATACATACAGGGATGAATGGGTTTTGAGAAATATTATATAAACTATCAGTGAGTTTTTGGCTATAGACCTAGTCACCCACTCACATTAATGGTTGGTTTTGACATGACTCTATGTGCTAATGTCATTAGAGTATTCTCTTCCCAGTTATATCTAGATCAAATCCACTCTAGGATCCTAGAATTAGATTATTATGTATGAAAAGGAAAAATCAATTTGTTCTTATTGTAGTAAGTTGGGTCATCTTAAGGACTTGTTCCCAGTGACCCATGGTATTCATCAAGATAGCAATTTCAAAGGGAAAGAACTCAAAGATAGCTCTGGTTATTAGAGGATTGATGGGAAAGTTCTAGGCCACCCACTAATAAAATTATTGATAAGATCAAGATCCATGAAGTAGTTAATGAATTTATAAGTAATATAAACTTGTGGATCCTCTCGTAGCTGGTTGTTTTTATGGTATTTGGTCTTTGGTTTGCATGCCTTTTGTATTGGGTTATTCTTGTTGTCTTGGTTGTTTCTTTGTCTACCAGGACCTAAACCCCACCTGTGTCCTAGGATAGCCCCACACTAGTTTTATGGGGGTTTATCATTAATAAAAATATATATAAATAAAATACAAGCAATTCTATCCATGTTTACACCAATTTTTAAATTTTGTTCATGAGTTCAAGTTACAAAAATTCATAGAGATGTTTCTTATCCTCCAAATTAAGTTTAGAATTGAATAAGTGACATTTAATGATTACAAATTAAATAAATTAACATAAATTTAAATAATCTAATATCATTATTTTAGACATATTGTTTTGGCCACAATCATGTCTAAACTGGACTTCAAATTGATTTCTACCAAATAATGCAAATTAAGCCTAGAAGTCACTAAATGTCCTAATTTCATCCAAATAATGGACAATAGTGCCTAGAATCATGTTGAGGCATCCCTATTTGGGTTATTATTCTATACACAATGATAACTTCCCATAGAATCATCCCTAGTCAAATTATGATCTTGCAAATTGACAAACTAGCATTTTAACCCATTAAGTGGGGCATTTAACCAATTCCTAAAATACCAAAACCTTAATCAAAATTAATTAGCTAATCTAATTGAATTAATTACTTAAGTTAAAATGCCATGTTCAAGTAGTGAATATCTATTTTCTAAAAAGTAAATTTCAATAAAAGCGAGGTTGTGATGATGTCATCATCCTCAAAGTCAAGGAATTGGAAATATATTCATAAAAGCCTTAAAGTTAGAAATGATGAGCCATGATTAATAAATGGGATATATATATCACAAATATTAATTTATTGTCCCCTACCTAACCTACCATGGTTAAATCTAACCTAACTACACTTGAGTTAGGGTTCATTTAAGAACCTAAAAATACAAGTACCATTCCCATTGCTTCAGAAGCTCGAAAGCCAAACTTATAATGTTAAATTATTGAGAGACAAGAAGTATTTTTTGTAAAGAAGTAATTCTAAATTGTCTCTAAAAAGCTTCATTTTTTGTCACATGCCAATCCAAGTGAATCTAAGACACAAGTGGACAAGGAGAGGTGTTTCCCGTAAAGCAAATGCAGTGATAAAGGACTCCATTAGACACAAAAGCTGAGCATGAACACTCTTATATACCAACGAATAAGCACCATTTGACAAGGAAGATAAAGGTAGTATTTTCTTTATATTTTATTTATTTTTGTGTTAGCTACATTATTACTCACCCAAGTACTTAGGTAAGGTAGTTGTTTTCATTGAGATGTTTGATTGGGGTTTGTAATTCCACTAACAAGAGAAGACTGATGATCTCCTTCATAATATTATGCTACATAATGGCACTCTCGATGGGACCAATCACCCCACATGCACTAAAGGAGTGATATTGGGCCTTTAAAAATCTAATAAAATCTAACTTAAAACTTTAAATTTTAGATTTTTGCCTTGAAAATTTGTGTTTTTGTTTTACTAATAATTGGTGACTTCACGCTTGTTGATCAACTTCACCAGTTTTCCTATGTTCTAATTTTGAATTTCATTTTTAGGAAATGGTGACTTTGACACTAGATTTTTGTGACTTAGACATTAAAAATGACATCACTCCTTGATAATTAGTGGATTCAACCATCAACATACCTTTTTTGAAATAACATCTTCATATAGAGAAAATAGTGACATCATCCCTCGAGAATAATGAATTTTTTAGGGAACCATCCTTTATGTTTACATAATTTTTTAAGGAAAACAATGAATTTAACTAATATAATTGGATATTTCACACCCACTAAATGGTGCCTTCACCAAAACTATGTTCTATTTGTGCTATTTTTTTAGGAAAATGATGACTTCACCCCATTCTATAAATAATGACTTCACCTTTTGTAAAAAACCTGAGAGATTCAAAAGTGAAAGTTTTTTTTTACTAACCATTTTAAAAAAACACAAGTGAATCCACTAACACTTTTTGTAGGAAACTAGTTAAAAAAGATAACACTTTAATCACTTTAAAAGTCATTCACACTTGTCTTTTTGGTGCTTAAAAAACACTTACAAAACAACTTTACTTTTTTTTTCAAAGTTGTAAGTTCAAACACAAAGGGCCAAACTTCACTTAAAATTCTGTTAAGTGCTTAAAAAAATAACAAAACATTATATTTAGTAATCCTAAGGATCTTTTGATTTTTACTTCCTTTTTTTGCAAAAGTACTTAGTTTCTTTTCCTAAAGTAGTTTATTTTTATAAAAACCTCACGTGTAGCTCTCCCCCCATGATGCAGGAGCATCTTCACTTATCTTCATGCTAGACATGGACAAGTTGAAACCATCTATGATGCAAGCTCAAATCATAATCTAGTGTGGAGTTTAATTCAAATTTAAATCATGTTTCCCTCAAGAATGTTGTTTTAAGAGTAGTAAATGTAATTGTTAAAAGTGAAAAGTGAAAAAGGTGAAGACAAGGTAAAAGGATCTCCCATGTTGGAAGCCAATCTTGGATTTTAGAGAAATTAAGGGAGATGGTTGAGATCTTTAAACCTTGGAATGTTAGTTTAGAAAATCTTCTCTAAATTAACATGTTAGTTTAGATTGGAAATATTCTTTATTTGTCTTAAATCCCAAGTTGGGCATAGGGAGAAAGCAGGAGCCTATTAAAAAGAGTGATAAATTTATAATGTAAAAAAAAGAAAAACAAATAAATTTTGTGAGAGTAGAGATAGAGAGGGAGGATATCTCATTCAAGGAGAGGGGAGACCAGGAGAATATAAGGATGTAAGAGTGAAAGAGAAAATGGATTGTAAGTGAGGAAAAGAAGAAGGCATGAAGTGTATAATAAGGTTTTGGAATCCATTGATATTTGATAATGTATTGAATTGTAAGTATCCTCATTTGGTTAATAATAATAATGTTTGATTCTCATAATAATGTTATGCAAGCAATAATCTTATGTGTAGAATTTTGGTCTAGATAGTGATAAGGAAATGTATAGGCCTATGTGTGTATCCTCTTTGGAGTTTCAAGAAGTTAAAAATGTATAATATCATAAGATACATTAAGGAAACTTTAGACATGTTTTAATAATAAGTTTTAAATTGGATTTTATATGAAATATGTCTAAAGAACTTTGAATGAGAAAAGAGTGTTGATAGGGTATTCAAAACACATATACAATCCACTGTTGCAAAGGTAGATCAACGTAAAAAGGGATGAATGGGAGTTTTAATATACTTTGGATAGGTATTAGATAAAATTTATAACCTAATGAATGAGGAAGGCAATACTTGGGAGCCTTTAGGTGCCTTGAGATTATAAAATCTAATCCTCAGCCTGTAGGTGATAGGGTACAGACAGGTGCATAGAACCTTTATGTTTTGAGAATAAAATGAATATATTTAACTATTTTATTCATGAGTATATTTTATATAAGGAATTATAATCCTATTTTTAACTCATAACACCTAATGTAATCAAATATTTTATGAAACCCTTGACACCCCTGTTGACTATCATAAACACAGTGAAATCACACTAAACCTACCTTATTTGGGATGAACAGAGAGTTAATGTGACTTGTATAATTAATAGAAAGGATGGATGAAATATATTTAGACCTAAATAAACCAATTTTAACCCTTAAAACACTATGTAAAATTCAAAGTGGAATTTATTGAGCTCTCAGCCCTGTGTAGGCCCAGAAAACCCTAAAACTAGGGTTTGGTTGCTAAAATGAGATTACAATAGTGAAAATGATTAAAAATATATAATAATTATATTAGGATTTTTTCACAAATGTTTAATTTTGTTTCATAATTTTATGGTATGTTAAATTATGGAAAAATCCAATTGGAATCAATTTCTAGGTGCAAAACATGCGAAAAGAGTAGGGTGGTTTGAGAAAAGTGAATTTGTCCAAAAGAGAGGGATAATAAATTAATAATTAAACTATAAGGGAATATTGGGTATCTAAAAATGTTATTTTTTTGATAAATTCTATATAATGATCAGGACAAGGAGCTTTTCACAAAAAGAGGGCTAATTGAAACAGGGCTTATAAAGGGAAGTATAGATCCGTACAAAGGAACCACATATAAGTTTCAGATATGTTACATAAAATATTAATGGGTATCCAAAAGTATGATTAATTTCATGTTTTATTAAATTATAGAAAGATATGGCCTAAAAATAGAGAAAAAGGGCTATAAGGAAGCTACCTCAACCAATAGGTTTATTAAGAGTCTTAAGCCTTCTAACAAAGGATGATTGAACTTGATAGGTTTGTTAAGGTATGTTAAGTTGTATGAAATTAATTAGTGGTATGTGATCATATAAATATGTTATCTTTCATGAGCTAAGGCATGAATCCAAGATCAAGGTCTAGAAGAGGTGTTTGTAGGATACATCACGCCATCCCCTTTAGGGAACTCAGGTGATCAAAAGTTCATCAATTTTTGGTTGAGTTATAGAAGTGAATAAAAGTTTTTATGCTCTCCCCAAGATCCAAGTGACTTGATTTACTCATAAATAACCCTAAAGTTCTTCCATTTTTATTTATTTCTTTTTTTACATTGGCTTATGAGCAGGCATTCATAGTCTTCTCACATGTTATTTATGAGGACTTTGACCCAAGGTTTTATATCCTAACATTTTTATAACCCCATTCTCTAGTGGGGTATAAAATTGGTCAAATAATTATATGGAATAGTGGTGAGTGGTTTCCTGACCATCCCAACGGGTACCCAGGCCATGAAGTAACTAGACATTAGAATTCACTAAGAAGTACATGAATGAATTTGTTATGTGAAGGACAAGATAATTGAATAAAAAGCTATGTGATTTGGACTCATTTTACATGATTATTCCCTTGTGTTAGAAACATGTGTGTATCCTTTAGAATGTATAAATAAAATTAGATTTAGATCAACCCCACTTACCATGGAACATCCAGCTAAATGTCAAGTTGCATTAACACTCTAAGTTATTACCACATATCAATATTTGAGAGGGGGGATTAAAATAATCAACCTACATGTGATATTAATTTTTTGTATTAATAATTAATTCCTTTTGATCATTGGTATATTGGTAGAAACTTTGAAGGAGACTATGCAACCTTGTCAATTTTAGCATAAGACATGCACCTAGGTGCTTTTCTTATTATTTTACTTGTATTTTATGGGTTTAAATTACTTTTAATGTTAAAAAAAATACAAAACAAGTCACAAAAATTCAAATCAAAACACATGTTGCATGCAAAACAAGTCACCAAACTTCAAAACAAAGAAGTGTTATGCTATCAAAATCACTCAAAACTTTTGCCTTAGGTGTAAATTTTCAAAACCACTTTTGTACACTTGTTCAAAGAGACATTTTTACATTTCCCAATTTATTGCAAGACATTTACCTTTGTTTAAAACTAAGTCCAAATCCATTTGTGTACCTTTGTTCTAAAAAGTATCATTATATTGTCATTTTTAGTCTAGACCTTTGTTCATCCAAGTCTTTCAAAATTCATATTTCAAAGTTGAGATCTAAAATGATTGGTTTATTCTTGAGTCTTTTTTACAACTTGGGATTGAGTTATTCACCTTTTAATCTTTAGATTGTGAACTTGGATCAATTTTTAGTTTAATTTTAAAATAAATTTTGACTAGAGACCAAGTTTTCTTTTACCACATCTTGCCTTGATTCCAAGTTTCTATCTTAGACCAAGTGTGCCATTTATTTCAAATCAAGATCTTTAGACTTAAGAGTCTTTTAAAATTATTCATGCCTAGATCAATTTTATTTCAAGATGTAGTTTTCAAAACTGATTTCATGTGCCTAGTTGTAAACCTTAGTTTTTTTACTTTGTTTAAATATCATGTGCAAAGATCCATGTCTAAATTAACCATGTTCAAAGCAAGATATTTTCCAAACATCAAGTATTTCAACCAACTTGCACAATCATGATAAATCAAGGTTTATTTTTGAACCCACATTCTAATCCAATTAGGGTAAATTTTTATCCCACTTAGACCATGTCAACTGAATCCCTCACATTACCTAGACTTAATACATGCCAATTTTTATTTGCAAAAACTTCCCTTCTTTGGGCTAATTACTGAGACCAAGTTTTCCTTCTTTGGATCCATTCTAAGCACCAAGATCAAGACCATTCTCTTTGTTACAATTCCAACTTAATAGACCAAATATTTCAAACTAACCATGGCCTCAAGTTGAAATTTTACCAATGAAGACTTAAGAGACATATTTTATCAATTGGTCACAAAAAACATAATTATGTCTGCACATACTCAACCTTCTAGTGAAAATGATATAAAATATCCCTAGTGCTAAATGGATGAATATTGTATCATGGGATTGAAGGCCATTCACTTAACTAACATGTGAGGTTCACACAACATGTCCAAACCTTGATTTACCATGATTGAGCCATAACCACACAAATCATTGCCTTACGATTCCCACCCATATAAGTCAGTTCGTGCATAACAACTACACTCATCCAATACCAAATAGTTAACATAACATCTTTACCACCATATCAAAATAAGAATCATTATTAAAGTTGGGTTCTATTTTTGAACCAATATAAGATTTAGCATCAGAAACATAATTAATTTAATGCTAAACATTGGATTCAGAGTCCTTTGAGACAGACTCAGCTTCATAATCTAAATATGCCAGTGGATGTTATAACATTGGTTACACATTCTTTGCATATTAGTTTGAATATATTTGTGATCCTTCCATGGTTCTTGAGGATATTTATTGAGCATCAACACAATTTATCATAGTATCTTCTATGAGGATTGTGCTACCTCTTACCATTCCATTATCATTTCAATTTCCAATAACACCAACCAAACTAGCCATTATATTGACATTCCACCTCTCACAAGTGTTGATTGGTATTGATAATCAACATTGTTAAATTGAATCCATGGAAACATATCATTTGTAAGATACTATAGTGACCAAGACCATATTCATGTAAAATAAGAATAATCTCCTAGCAAAACCTTTTCAAAGGTGCTAGGGGATAATCAAAGTCCAAACTCAACATCTTCTAGTGAAACCTTTTTTAAGGCACTAGAAGATAATTAAAGTCAAAAGTTAATGTTCCTTAGTGAAAACTTCTTGGAGGTGTTATGGGATAATCAAGACAAATTTATTGGTGAAAACCTCTTTGAGGCACCAATAGCTAAGCATAATAGTTCTTCATTTCTTGATGAAGACATTATTGAGGATAACATCACCATAAATTCTAATATACAACATAATTAGATGATAGCATCTCTCAGGTCCAACAATAAAAAAAAATTGGTGGTCCTATCAAGAGCATATTCAAAAATCTTTAGATCCACCACAACCATAATTATGTCGAATCTGGAATCAACAACATTGTGTTTGACTAAAAATCTCAATCTTCATTTGTTACCCAACCATTATGATCCATTTCTCCATTCTAGACCTATATTACATTACCAAATTAGAAATTTTATCCAATTCTTATCCTTATTTACCATTATTGGTTATAATTTATTTTACAAAGGCTATGAAGACATATTTTCTATAAATTTAGAGGAAATAAAATCAATGACCAATGAACATCACAATAATGATATTGGAATCCAAATCAGTAGTAGGTTCTTGATAAAGTAACTATTTAGAATGGGTGTGGGCTAGCACTTTAAATAATTGACCATTTTGGTTGTACCCTATTATAATTAAGATGTGCATCTACACAATAGTAGGAGCAATAGAGTCATATCATATCATTTTCCATTTGCCTTGCCTTACCATCCTTTCATACCTTTCTAATATGCCCTACCCTTTTCCTTGGCTTACTATTATTTCATGTCCTATTCCTAAACTCTCATCATTTTATGGAGCAACTTAAGCCCACACTATCACCATTTTTTGAGTGGTATCTTGTCAATATCTAATGAGTTAAGATACCCCAAAAATTATAAAAAGCTTTCAAAACATTTCAAAAACCTAGCCATTTTAAAATGGCTTACAATATCCTAGAGAGATATGGAGCCCCACAATTCAAAAACATTTGTCTTGTCCTAAAATGAGTCTGTAGTCCTTAATTTTCCTACTTTGGGGCACCTTAGTCCTTGAGCCAATTATTTTAGAAACCATTGGGTTGTGACCTTCCAAAATCTACTCTATAAGAGCAAATCCATTGTTGGTTCTAATCCATTATATTTCCATTATGGCGTAACCTTCCCTTTGCATGTGTCCTTATCTAGGGACACCATCCAATCCACACTTTTAGGCCATGCATATTTGGAGGTGACCTTACCTTTGCATGTATCCTTTCTTAGGGCACCATTAATTTGCATTTTTGGGCCAAGCTCATAGCTTTCACCTTGCTAGGGTAAATCAAAGTGTGAAACTTATACTAGGATATCTTATCCCCACATGTCATTCCCTTTCATAAAACTTTGATTGAATGTACCATTTATTTATCATTCCATTACAACTTAACACATAGGTATTGACTTGGTTGATGATAGGATACTTTTTGTTGATTTGTCTACTTACCATCAATCATTACCTTACCATACCATTACTTGTGCCCTTTGTTTATTCAAAAACTTCTTTTTACCTGTTCAAATCCTTCACTGTAGGGTGTAAATACATTGACTTGAGGTCCTTCAGGACTAGATATGTATCTCTTAATTTATATTGAGGTCATCTTGGTCAGCCTTTTTTCCACACTCTCTCTATTTTTTGAGTTAACCCATTTTGTGTCTCATAATTCTCCATTGAGTAGAGATACCTAAAAAAACCCAAAAATATGGATATTTGATAGAAAAATCCTAAACATGCCTTCAACATTAGGCCATTTATTTTGTATCCATTCCACTTAGGATGTGCATCTCCCAGTCAAAAGGTATAATTGAAGCATTCACATGGATCTAGTCATGTATATTTTCATTTGCCTATTACATTTTCTAATAGTGTTTCATCCTATTATTGGGAGAAAATAATTTGGCCTAAATCAAATGTTGTACCTTAGGTCTATAGGAGTATATAGGTAGCATCTAATTACCTCATGTATTTGGAGTCATCTCAACCAGTTTTAGTGATTAATTTCATTCACTATCATTTTGGATCATTCCTTCCTCTAGGCCTGTCTCCAAATACTCTCACCATTTTGTGAGTTATTTAAACTATCACAATTTTTTTAGCTTATTCTTATCCTTAGCCTTAAATTTAGTAAACATTATGAACCAACTTCATTCCTGAATGCTCATATCTTATCTTTTAGTGTGGTTTTAACCTAAACCATGCTCTCATAATTTTATGATTTCTTGTGCATGATGCTCTCACAATCATGAGCATCAACCCCTCTTGTTTTATACTCTCTCTATTATTTGAGACCATTCCCACTTTCTTAAATGAGCAATTAATTTTTATTATCATCAATTTTATTCTATCCCACATCCTAAGAGGACTACATTTGGCCTGAAGTCCATGTTGGACCTTATGTCCATGGGACTATGAAGGTAGCTTCCACTTGCCTAACACATTTGGAGTCAGATCAGCTTCCATATTTTTATATTCTCCTCAATTAATATAATAAGTGTCATTATTTATAGACTAGGAGCAATCTTGTATCCATGCATAACACTTCTATTACACGTGAATAAATAGTTAGATTAGTTGTTTGTTTTATTTACCTTAAATTAATTTCTTGTTATTTTGCCTTAGTTTAGTTATTACTTTTGTTTTCTTCTCTTTTAATTGGTTAATGACTAAATTTTTATCTTGGCTTATTTTTTGTGTTTTTTTGTGTTAGTTTTATTAATCTTAATTGATTGTTGACTAACATTGTTTCTTTCATTATTATTTCACTTATTTTTCTTAGTTTGTTTGTTTTTATTTAGTTATTTGTTTGATTTGTTTATTTTAATTAGTTTTTGACTACCTTATTTTCTTGTTCCCTCCTTGTTTCATTTTCCATAGGATTATTACACTTTATTTCCACTTGAGTCTTGATTATCCATATCTTGTACTTTAGTTTTGAATTTGTGTTCATTCCTACACTTAGTTTATTGCATTACACTCACTTGGAATTTGATTATTCATATATTATACCTAAATGGTTTTTATTCTCATTTAAACTAAGTTTTCCATGCTTAATATATGCATTATTATTATAGTTATATATAACTATGATGTATAATATCATAAGCTACAATAAAAATCAGGCCAATGGATCTATTGAATAATGCAGTGGGTAGTAATTCTCCTTGTTCACAATTTTCATATCCCAAACACTACCAAAACTCATAATAACCAAATAAAAAATGAATAGTAATCACTACTAGTTAGGACATGCATCTTCATACTAGCAAGTAGCCCAAATTCATAACTATTATTTGTGATAACTTACTATTGATTCATGATTATGGATTCATTATGTAAACTCCCTTTACCAATTTATCATAATAGGGAAAATTATTTAAACCTTCACTAATCATATCCACCCTATTGGGGCAGTTTAAATGTGCCAATGATTATAACCATATTTGGGAAAATCATTATCTCAACCCATCCACTCTACTAGGGAAAATCATTGTGTCACTAATTATAACTGCCTTTGAGAAAATCAATATTTCCACCCTTGTTACCTATAGATCATGTCATTTTCTTCTTTCAATGGAATGTTTAATGACTCTATTTTCCACCCAATCCCTCGAGGGGCAATCCAAGGCTCATTCATCACCCTCTAGGGCATTAGCCAAGGCATGAATTTTTTTTTCATTCTTTGAGAAGATGTTATTATGCCTATTTCTTACAACACCTACTCAAACATGGGAAAAATGTAGATACCCCATTTAGGCCACAATCATGTCTAAACTAGACTTTAGATTGATTTCTACCAAATAACACAAATTAAGCCTAAAAGTCATTAGATGTCCCAATTTTATCCACACATTAGAAATTAGTGCCCAAAATCATGTTGAGGCATCCCTATTTGGATTATTATTTTGCACGTAATGATAACCTCCCATAGATTCATCCCCATTCAAATTATGACCTTACAAATTAACAAATTGGCCTTCTAACCCATTAAGTTGGGCACTTAACCAATTCTTAAAATACCAAAACCCTAAGTAGAATTAATTAAGTAAATCTTACTAACTAATTAAGTGTAAATTCCATGTTCAATTAGTGAATATCTATTTTATAAAAGGGAAATTTCAATAAAAGTGAGGTCATGATGATGTAATCATCCTCAAAGTCAAGGAATTGTAAATATCTTCATAAAAGCCTTAAATTCAGAAATGGGGAGACATGTTTAATAAATAGGATCTCCATCCCAAATATTAATTGATTGTCCCCTACCTAACCTAACCATAGAAAAATCCAACCTAACTACACTTGACTTAGGGTTAGTTTGAGAACCTATAAATATAAGTTCCATTGTCATTGTTCTAGAAGATCTCAAGCCAAACTTATAATGTTAAATTATTGAGAGATAAGAAACTTTTTTGTGCAAAGAAGTAAATCCAAATTATCTCTATAAATATTCATTTTTTTATCACATACTAAGCCAAACCAAAAGTGGAAAGGAGAGGTGTTGCCTGCAAAGAAAACACATTGACATAGGAATCCATTAGACAGAAAAGCTAAGCATGAACACTCTTAGATGCCAACAAAAAAACACCATTTAACAAGTAAGGTAAAGGTATTCTTTTCTTTATCTTTTAGTTGTATTTTTTCTAGTCACGTTATTGATTTCCCAAGTACTTAGGAAAGGTAGTTATTATTTTCATTGAGTTATTTGATTTTGGGTTTCTAATTCCACTAATAAGAGAAGACTAACAATATCCTTTGTAATCATGTGCTATAATGCTTCTGAGGGTGTACTTGTCACAACATCCTATTACTATACCTAAAATAAAATCCTTAAAATGATCCATTTTTCAAGCTAATATTTGGGGTTTGGATCATATTACCATGCAAGGAGATATGATAAATAATATTGACAATGGAAAGGATGATTATATTGATGATGATGATGATGATAATGATGCCAACATGTTTTATTTCTTGGACTCATGGGATCCTAAAAATCTTGATCTTAATCTTAATGATATATGTGATTCAACTTATATAGATTACAATAATGATTCCATTGAGTATGGTTATATCATTGGTTAGTTTTAATTAAGCTTGTGTTTTAAATTGAACTATCTCTATTTATTACATAGTTTTATTTACATCTCTTGTTTCTATTTTGACTTTTTTTCTTATTCTTATTTATTTTTTATCATTTGTTCCTATATTTTGCATATGTATTTTTGGAATCCATATTTATTCATTATAATTTTCATGTGTTTGATGATCCACTTGGGTTGTCCTTTTTCCTATTATTTTTAATTCAAAGCTCTTCTTTCTTGTTTATGTTTTCATTTTATCTTGTTTAAATTTTAAAGTCTCATTCCATTCATCTACCTTCATATGCTGATTGTGATTTATTTTTTCGCTTCACCTAGCTCACTTTAATTATTATTATTTATTTTCTTTATGTCCTCTAGTTTATTTTATATAATAATTATGTTCTTTGTCCTCCTATGGTTCCATTATTCTTATAATATTAATTATTTTATTTTTTGTCAGCCACCTGTTATGTTTTCCATTTAATTTTATTTGTTTCAATTGCCCTCTTTTTATTGTGACTCATACTAAAATCATGCATTAACTTCCACTTAATGATAACACATTATTTTATAAATATGACACCAAGTGAAAATAAATCTAATGTAAGTTGTAGGCTAGTATGGATCCAATGCCTATTTTTTTCTTGTTTTTCACTCTTTTGTGATTAGTTGATTTCATTGATTGTTCATTCCTTATAAAATTCATTGCTCTTTGTTTTTTTTTGTTTCAATTTTCACATAGGTTACCATTTTATGATTATAGTGCACATTGTATATTCATGATTATCTACATATTGATAGAGACTATATTTCACACATTACTTTTATGCATGTTACTACTAATATTATTGAGATAGATGCATTATATATATTAAGTATATACACATGATCATTCATTCATAATTAGTTTGGTCTACCTTTCATTCTCTCTATATATGGGAATTTTGTGGGGCATCTCTTGACATCATTTAGATTATATTTTATTATTTCATTTTTCATATTTAGATGTCACATTCTTATATATTTTAGTAAATATTCTCTATTTCATGTATTATTATGTACTTAGTACCTTCATACATGCTCATTATTATACCATGATTCTTGTGATCGTGCATTTATATTATCTATGTGTGATATTTCTTGCTCTAAGTTTCATGTATTTCCTTTTGCCCATCTTTATATAGTATGTGTGTGGCACACTTATGTTTGATATGTTTTCCTCATTTACAATATGTGCCTTCTTTGATTTCTATGTTTACTTTGGATGGGATATGCTTTCCCTATTTTATATGTATACTCTATGTGTAACATAGATTTCCTTGGTTTGATATGTTTTCCTTATTTACCATTATCTCCTTCTCTAATTTTTGTGTTTACTATGTGGGTGATTTTGTTACCTTACTTTATAATTATACATTGTGTGGGGCATGCTTACTTTATGCTTAGTTTTCCTTCCATACTTTCCTTATCAACTTTGTGTTACTATGTGTTTAGTGTCATGAAAAATTCTCTTATTTTCAATGATTCATACCATGCATATGTTTTTCATTACTTACATACATTTCCATTATTCCTATCATGCATCTCTTGGAGGCAATGATTGATATTTATACACAAAAATTTTATATCTAACACTACACTTATTATATAAGGGAATGCTACCTTTAATCTCCATTGGTTACATATTTTCCTAGAGGGGTATCTTATTCCTATGATTTACATTGATTCCATTTTTCCAAGGAGGGGCCAATCCTATAAATATAAAACCAATATTTTGTCCATGAGGGGAATATCATTTATATTATTATATTGCATACATGTTGTATAATTTGGGAAACTTATTTTTGTGTTTACATTACTTATATTTTTCCTAGATGGGGAATATTACACTTTTGATTACATTTATTATATCACAAACACATGTGGGGAAATTTATCTATGACATACATGATTTCACAATGATACATTACTATGTTAGGCATCAATGATTTTGTTTCCTATCTTATAGAATGTACATGTAATCCTTTTCTTTTGAGATATGTGATTTATAGTTTTAACCCACATCTCAAAAGGGGTTAGATATTACATTTATTTCATTTCCACATCCTATGACCAAACCCATTTTTGTACTATAGGTTTTCTCCTTTAAGTGAAGAAATCAAAGGTTGCTATTCATGGTTTTTACCCAAATCATGCCATTTATTCCCAACACAAGATATATTTAGGATAGTTCATAACCCTGCTATATTTTATATTGCATCAAATTTTCTTATAGTTTATTTTTGTCACTAAAAATTAAACCTATAAATGCATTAGGATCCAACAAAATTTCTAAGATTTGGATATAAAAATATTAAGATAGGTCACCTTAGGAAGGAAGAGGCTAAGATTTAGATAATAAAATATAAATATTTTGAAATTAAAATTAAGACAATAATGAATCCCATAGGAAATATAAATAATCTCATAGTTGATATAATTTATAATGAATTGAATTGATTTAATTGAAAATGATATTGGATGTGTGTATATACACATCCAATACATTGGATTTGTAAAATGGGGATTGACTTGCCTTAAAAATTACATGAAAATATAGAAATATGAAGATTGAATCAACCTATATAATACAAAACATGTAACATATTTGTAAGAGATGGCCCAAGAGGACAAAACAAATACAAATTAGCAATTAGATTTGTTAAAGGGTCCAAGTGAATATTGTAAAAGTTATAACATACCCACTTAAGCTTGGTTAGGGAGTTAAATTATTGAGATTAATATTGTTCATCCTTGAAAGTATGATCCTAAAGTATTACTAACACAAAAACATGAATAAATACCTCCTTAGGAAGTTCCTTGATGAAGATATCTACTAGTAAAGGTTATGTAGAGCTCCATGATGCTTTAAATTTCAAAGAGTGATTTATAGGACCATAATGTTGAATAAAAATATTTTTGATGTTTCAGGTATAATATGTATACCCATCCTCAAGGATAAAAATAAAAACCACAAATTAATCCAAATAATGATAATAAAGTAACAACCTTAAAATAGTAATACTATTTTTGATAACTAAGGGATCATAAGTCATTTTACCAAAATAAAACAAAAAGCACTTGAACCATATACAAGTTATGAATACATTATTAATAGTAAATACACCTTATATTTTATGTATATTTTCATGTCTCCTAACTAGATTCAAAATTGGATGCCATAAATCACCATTACTAAACTTGTTATCCCTATTTGTATTTTCTAGTCTCTTTCCTATTTCAACAATTTCCCACACTTTTGTTTCCAAATAGTTTCCTTATTTAATAATAAATTTGACATAATTAATTCATATATGGTGTTTCATGGCATGGGCATGTTCTTAAAGGGAAAATATTTCAATATGTGATTCATGAATGTCTCTCATGTACTACTAGTTTCCCCAACATAATATTTTCCATAAGAACCAAGATTGATGTAAACATATTTTTGATTTATAGGGTCTAAGAGATATTTGGAAATTTTTAAATAAGTTAAAGAGTGTTATGAGTTTTTAAATGAGTTTATATGTTATCCTTCCTTAAAATTCCTTCTAATTTCTCTAAGATTACCTTTATGTATGGTATAGTGATCATAGGCACATTTGAAGTGCCATTAAATTTTATCTGCCTATGAATGATAGATTTATGGAATGATATTGAAAATTACCATATATTATAACCATTGACCATCAATACTTAAATGAGGTGACATTTCTTGTGTTTTTTGTGTTTTGGGTCGAAGACCCTAATAGCCCTATTTTTCAAAGAGTAAAGGACAATCATTTTATGGCATGGGTGATGGTGATATTAGTGTAGGTTTTTTCCAACTATGTGCTTTTACCTACACATTTTAATTAGCTTGATTAGGTTAATAATAATTCATTAGGGGAAATATACTTTAAGTTATTTTATAATTGAGTTGAGTTAATTGCCTTTTTGGGTGACCTAGTTCATCACTATATAATGTACCTTCCTATGTACTTTTTGGCTAATGATGCTAATACAAATTTTTAGTTGTGAAGACAAGCTTATTCCATTTGAGTTGTTATTTTATTTTTACTACTCCATACAATTTCAAATTCATGCATTTGATCCTTTCCAAACTGATCCTCAATTGTGTCCCACTCTAACATGGTATTAGATATTTTCTAGTAGTTGAGTGCAATATCCTTTATTATGAGATATAGTATTCCAACTTGTTCAAGATTTTTCATTGATTTTGGTTTGCTAGGGTTTGGTGGGGTTTCTTTAAAATCCATGAAAATATGCTTATACAAAGTCTCAAATAAAAAATGAATAGCGTCATTGAATTTAAAAAGTGTTGAAACCCTAAGAATGGTTGTAAACATGACCTAGTTTTGTGACAATCAATTTTTTACCATTTTGGAGGGTCTCAACATTTTTTTTTAATTTTATGAAAAATTGTACATATAGTAAATTTGAGGAAAAACCATTTCTAATTTTTAATAGGTTTTTTAAGAAACCAAGTGGGTATTTCTTGTTTTTTGAATAAGCTATACCAAATCTATAGATTTGAGGGTTTTTCAGTCTAGGTAAAGTTTTTAACCTTAGAAAGCAATTTTGGTAGTTTTTGGTAGTCATTAAAACTTTACCCCTAATCAAGAACTATCAGAATATGTAACCTTAATTTCATCCTCTTTAGATCCACAACCCCTACCAAGTACGCTTTAGGTTCTAACTAGTGAAAATTATGCCTCAAGTTTTGTTAGGTGTAAATCATGCTTCAAGTTCCACTAGGTGTAAAGCATGCCTCGAGTTCACTTGGTTAAAACACACCTCTATTTATACTACATGTAAATCACACCTCAAGTTTTTCCTAGTGTAAATCACACCTTGATTTCCATAGGAAATTATGTTAGGAATACATAACACAGAGCAATATTAATGAATTAAAGATGGAAATAAAATGCCAAAAACACAACATAATAGAGACACAAATTTAATGTGGTTCACCCACTTACAGGCTACGTCCACAAAAAAACAACCAGTCCTTTCTTATTATTTAGTCTAATAAATGAAGGGGAAAAACTTGTAATACAACCACTGCAATATCCTCTTCACTCACATACAACATATTGTCATAATTACAATGCCCTCATATCAAAATGAGGGTTAAATATAGGTCAAAAATGCAAAAACATAATTTATACCATTAGATATACAACCTAATAGTGACCTATCCAAATTTACTATGAAATTACAATATTTTATAGTGCATTTTAAACTAAATTTTGCTTTGGGGGCACTACCCGAAGCCCTTGCCAAGGGGGCTCCAAAATAGGTCATCACTCCCTAGACCACTATGGTGACCATAGTGGGGGGTGTTTCTCCTCCACACCCCCACTATCAGGAACTAGGAATCAAAATAAGATCAAACTCCACCATCTAATAATCCCCCACTTGGAGACTGATTACTGCAACTCCACTGCTACAACTTTTCCTTGGACTTTTCTTTGAACTTTGACCCTAGAATGTTTCTCATCTTCCTTGTTATCCTTGAATACCTATTGAAGTTAAACAACTCTCCATCTTCTCCTTTATGACTACTTTTGTTATCATATCTATAGGATTTTGACTTATATGGATCTTTTCTAACTTCAGCTGACCATCCTCTAAAATTGAATGAATGAAGTGATACCTAAGTTGTATATGTTTGGTTCTTGAGTGGAATGTTGAGTTCTTTACTAAATGAATGGAACTATATCTATCATTGTACACATTGAAATATTATTGCTTATATCTCAACTCTTCCATGAATCATTGCATCCATATCATCTCCTTACTAGATTATATAGCTGCAACATACTCTACCTCTATAGTTGAAAAATCAACTATCTTCTATAGTTTTGAAATACAACTAACCGCTATATCAACAATAGTGAAAACATAACCTATGGTGCTCCTCCTGCCTTCTAAATCTCTAGCCATGTCTACATCAACATATCCTTATAAGGTAACATTTGAACCTTTATAGCATAATCATATATCAATGGTACCTTTCAAGTACCTAAGAATCCAATTGACTACATCCCAATGCTCCTTTCCTGGATTATTCATAAACATACTGACAACTCCCACTACATGATCAATATCTGGTTTTGTGCACACCATAACATACATTAAACTTCTAACTATTGAAGCATATGGAACTTTAGACATGTAATTGATTTCTTCCTACATTTTAGGACAATATTCCTTGCTTAATTTGAAGTACCCTTCCAAATGTGTACTTACAGGTTTTGCATCTTACATATTAAACCTGACTAACACCTTTATGTACTCTTCTTGAGACAATGTCTATTTTCTATTTTTCCTATCTCTTGTTATTATCATACCAAAGATTTACTTTACATCACCCAAATCCTTCATTGAAAATGAATTGGCTAATTTTCTTTTGAGATCATTTATGTCTTGCATGTTAGACCCTATAACAAGCATGTCATCTATATATAATAACAAGATAATATAGCTACCATTATCTAATCTCTTAAAATAGATAGAGTGATTAGAATGACATCTACTATAACCTTGTTCTATCATAAACATGTCAAATTTTAAATACCACTACCTTGGAGCTTTCTTTAGACCATACAAACTCTTCTTCAACCTATACACCATTTTCTCCTTACCTTTTACTTCACATCCTTATGGATGCTCCATATATATTTCCTCCTCCAAATTACCATGAAGAAAAGCAATCTTCATATATAACTATTCAAGGTGCAAATATTCTACTACTATAAAACTTAAAATAGTTCTTATGGAAGTCATTTTTACAACTAGAGAAAATATTTCATCAAAATCAATACCTTTATTTTGTACAAACCCCTTTACAACAAGTCTAGTCTTGTATCTCTTTTTGTCTCCATCTTCTTCCTTCAACCTATAAACCCATTTATTCTATAATTCTCTTTTACCTTCAGGCAACTTAACCAAATCCCAAGTTTGGTTATGTACTAAGGAGTCCATCTCCTCTTTCATGCCTTGATCCCACTTCTTTTTGGTTACTACCTACATTGCTTAATCATAACTTTATGGCTCACCACCATCAATCAATAATAAATAATAAAGTGAAGGATAATATTTTTCTAGCAGCCTACTTACTCTAGTAGATCTTTTAATTGCACTTTCAAGAGTTTGAAGTACTTGTATTTGTTGCACATTCTGATTTTTTGGCACTTTTGGAATTTCATTTCCTATGATTTCATCAAGTACTACATATTTTATATTTGGTTTTTCTTATTTCTTTTCTGAAAACTGATCCTTATACATGACCTTCTCATTAAAGATCACATCTCTACTCCTAATAATTTTGTAATTTTCAAAATCCCATTAATGGTACCCAAAATCATTAATGACATATCCAATAAAGGTACATTTTTTAGATTTTTCTTCAAGCTTGGTTCTATTTTCTTTATCAAAATGGACAAATGCTTCACCATCAAAAGTATTTAAGAAGGAATAATCTACCTTTCTACCTGTCCATGTTTCTTCTAAAATTCCACCATCCAAAGGACTTAAAGGCCTTTTGTTTGTTAAATAAATAGTAGTATCCATAGCATCTTCCCAAAACTATAAGGAAAACCCTGCATGTAATCTCATGCTCCTTGCACACTCCATGGTTGTCATGTTCATCCTTTCTAACACACCATTTTTTTGTGGTGTTTTTAGAACTATCTTCTCTCTATGAATCCCATGTGATGAACAATAATTATCAAATTCCTAGCTACAGTATTCACTTCCATTGTCTGATCTAACACACTTCAACTTATTTCCTATCTCATTCTCAAACAAAGCTTTACATTTCTTATAAGTATCAAAAATATCATATTTTTTTGTATGCAATAAACCCATGCTTTTCTAGTTACATCATCAATAAAAGTAACATAATAAGAAGAGCCACCAAGGGATGATACTTGAGATAGTTTCCATACATCTGTATGCACAAGCTCTAACTTTTCATCCTTCTTTGTCTTCCCAACTCTGAGAAATCTAACTCTATTCTATTTTTCATACACATTATTCTCAAAAAATTCTAAATCCACCTTCTTCAAATTTGATAACAAATTCCTTGAGTGGAGAACTTTCATCCCCTTCTCACTCATGTGCCCAAGTATTTGACGTCATAATTTGGTATCTTCTTCTATAGAAAAAAGCAATTTAAGAGTCAACATTACCATTGGATAAATATAATGTACCTACCTTCTCTCCTTTTGCTATTACTAGTGATCCTTTAGTGACATTCCATGAATTTTATACAAATGTAACTGTGCATCCCTCTCTTCCCAACTGCCCTACTAAAATTAGATTTCTTCTCAACTCAGGAACATGCCTCACCTCTTTCAAAAAAATTTTGTTTTAATTATATAATTTTACTTGTATCTTACCCTTTTCTATAATTTTATACGGTTCACCATCACCCAAATAAACCTATCTAAAATCACCTTGAACATAGTCTTGAAAATATTTCTTATGGGGTGTAACATGAAATGAAGCCCCTTTATATAACACCCAAGAATCATTAATATTATCTAAATAAATATCACCTACTACATTTGCTTCCTAATTATTATCTTGTTGTCCATCTCCTTGTTTTCTTTTTTGAAACCAATAACCTTTCTTCAGGTGTCCTTTCTTCCCACAAATCTAGCACACCAACATTCCTCTAGATTTAGATCTACCCCTCTTAGAATTACCACGATTCCATGGGCCCTTTCCTCTATCCTTTTGTCTTCCTCTATTCTCTATAGTCAAATAATTACCTGATGTCTCACATATGCTTTTCCATCACATTTCCTTTCTAAGAATAACACCCATAACATCATCAAACTTTAAAGTGTTTGAACCAAAGATAGAATTACTCATAGCCATGACCAAACCATTCCAGCTTTCTATCAATGAGCATAGAATCAAAAGATCCCTAACTTCATCATCAAAATTTATTCCTATAGAGCTTAACTGATTTGTGACCATGTTAAATTCATTTAAATGATCATCAGTAGACCCACCTTCTAACATTTCTAGATTAAATAAATGCTTCATAAGAAATACCTTGTTAGAGACTAAGGGTTTTTCATACACTCTATCTAATGCCTTCGTCACATCTGATGTTGTCTTTTATTTTAAAATATTGAAGGCCACTGATGCTGTCAAGCATAACCATATTGTTCCTAGTGCCTTTCTATCAAGAACCTCCCATTTTTCATCCTTCATATTCATCAGTTTATTTGCTATTCTGCCCAATGGTAGGAAAAAATCCTTTTTATATAGATAGTCCTCCATTTGCACCTTCGATAGTTGGTAGTTTTGGATTCTAAACTTTTTGACCTTAAACTTGCCTTTTTATACCATTACTCCCACTTGAACTAGGAACTCTCTTTTCTTGTGAGTTTATCTACCAAATAAACCTTTAGATCTGATACCAATTGTTAGTAAAAAAGAACATAGAGCAATATTAATGAATTAAAGATAGAAATAAAATGCATAAAACATAACATAATAGAGACACAAATTTAATGTGGTTCACCTAATATGGGTTATCTCCACACAAAAATAACCAACCCTTTCTTATTATTTAGTCCAATAAATGAAGGGATAAAACCTACAATACAACCACTGTAATATCCTCTTCACTCACATACAACATGACACCTTAATTACAATTCCCTCATATCAAAAGGAGGGTTACATATAGATAAAAAATACACAAACATAATTTATACCATTAGATATACAACCTAATAGTGAATGGTCTAGATTTACTATGAAATTACAATATTTTATAGTGCATTTTTAACTAAATTTTATTTTAGGGGTACTACCCCCAAGCCCCTGATAGGGGGGATCCAAATTAGGTCTCCACCCCTAGACCCCCATGGTGACCATAGTTTTGGGGGGCGGGGGAGAATCAGGTATTAAAATAAGATCATGCTCTACCATCCAACAAATTATCCCTTAGATCCATGGTCATATGGTAAATTATTTATTGGTCAAAACCAACCCAAGGGGAATTAAATTTTCCTCAAAAATGTTGACCAAAATTTTTACACACCCAAAATTTATACAAAGAGGAGGTCATTATTTTTTCCAAGCAACAAACATTCAAACTTACATAATTTTTAGCCTATAGTTCCTTTTCAAGCACCATTTTTTTGAAAGTGAATTTTTTTTAGCTCTACACATTGGTGATATTATCATGCCTTGTAAAATTGAACCTCTACAGATTCAGGGGATTGCACATTCCTAATATTTTAGATCATGTAGTTTAGCACATACTTCTTTTCTACTCCATGGATTAGAGTCAAGTTTTTATTCTTACATCATTCAACTATCACAAGTGGAAAGTCAAAGAGAAAATTCTCTTGAGGAGTAAAGGCTTACACTAAATTATAATGGGTATAGAAAAATAATTGGCACTTGATGCATAAAAGATTAAGTGGTTTAACAAAAGTGATGAAGCCTATGGTCTACTATTCCTGTCTGTGTAACCCAACCTACTCTTTCATATTGAATCTATAGATACTTCTAATTAAGTATGGACCACATTGTAAAAAATATTTAGGAAGTAGGACATAATGAGAGGTCATGAGTTGGATAATGAGCTCACAAGTTTGATCCTAGGTGACTTTGACACAATACAATACTTCTTCACAAAGTTGAAATTAATCACATTATAGTTAAAACTATGTAACATTGACAAAAAAGATGATCAATTGATTCTTTCCACCCTTTTTGAGTTGGGATCTAACTATTCTATCTTAATTTTTACCTTCCATGCCACCAAGCATGCCCTTGGAGCTACATAGACCATGTCATCCTTGGATGTCTTTGTTACTAACTTGATTAGGATCAAGACAATCTTATCCAAATGGGTAAACTAAAGTCATCTAAATCACATGTCTTAATTTTGAGTCATGAAACGCAGAAGGCTTCTAATAGAAAGGATAAGAAATAGAACAAGAAGGACCTAGATTAAATAAAGGTTCATAAATCTAATGCTAATTCAAAAGCATCAAAAGAGTCCTCTTCAGACAAGAAACCTAAGAAAGAGTGTCTCACATTTTTTTATTTTAATAAATATGGGCATGATGAATCCAAATACATGAAGAATAAGATTGACCAACTAACAAAGATGCTCGAGAAGCATAATGTCAGTGTCCCTAATTATTCCAATTAGAGTTCATGAAAACAAGAGTATCCTAAGGCCAAAGGTAGTAGAAAGGGAAAAGATAAGGGAAAAGCACTTGTTATATTTTCATCCTATCCTTCCACATGGGTAATTAATTATAATGCATCACACCACATGGGTTTATTAGTAGACATGTTCTCTTCCTTAGATCCTTTTTTTATGCCTTCCTTATTGGGTGATGATACTTCTATAAAATTTAGTGGGAGAGGATTAGTTGTATTGAATGATGGGACATTTATTGATTTTATATGTGTTCCTTCATTATCCACCAAAATCCTATCTATTTATCAGATCACTCACATTGGTTTGGGTAATAAAATTGAGTTCACACCTAATTCAATGATTTTTAGGGAAACAGATAATGACTCTATTATTTCATTTGGGAAAGTAGATCATTAGTTATGATTGTATACTTTCTCACATTTTACTCTTGATAAACCCTCTATTGCACTCCTCACTCATTTAGATTGGGTGAGTAAATTATGGTATAAGCAATTCAACCATCTCAACTGTCACTACCTGGAACAAATCATTCATCATGACATGGTTTAAGGGTTGATACATGTTCATTTTATGATGGTGTTTTTCAATGTTGCATACTTGGTAAGAATATTGAGCATAAGTATGGCAAAGGCAAATCATGGGGAACTACATAGATATTGGAGCTAGTTCATAGTGACATTGTTGGACCATTTTTAGCTCCTTCATTCAAAAAGAATAAATACATGCTTACCTTCATCAAATATTTTTTGAGTTATACTTAGGTGTAATTTATTAAGTAGAAATGTGAGGTCTTTGATCATTTTCAAGAATTCAAGGTGCTTGTATAAAAATAGCTAGGTAAAACCATCAAGATTTTATGCACCCATAATAGTGGTGAGTATGTTAGTAACCATTTTGATCAATTCTACACATTATATGAGATTAAAATACATTATACAAGTCCATTTTATAGAGTGAAAGATTAGGTCCTTGAAGTAAATGAACAACTTTATGCTACACTCTAGGTCTCTTGCACCTTAGTATTGGGTTGAGGCCATCAACTGTGCTTGTTATATATAGAATTGAGTTCCTCATAAATCATTGAAGGGAGTCACTCCTTTGAATCTTGAAGTGGTGGAAACCCAAAGTGAAACACTTTCAAGTGTTTGGATCTCTTATTATGGCTTCCATTCTAAAGAATAAACGTAAGGTGATGCAATTTTAGAGTCAACCATGCATCTTTGTTAGATATCTTGAGGTATTAAGGGATATAGACTTATCCATCCCACCAATCATGAATTGTTCATTGATAGGAGTGTTCATTTTCAACAGAGTTAGATTCTACACGTGACACTCCTTCCTCTTCCTTGGATGCACTAGAATTTGATGATAGTTCTGATGATTTAGATCTATCTTAGTAGCTTATTGATGATCCAAATTCTTCTTCTAGTTAGATGATGAGAGTATTAATAAGGACTCACCTCCTCCTTCTCCCATAGTCTCTTAAAAACATGAGGAAAATCCTCATGACTCTATGAGCACTAGTATTCTTTGGGATAGATAAACACTATAAAGTGTTGGCCAATGGGTTAGAGAACCATCAGACACCAGGTGAAATCTTTCACAATTCTAGGATGTCCAACATGATTTCATTTCATCTATTTCTAATCCATAGTCATTTCATGAGGCATCAGGCACTCTTAAGTGGGATACTTATATATAAGAGGATATGGTTCCTTGCTAAAGAACAACACTTGGGATTTAGTCCCTCTTACTAAAGGAAGAAAAATTATTCGATGTAGGTGGATCTATCAAACAAAATTTATACCAGATGGGTCTATAGACAAGTTCAAGTCATTTTTGGTTGCAAAGGCTTTTTACCAGGTACCTAGTATTGAATATACCAAGATGTTCACCTAGTTACCAAAATGAAATCAATCTGATTTCTTCATCCTCTAGGGGATCATCTTTATATACTTGGGTGCCTCATCAAGCCTTTGTGTTGGGACCCAATTCTTCTACCCAACTAAGTTATGCTTAAGGGGGTGTTAGTATGGGATTTTTACCATTATGTGGTTTTACCTGCATGGTCTAATTACCTTGCTTAGGTTAATAATAGGTCATTAATGGAAATGTACTTTAAGTCATTTTCTAATTGTGATTTGAGTTGAGTAACTTTTTGGTGACCTAATTCCTTATTATATAATGTACCTTTATATGTAATTTTTGGCTAATGATGCTAATACAAATTTTTAGTTGTGAAGACAATATTATTCCTTTTGAATTATTCTTTGGATTTCACTACTTCATACAAGTTTAGCTTCATGAATTTGCTCCTATCCAGACTGATCCTCAATTATGGTGCACTTTGATAGGTGTGAGTCCACTTGTAGATATAGATTTGTGTGGGTCTTCTTTCTATAAACCTCATGAGATAAATTTCCATTTGATATTTTTGAGATCAAGACATCAATGAAAGTATATATATACTAGTTGTGATTCTGAAGCACATGCTAGATTGCAACCTCACCCCCTCTATGATTAATATATGGGTTCTCTTGAGGAAACCCACATTGAGAGAGGAGTTTGACAATCTAAATAAGTTGATATGCAACTTAATTTAAAATATAATAATCAGATTGGATTATGGAGATAAATATAAAATATTGGTTCTTTTTCTTCTAACTAAATGGCCCAAAACTAAGAGAAAAAATGTAAATTCCTAAAAAATATTGGGTGATATTAATCCAAAATAAAGACTGAAGAAGGCCCTTGTCAAATATGCTAAAATATGAATTAAGCTTACTCTTCATATCCTAAATTAAAGATGACATATCTCATGTAATAAAAATATTATCCACATAAATAATATAAATATCAAGAGGTGATTATCTTGATGACAAACGTAGAAATCATAATCTTCTTTACATTGAACAAATCCTTCTAAGATGAAGTTGTGTACCAATATTAAGGGCCTTACTTAATCCTGTAAAGAGATTATTAAGTTGGAAAATAAGAAGAATATCAAATTGTTATAAAAAACTTGACCTTGTAAATATCCATGAATAAAATCACTCTTAACATCCATCTAGTGGACCTCAAAGAGAGAGAGAAATACAAAAAATGTGAATGCGAGCCACATGAGAAAAACTATCATTGTAGGCCACTCATTTTTTAGGCCACTCATTTTTTATAAAATATTGTATAAATATAGTGTCTTATGATTTTTAATGGAACCATCTTCACTGAATTTAATTTTCACTTTTTGACCAGATGATTTCATAATAGACCCACCATAAATTTGTGTAATCTTTTATAAAAAACAAGAAAATAAGAAAAATACATTTTTTTGCATATGGATTGAATTTATGAAATTAATAAAAACATGATAAATCCATAAAAATGATCACACAATTGTAAATAATGTACTTCATCTTCCTATGAAATGCTCAACTTAATTAAAATAATAATCAAAATATTCACAAGGGTTTGTGAGATATGTATAAGTACTTTTAAAATAAAGGTTTCCTTCGAAATAAACTTGAGATGCCTTAAAATAAAGTCTTTCATGTTTTAATACCATGTAGAAATATTCATACAAGTTACCTTAGGAATGATGAGACTAATCTTTAAACAAGAAAAATAAATATTACAAAAAGAGAAAAAAAATACATGTAATGAAGTCCATATGCGATGATTTATAATGAATCAAATTTATTTAATTGGAAATGAGATTAGATGCATATATATACACATCCAATACATTTTATTTGTGAATAAAGGGGTCAACCTCCCTTAATCAATACATTATAATTTAGAAAAAAGGAGGTTGAATTGACCTAAATAATACAAGACACGTAGCCTTTTTATAAAATAGGGCCAAATAGTTTTGAATAAATAGAAATAACGAGAGAGAACCATTAACATATATAATTCAATATTACACAAGTTCCAGCATCTACCCTTAATCTTGCATACATGCTTATTTAAATTGTATATAGGCTTAATTACATGTTTTATTATTTTTTTAAATATTTATTTATTGTGTCTAAATCTTATTTTTTCCTAAGAAGACTTATCTGAATATTTATACAAGTTAGAATTTATGTTATCTCGACTTGGCTCTTCAAATAATTCTCTCATTTTCTCTTTCCTCAGTCTTCTTCAACCCTTTTTTATTTATTTGATTCCTTGTATCATTTAGGTTGATTCATTCTCCATATTTCTAAATTCCAATATATTGGTTAAGGAAAATCATCCCCATTATTTAAAAATCCAATGTATTAGATGTGTATGTATATACATCCAATCTCATCTATGATTAAAATTAATTTGATTCATTATAAATTATATTCCCTATGAGGTTAATTATATTGCTTACAAGCTTCATTATATGCATTCTTCTCCATTTCATAATTTGTTTTTCTTATCTAAGGATTAATATCTTAATTACCAAGGAAACATATTTGAATATTCCTACATAGTATTAGAGCAAACAGGACTTGATTTCAAGGCATATCAACATTGTTTCCATTTAAACTCTGGTTTTAAAATAATCACACATATCTCACAAACCATTATGAATGTTATGTTGATTTTTAAAAATAATTTAGGGATTCACATAATGGAGATATGTTCCAATTTTAAAATTTATGGGATGATTATTTACTGATTTATTGTGATTTTAGGGTGTTTTCATAGATTCTCTATAAGGATCATAATTTTCAAAAAAAATCTTATTTTCTTACAATTTTCAAAAGATTAAAAAAAATATGTAGTGGGTTTGTTCTTTGATATTTTGGATTTGAGGCTAACCTTATTATAAAATCATATGGTAAAAGTTTAGTAAAATATGGAAATAAAATTAGGTGTATATGGCTATATATACATTCATAATAAGGCACACTTTGTTATTAAAGGTTTTTCTAAAAAAAGAGTGGACTCCAATGATAATTTTTCTCATGCGGTTTATAGAGACATTATTTGTATATCTATTTTTCTTGTGTCCTCTTTCAAATGGTAGATTCACTATATGGATATTAATAATATTTTTATTTGTGGATATTTACGTAGATCAACCTCTAGGTTTCTAATATTATGATACTCTATAACTTCTAAATCTTGAAAGAATTTGTTAGATGTGAGGGAAATTATGATTTGTATGGTAATCATAAATAATCACATCTTGAACATTTTTATTTATGTGGATATCACTCATAACAAGGGATATGTGATATCTAAATTTTGGATATGAAGAAAAAACTTCATTTATACTTTGACATGTTTGACATGGGTCTTTGTTACCATTTTTTGGGGTTTAATATCACCCAATATTCTTTAGGCATTTTCATTTTATCTTATTTACGATCCTTTTAGTTGTAAGACAAAGCATTGAGTTTTTTTCTCTATATCCAAATTGCAAAGATAAGTATTATAGTGTAAAATAATCCATTTTTCATCCTATATGGATCATATCCCTCCTCTCTTAGCTTTTGTTTCCTAAATAGAACCCATCTATTATTCATAGTGATGGAAAGTTTGAATTCCAACATGTGTCTTTATAGTCACAAGTAACATGTGTCTTCACCAAGGAGCTTCCTAAGGATGCATTTCTTCATCTTTGTATGTTAGTTGAACTTCAAGGTCCTCCTTCCATGGATAAAAATCATCAGTCTTAATAATTCATCCCCCTAGTCAATAGGAAATAATGTAATATTGACTTGAACCTTAAAATGGTTCTCTCTCTTGATTTATATTTTTTTGGTTCTCCCATACTCTAGTTTTAAATATCTTATGTTTTGTTTGTATTATTTGGGTTGAGTCAGCCTCCTTATTTCCATATTCTAATGTATTGGTTAAGGTACATCAACACCCTTAATAAAAAATCCAATGTATTTTACACACACACACACACACACACACACACACACACACACACACACACACACACACACACACACACACACACACACACACACACACATCTAATTATATTGTGAATTCAAATCAAGTTAATTCATTATAAATAATATTTCCTATGAGCTCCATTATATTTCCTACAAGATTCATTACATGTATTCTTTTTTTTCAAAATATCTATTTGCCACTTCTAAATCTTAGTCTCTTCATTACTAAGACAAGTTATTTGAATATTTCTACATTGGAATTATATAGGGGCATTATTACTTGGTGTATATTTGTAGGTGTAAGGACTCATTCAGGGGTGCTCTCACATTTTTTAACAAAATTAGGTATATCATTTCTGATTTTCCTTTTTTAGATGTTAGTAAATTATTGTTGTGAGAATTTATTCACATATATTTTATTCAGATTCTCATAGATTTAGATATGCTTGGAATTTAAATTAGTTTCTCTAACAACGTACCAAAAAATAAAGTGTATCATTTTAAGTTCTTCCTTTCATGATTTTGATAGGCTATTAACTGATTAGGCACTATCTAGATGCACACGTATTTTTGCAGGTCTACATGACCATTGAAGTTGTTAGAAGAGCATTGGAAGTGTTGTATGAGATTCAAGAGTGTAAAATATTATATATGCTCTTCCATTTCTCTTTTTTTTAATTAGATAAACATCTTTGTACACATATCAAAGTAAAGCGTTAAGTAGACACCTAAGTTTGATACGAGGGTAAATATTAATTCTACAATTGTATTATTTTAGGGTACTTATGTTTTTTTAGATTATTAGTTAATATTAGAGTGTTTAAAATGTCTAATTCCTTCTTCCTCATTCCCATTCTCTCTCCTTTCCTCCCTATTTCCTAAGGTTTCTAGGCTTTTCTTAGAAATGTGCAATATATGATAATAGGGTGGGCCCTTGTGACCCTTGTTTTAAGTCTATTATTCCATGTGTTTTTGATATGTGAGCCTTTACCACAGGTTATATATTGGTTCACATGCTAATAGAGTCTTAATTTGAATTTAGAAAGTCTATAAATGCACATGTGTGTTAGTGCATATAATGATATATTAACCATCCATCTAATAGATATTGTGAAAGTTCCAAGCTAAGTAATTCAAGCATTTAGATTATAATTTATGTAGATATAAATTTAAAAAAATTCACCAATTCATTGTAACACAAAAATTCATATATGATTGGACTCTACATTCATTAGATTGGATATTGAACATGCATTATATGTGGGATGTCATTTTAAAATTTTCATTAACATTTTAGGGGTTTGATAATAATCAGCTAAGGAAAACACAAGGCATAAAATTTGCTTCTCATATTTTTCATGTGTTTCTAAAAGTGGGTGCCTTAAGTGCCTTACTAGGATTTTGATAATGAGATCAGTTTCTAAGAGATTCACATAGAATTTTGGAAAAGTAAAAAAGGTTTTTGAAGCCCTGAAGTTGAAAAATAAGATCATAAAATATATTTTCATACCAATGAATTTTACTAGGTCTAACATCATAATTATAGTAATATTTCTGCTATTCTAAAAATGTTCAAATGGTTTTGGGTAGCAATCTCTATTTGCCTTTATTTTTTTAGTGTTTTTATCTCACTTATTAGACCTATTATATACTACTCGTTTCTTACTATTACTCCAAATTTTAAGATAAATTAGATATTATTATTTAACCCCCTCCTATAATTTATTAATATAAGATATGATTTATAAAATTAACTCTAATATTAATCTCTTAAAACTAATTAAACTTATTTTAATTTTTTTATAAAAAATATATAGTGTGTTCATGTAAAATCACTTTCTCATATTACAAATAACAAATCTAACTCAACGGACGCGGCCGTGCTGAAACCCAATCCCTTTGTGTTTTTGCATAGTAATCTATATTGCAAGATATATTATTGCGTGGATCTTTATTTTTGCTTCGGCTTTCCATTTTGAGGATGATTTGCGAACTGGTTTTCCAGCCCGTGTGGCTTTAGTCTTGGCACGATGGTTATACGGCTTATATAACTTGGTGTGTGTGGTTGTGCAGCTTTGTAGTGTTTATTTTTTTATGGCATGGTTCTGTTTTGATACCTCAGATTTCTGGTTTGTGATTGCTGTGCGGACCAAGACCCTGTTCTGCGTGGGTCGGTGTTTTCTTCGGTGATATATTGATAGCCATGGCGGCATATACCCTGAGCAAGGGGATGACTTCACAGACTCTTGGGTGGTTGGAAAGGACGGTGGTGGTGACGAATCTAGGGGTATTGTTGGTGGTGCTGTCAAGTTACATGCAGTGCATTTTTTGGGTTCCATGGTGCAGGCATTGAAATGATGGGATCTTTTATCCTGGTTTGTTTCAAATCCAGTTTTTTGCCATTGCCTTTCGTCTGTGGTTCATATCTCATGTAGAAGTGCTTGAAGACGTCTTTTGACAAAATCTTGATTGCCAAGGTGGTGTTGCCTCTGTGTTTTGCAGAGGGGGTGTATGGGTTGATGATCGAATGGATGGCTAGGGCGATGGTGGTGTTGGTTCTGGGGTTTGTTTGGTAGGGGATGGGGTCTAAAGGTGGACATTAATGTAGCTCCCAAAAACCCCTCCTTGTAAAACCTAGATTTATGTTTCAGGTCGTTGAGCCTGGTTTTATTGTTTAGGTTTTAGGTCCTTGTAAAACCTGGGGAGCTTTGTCTGGTTTATCTTGGTGGTTTTAGGTCCATGTAAAACCTATTTTTATCACTATTGTTCAGTGGGTTTGCCTGTCTTGGCGGTTTTATTGATTTATTTTTTTCTTTAATTTGTAAAGGGTTTCGGGGCCCCTTCAAAACCTGCTTTTACCTTAATCTAAAACAAATATAACTCAACACTTAATGATTGAATATTATAAATTAAAAATATAATAGAGTAAATTATTTTTAAAATTTTAATTATCATTATTTTACTTTTAAAAAAATTACACATTAGACTAAACCCAAAAAAAATTAATTTATTTTTATGCTCAAACATTAAGCCATATAAAATCATTTTGAATGTCTTTACATTGGGAATATTCTTAGACTTAATCCAATGTAAGATAATTATTTTATATTAGATTTAATCTAAATGCAATTTATTTTTATGCTTAAGCATTAATCAATTTTTTTATGAGCAACCAATCAATCTTGGGATTTCATCAAAACTACACTATTTCAACTCTGCAAAGGCTAAAGAATTAAATGTGTTTAATAAATTCATCCTAAATATATATGGATTCCATATATTTGTGTTGGCTAAAGGAAAGGTGTTGTATTTGAGTCAATAAGAGGTGATATAGTTGAAAGAAAGACATCAGAGTCAAGTTGACTAGAGGTGAATTGTCTAGTTTCAAGATAATCATAGGTGAGTCATGTAGAATCAAGCTCACCAAATGTAAGTTATTTAAATCCAAAGGGTGTTTAGAGTAATAAAATATAAATGAGGATTTATACATATTAATCATTGTGCATAATCAATATGAAATAATATTTAGAATATAGAAAATATTATAAATAAAACAAAATATTTCATATAATCAATCTCACGACTACATTTGATGTTCATAGCACTACCAATTGGGTTTAATTTATGTCACAATTTTTTTTGTATTTTTTTTTTCAAAAAACACATTTGTGGCTCAAACTCAATGCAACTTGAAAGGAAACCCAATGCTCTAATTCATACAAACCTCAATTTAATTTACATCAAGTTTTTTGATGTAGGAGCATCCCTGGCACAAATTAATCTTGCATCATTTTAAAAGTCCAAGCATAATTATTCTAAGAAAATATAAGTGTGTAGGTGCACCTAAGTAAGGATCAATTAATTAGTTCAATGTGTAAGATACTTAACAAATAATTTATGTGAAAAATTTGGTGTGCATGCATGAATATATATGTTACATAAAGGAACCTTTAAGCATGAAGTGTGTAGACATGAACATAAGCTACTATAAATAAAATTGGATTGACATGAACACCACATCATGCTAACAGGACTAAATGACTGTCAAATTTTGAAATAGCATACATCAACATCAAAGGTGGGAACCCAAAAATAAATTCAAGTAAATAATTTAATTAATATTTTGGTTGCTTGATTTGGAAAAAATAATAATAGAAATTAAGTGGATGGTGTGACAAAAAAATCACTCGCACAATGCAAGAAGGGATCAAGAATAGTAGAAGAGATCAAGGAAGGGAGGAAAACTTCAACATAATGAGAGTTTGGATAGTTTTAGAGTGGAGAATTAGCATTTGGGTTATTCTAAAGAATAGGATTGGGAAGATCATGATGTTTTGGATGTTCCTCATGTGAAATATGGGATCACCAAACAAACCCTAGGGGATATTTCCATCCAAAGATTGGCAAAGAGGATGTGAGAGAAATTTTGAACTTTATTAAGTTTTCCAAAATTCAAGGTGATCTTAATTCATCTACATAGCCTTCAATTGCCATTAATTCTTCATATTTGGCCATAGGACCTATTTAGGCACTTATCTTAGAGGGTAAGGATATAGACGTGAATATCAAACTTTTAGAACAATGCAAGATCATCAAAAAACTAGTGGTAAAATGGACAACTATAGGTGGAGTGGAGGTTTGGGTCAAATAGAGGTGGGGGATGATGTTGTAATTAAATTCATTCCAAGAGGTTTTTTCTAGTTTCTTGTTTGAACTAGGTTAAAAGAGATGAAATCCTATCTTTTGGTCCTTGGATGATGAATGGGATCAGTGTGTCTACTTAGGATTAGTGCCCTAATTTTGATTCACATAAGTCAGTGTAGATCAATGCTCCTATTTGTATTAACCTATATACTTTGCCTATTGAATATTGGGGATAAGAAAGATTAAATCTATTATAAATTTAAGGGGGGACTTTATATCTATTGATCTAATTATTCTAGATGGATATTTAGTAGCAATGAAAAAATATGCATTCAAATTGATTTAGAATCAAAGATACCAAAAGTAATCATTATAAAATATTTTTTCAAAGAATGAACCTAAACCATCAATATTGATAAACTTCCCTTCTACTTCTTTGGTTTCCACAAATTTTGACACATCAAGAAAAATTACCCAAATGAGCCCTCTACAATCAATAGGAAATTGGTAAGGAAAGTCTAGTAGGTAAAATCCTCCCCTTCCCCAGAATTATTTTAAAGAAAATTTGTTGAACCTAGTTTAGTAGTCTTTTGTATTCTCCTATCATTCAAGGCTGATTAGGGAGTCCCCATTAAAATGTTTTAGGGATTTCCTTCTCCCAAAAGTTATTTGATGCTATAAAAAAATTGGTTTTTCAATCCTCTAACCTAATGAATTCCCTTACCTCTTCTCCCTCTTCTCCATTTATTGATATTAACCTAATGTCCATTGAGGTTAAATTTTAGGGTTTGGAGGGCTTGGAGGATCATAATTTAGATTGTGTCAAGAGCGAGGGTTTTGTCATGGAAGAAAGGTAAATTACATATGATGAGGTATTTTTGATTTAGATGAGTACTTATATTACAAAGAAATATTGACAAATTCACAAATTAAATGATTTATTTTTTAACCAAAATTTGGGAAAAAGAATAAAAGATGTCAAAAACTGAACTCTCAAAAATTATTGGTGTAGAGTGTATCAAAAAATTAGAATCCCATCACTGTCTTATTTCCTAGAGTGAGAGAGATGGAAATACCCTCTCATGTACCATGAATCTAATCTCTTATAATGTTAGGACCTTAATTACCATAATAAAATATGCTTGGTAAAGTGTTAGGTGGTTCCCATTCAATTAAACATTATTTTACTTCAAGAAATTAAACTAACTAAAATAGAGGCAGAAGAGGTTATCTTTCCTAGATGGCCTAACTAGAAAAGCTATTTTGTGGATTTAGTGGGGGATTTAGGAGGATTACCATTGCTATGAAACCCTTATAAAATTGAAGTGATTTCTTTGGATAATGGACCCAATTGGCAATGGTGCAAAATCAAGGACATATCCTCATATACAATATTTGGTCTTTTTAATGTCTATGGTTCCAATAATCATAATTTCAAGAGGAAGTGATGGGAGGATATCTCTCACATTCTTACTCTTCATATGAATGAGAAGTGTATTAGGTGCTGATTCTAATGTCATCATTGGTCGTGAATATAAAAGGGGAGTCATGGGGAAACCACTTTTTTATTAGTGAGACATTAACTCCTTTGTTTCTAGTAATGGGCCCATTGATGTGATTCCTAAGAAGGGACTCTTCATTTGGACCAATAGAATGTTGGGGATCAACCAACAATAGATTACACTTGTGAAAGCAATAAATGTGGAAATAAATTAGATAGACAAGTAATTAGAATGAGATAATAGCAAGAACAAGAGATACAAGAAACCACCCTAAAAACTTGTATTAACAAACTCTTTACAAAAGGAATACAATTGAAGAAAACTTCTTTCTTCCACACCTCTCCTAGATGTATAGATCTCTCAATAGATCTCTATTCCTCAAGAGCTCTCTCTCTCAAGAACAATCAACTCCAACAAACCTGGATTGATTCAATTCTGTACTATTCTTCAACATACCAATTCTTCAATAATTCATAATAACTACAATAAGCTAGGAAGATCTAATTCTACATATAGAATTAGGAGACTTGAGCATGCACTTACAACAAACAGTTAAGCCACTTGAACAAGGGCTCTAAAAATAATATTACTAATAATAGAGATGCAAGCTTAAGACTACAACTCAAACTCATCATGCAAACACTCACTTCTATCCTTGGAAATAGCTTTCTGGACGCACAGGTAACCGACGTCGGTTCCTGCTGCTTGCCTGTGACCACCGATGGCCGATCCTCTGTCGACGTCGGTGCCTCTTCAACTACACCTGACCGACATCAGTTGCTCCTGACTGATGCTGGTGTCTGTATAGACCTAAACCTATTAAAGTATGCTCCTTGGTGAAGCTTTTAGCTCCACACCCTAACAATCTCCCACTTGGAGATAAACAGCTGCACTAGTACCTGTACAACAACATCTTCTAGCTCCTCCATCTTCAACTCAATCATGAAGACCAACAGAAGTTGAATGAAGATTCAACTTCTCCTATGTAACCGGCTTGGTTAACATATCAGTAGGATTCCTATCTGTATGGATCTTCTCCAGCTTCAACTCACCATCTTCCAATACTTGTCGTATGAAGTGATACCTTAGTTGTATGTGCTTTGTTCTTGAATGAAAGGCTGAATTCTTAGCCAAATGGATTGCACTTTGACTATCACTATACAATTTGTAGCTCGCATGCTCCCTACCAAGCTCATCCATGAACTGTGTCATCCATATCATCTCTTTGCTAGCCTCTGTGGCTGAAATATACTCTGCTTCTGTAGTTGACAAGGCAACAACCTTCTGCAACTTAGATATCTAGCTAACCGTCGTTCCACCTACAGTGAAAACATAACCTGTAGTGCTCCTCCTACCATCCAAATCACCTACCATATCTGAATCTACATAACCATGTAGAGAAGTATCTGAACCTCCATAGCACAAGTGCCTACTACTGGTTCCTCTCAGATATCTAAGGATCCACTGAACTGCTTTCCAATGTTCCTTACCTGGATTGTCCATATACTTACTTACCACTCCCACTGCTTGGGCAATATCCAATCTAGTACACACCATTGCATACATCAAACTCCCTACTGCGGAAGAATATGGAACCTTACTCATGTACTCTACCTCATCATATGAATTAGGACATTGTTCTTTATTCAACTTAAAATGTCCAGCCAAAGGTGTGCTTTCCGGTTTAGCATCCTGCATATTGAACCGTTTCAACACCTTGTCCACATAATCTTCTTGAGACAATATCAACCTGTGATTTTTCCTGTCTCTCTTAATGCTCATGCCAAGGATTTTCTTTGCTGCTCCCAAATCCTTCATAGCAAATGTTTGAGCTAATTTCACCTTAAGCTCAGAGATATCCTGCATGTGAGATCATGAAACCAACATATCATCTACATACAACAATAGAATAATATATCTACCATTATCAAATCTCTTGAAATACACGCAATGGTCAGATTGACACCTACTGTAGCCATGCTCAGTCATAAACCTGTCAAATTTTAAGTACCATTGCCTGGGAGCTTGCTTGAGGCCATACAAGCTTTTCTTCAATCTGCACACAAACTTCTCCTTACCTTTGACCTCGAATCCTTCTGGCTATTCCATATATATTTCCTCATCCAAATCTCCATGAAGAAATGTTGTCTTAACATCTAGCTGCTCAAGATGCAAATCCTCAAAAGCAACCAAAGACAATACAACCCTTATAGAAGTCATTTTAACAACAGGAGAAAAAATCTCACTAAAGTCAATACCTAGATTTTATGCAAATCCTTTCACTACCAATCTGGACTTATATCTCATCTGTCCATTCTCACCTTCTTTCAACCTGTAGGTCCATCTATTTTTGAGTGTTCTCTTACCAGCTGGCAATTCAACCAAATCCCATGTTTGGTTCTCTCTTAAGGACTCCAACTCCTCAACCATGCCACGCTCCCACTGACTCTTGGACTCCACCTGTATTGCTTCTTCAAAACTCTCTAGTTCTCCACCATTAGTTAGCAATAAATAAAATAAAGAAGGAGAATATCTAATTGGAGGCTTACTCACCCTTTCTGACCTCCTGATGGGTGTCTGAGACTCGTTCACAACACGCTGTCCACCCAAATTCTCTGACAGTGACCGACCTCGGTCACCTCCAGACCTGTTACTGGCCGACGTCGATTCTGACTGATCGACCTCGGTGCCTGTCCTACTGACATCGGTCTCTGTATGGCTGACGCTGGTTTTTGTACTATCGACGCCAGTTCCTAACCTGCTGATGTCGGTCTCTATGTTTTCCTGCAAGTGATTATTTATTTTTCTCATGAGCTCATATTGGACCTTCACCTCGTCCAATTCACCATTGCTCTGATCAGATTGATTCAGCTTCCTTAGCTGATTACAATACATCACTCTTTGGTTGAAAACAACATCACAACTCCTGATTACCTTGTTAGTTTCTAGATTCCACAATCTGTAACCAAAATCATTTGAGCCATACCCAATAAACGTGCACCTCATAGACTTAGCATCAAGCTTCTTTCTATTTTCTTTATCTATGTGCACAAAGGCTTCACAACCAAAAAATTTGAGATATGAGAGATCAACCTTTTTACCTGTCCATGCCTCTTCTGGAATACCACCATCCAGAGCTGTAGAGGGTCCTCTGTTAATCAGGTATACTGAAGTGTCAACAGCTTGTGCCCAAAACTGTAAGGGCAAACCGGCATGCAATCTCATACATCTTGCATGCTCCATTATTGTCCTATTCATCCTTTCAGCGATTCCATTCTGCTGAGGTGTCCTTGGAACCATCCTTTGCCTACAGATTCCATGCATATAACAATGATCTCTGAACTTATAACTGCAGAATTCATCGCCATTGTCTGATCTCAGGCACTTCAATCTTTTACCTGTTTCATTCTCAACCATAGCTTTCCAAATCTTAAAAGTCTCAAATACATCAGATTTTCTCCTAATACAATAGATCCATACCTTCCTTGTAGCATCATCTATGAAAGATACATAGTACTGTGATCCTCCAATGGAAGCAACCTAAGCCGGTCCCCACACGTCTGTGTGAACAAGCTCCAACTTGTGCCTCTTCTTAGTAGACCCAGTCTTGAGAAAACTAACCCTTTTCTATTTTCCAAATACACAGTGCTCACAAAACTCTAGATCTATGCCTTTTAAATCTAAAAGCATACATTTGGACTTAAGAATTGACATCCCCTTCTCACTCATGTGGCCAAGCCTTGAGTGCCACAGTTTAGCATCCACATCTGAAGTAGATAATACAGAAGGAGATTTGTTAGTAACACAATTACACAAATAGAGAGTAGCTTCTCTCTTACCTCTGGCCATAACAAGTGCACCCTTGGTCACCTTCCAAGATTCTGCTGTGAGAGTTACTGTACAACCCTCATCCCCTAACTTTCCTGTAGAAATCAAATTTCTCTTCAAGCTAGGAACATGCATCACATCTCTCAACACCCATGTGTTGCTATTCTGCATCTTCAGCTGCACTTTACCTTTGCCAATCATTTTACAGGGCTCATCATCCCCTAGATACACTATTCCAAAATCTCCATGGATATAGTCACTGAAATATTCCCTGTTAGGGGTAGCATGAAAAGATCGACCAGAATCTAGCACCCAAGATTCTATATTATCATGCAGAGAGAAAATTAAAGCATCTTGTGCAATACCTGCAACCTTGGCTTCTTCCTTTCCTTCGTGTTGATTGTCCTCCTTAGGCTTTGACCAATAATCTCTGCTTATGTGCCCCATCTTTCCATAATTCCACCATTGTGGCCTTCTGCCATTTCTAGATTTAGATCTGCCTTTCCCCTTAGATTTGGATCTTGATCTGCCTTTCTTGCTCTTCTCTTTCTGCCTTCCCCTACTCTCAAAAATTAAAGCGTTCCCAGATGCCTCTTCTGTGCTTTTCCTACGTATTTCCTCATTCAAGATAACACTAACAACATCCTCTACTTTCAAAATATTTGATGCAGATGCAGTATTACTTACTGCCATTACTAAGCCATGCCAGCTTTCAGGCAAAGAACATAATATTAAAAGAGCTTTTATTTCATCATCAAACACTATATTCACTGAACTTAATTGATTCACAATTCCATTGAAATCATTCAGATGAGTAGAAATAGATCCACCTTCATTCATATGCAAATTAAATAACTGCTTCATAAGATATACCTTATTAGAAGCTGAGAATTTTTCATACAAATTTGCTAACGTAGTCATCAACTCTACCGTAGACTTTGCCTGTGATAGATTAGATATCACAGTGGATGCTAGACTCAGTCTTATAGACCCCAGAGCCTTTCTGTCAAGAACTTCCCATTCTTCATCCTCCATGTCTTTGGGCTTCTTTGTAACCCCACTTAACGGTAAGTAGAGATCTTTCTGATACAGATAATCCTCTATCTGCATTCTCCAATGTTGGTAATTTTTGCCATTGAACTTTTCCATTCTAAGTTTACTTTCATCTGCTATTGCTTCTCCCACTCAAACAAAAATCCCTACAGAAACTCCTGTGAGAACCTGTAATCAATACACACTACACATATCTGAACCACCTGTTAGTGAACCTGAGCTCTGATACCACTTGTTGGTATCAGCTCTTGAACCTGCAACCAAGGCTCTGATACCACTTGTTGGGGATCAACCAACAATAGATTACACTTGTGAAAGCAATAAACGCGGAAATAAATTAGATAGACAAGTAATTAGAATGAGATAATAGCAAGAACAAGAGATACAAGAAACCACCCTGAAAACTTGTATTAACAAACTCTTTACAAAAGGAATACAATTGAAGAAAACTTCTTTCTTCCACACCTCTCCTAGATGTATAGATCTCTCAATAGATCTCTATTTCTCAAGAGCTCTCTCTCTCAAGAACAATCAACTCCAACAAACCTAGATTGATTCAATTCTGTACTGTTCTTCAACATACCAATTCTTCAATAATTCATAATAACTACAATAAGCTAGGAAGATCTAATTCTACATATAGAATTAGGAGACTTGAGCATGCACTTACAACAAACAGTTAAGACACTTGAACAAGGGCTCTAAAAATAATATTACTAATAATAGAGACGCGAGCTTAAGACTACAACTCAAACTCATCATGCAAACACTCGCTTCTGTCCTCAAAAATACCTTTCTAGACGCACAGGTAATCGACGTCGGTTCCTGCTGCTTGCCTGTGACCGCCACCGGCTGATCCTCTGCCGATGTCGGTGCCTCTGCAACTGCACCTGACCAACGTCGGTTGCTCCTGACCGACGCCAGTGTCTGTATAGACCCGAACCTATTAAAGTATGCTCCTTGGTGAAGCTTTTAGCTCCACACCCTAACATAGAAGAAAAGGGTTTAGTAGTATTTCAGAGTGTTTGGATAGATTTTTGATTAATCCCTCTTGGTTAGACTCCAACTAGACTTTTGAGAGTCAAATCCTACCCTTGTCTAACTTTGATCATGCTCCAATGGATTGGGAGGTTTTTTTAGACTAGGCTCCTCCTTTGTGTCCATTTAAGTTTGAGTTGATATGCTTCTATGATCCATCTATTTTTGAGTTGGTCAAATATTGGTGGTCAAATGCTCCCCCTTTGAAATAGAATTGCATTCAAAATTTTACTATAAAACTTTTTTTCATCAAGAAATACATTAGGCACTATAATAAAGACCACTTCAAGAACATTTTCAAGGAGACTAAAAGAGTTGAGGAAGAATTACATGATTTGAATGAGTTTTTTCTTAGTCTATGGATGAGTGTGACCATGTATGAAAGGGAACACTCCTTACTGGCTGAGATTAAAGAATTACATATTTGGGAGGATATTTACTTGATATATATAAGTCACAAAAGTATTGCATTAAGGAAGGAGATAATGATACTAAGTTATTCCACCAAACTACCTAGGCTAAGCAGATCCTCAATAAAATCTCAAAAAAATTGGAAACGGATGGTAAAGAAGTGGAGTTGATTTTTAAGCTCAAAGAGGAGGCAATCAGATTCTTCAATGATCTCCTTCCTTATTCAGAAGCTTAGATCTCAAGTTGAAAAATAATATAATTAGAAATATTCCCCATATGGTTTCGAGAAAATATAATGACCTGTTTCTTGATCTTTTCTCTCAATATAAAATTTGAAAGGTGGTATTTACAATGAAAATGGTTAAATATCTTGGGTGTGATGGTTTCCTAGTTTCCTTCTATTAGGCCTTTTTTCCAATTATTGTTAAAGAGGTAAAAATGGTTGTGGATTTCTTTAGGCAATCCAAAAAGGTGAGTGTGGTTATAAACTATACATTTATTTCATTGATCCCTAAAATATCCTCTCAATCCTCCTTTGGTGATTATAGACCTATTGCTTTATGCAATATTATCTACAAAATCATCTCCAAATCCATCTCCTTTAGGATAAAAAGTTTCATCTCTCTTTTAATTTATCATGAACAAGGTGGATTTGTGTTGGGTCACCATATTTTGAATGGCATTGTAGTGGTTCATGAGCTTTTTCACTCTCTAAACTCTAATAAGCAACATGGAATGATTATCAAATAAGATACAATCAAGGATTATGATCGAGTCAATTAGATATTTATCATGAATATTTTTGGAGAATTTTGGTTTTTATAAGGGTCGGTGTGAATGGATTTATAGTTACATTTCTACACAAAAATTCTCATTTCTCATTAATGGTAGTCATGTGGGTTTATTTGAGGTGACCAAGGGTCTCGAGTAAGGGGAATATATTTCTAATTTTCTATTCATATTATTGTCCAAAGATCTAAGTAGATCCCTTCTAGATGAAAAAATGAAAAGGCAGATTGAGGGCCTTAGTGTCATTAAGGGCTTGAGCAATCTCTCTCATCAATAATTTGTTGATGACACATTTATGTTCAAAAAAGGATTCCATTAGTGAAGCCACCTCTTTAAAAGAAATTTTTGATACATATGTTTTGGCCTCAAAGAAAGAGGTAAATAATTCCAAGTCTAAGATATACTTCATCAATGTGTCTTGCCATTCTCAACCAAGGCTAGCTCAGTGTCTAAAATTTAATATTAGGAAGCTATTAGCTAGATATCTGGGAGTTCTTCTCTTCTGGGGTCATAACAAAGTAAACTTTTGGGATAATCTATTAGGATCCTTATGACATTAAAATCTTGGAAAGGGAGATTCTTGTCCATGGGAGTAAGGATTACCTTAATTAAATATATACTAAGTGTTATTCCAATCTACCTCTTATATTTTCTCAAGCCTGTTATTTTGGTTATCAAGAGGATGAATCAAATTTATAGTAATTTTCTTTGGCAAGGGTGTGAATAAACAAAAATGGTTCCTCTTGTAAAGTGGGAATGGATTTATAGTTCAAAGAAAGCATGGGGTGATGGCATTAGAAAAATTTCCCTTAATAATGTGGCTTTTAGTACTAAATTAGTGTGGGTAATCTTCTTGAATTGTCAACTCTTTAGATCCAAATTATTTATCTAAAGTATCTTGGATTTGAGGATCCAATGGGCATCTTTTTTATGGATTCTCCACTGAAAGGTTTTTATGTGTGGAATTTCCTTTTATAGTGTCATTCTCTCATTACCAAACAATCTTAGGGGTTGTGCATAATGTATGGAAGGCCGATTTTTGGGATGACTCTTAGAATGGTTACAAACCACTCAATGACTGTAATGATATAGATGATTTAAAGGAAATTATGTCCATTATTTTGGAAAGACATTTTTATGATTATATCAAGAATGGTTGGTATTGCACTATTCTAATTTGGTATTGGAAATCCCTTGACAACCTCAATCCCCCATGATCAAAAGGTTTTGTTGAACACAATTTTGGCCAAGTGAAAGGTCTTATTAAATAAGCAATACTTGATCTATTAGATAGGTTATAAAACTAGTGAATACAAAGTCAATTTTGGGTATCAATTTATTGTTTATAAGGAGGAGCGATGCCCTTAGGTCAAGAATTTATGTTGGAGTGAAAAAATCTTGGTGAAATTAGGTGCCTTCACCTAGCTAACAACATAGTACAAAATCTTGACCCAAGACAAAATCAAAAAAATTGGATGGTGTTGTCCTTCAAGGTGTTGCATCTGTTTCCAAGATGAGGAAAGTTTGGATCAATTTCTATTTGTTATCCTTCTTCTACTTCAAACTAGGAATGGTTGTTTAATAAATTGAGTTATTAATAGGTTTGTGCTCCCTCTCTCTTTCACACTTTCTCTTCATGGTATTGGGGTCAAGAAAGAGATGTGCTGAGATAACCTTGGATTTATACTCATGTAATCCTCATTTCGATGCTTTATAAAGAAAGGAAAAGCCACATTTTTAGTGACATTTCCCTTGACCTCCCATGATTTTTGAGTAAACTCAAGACTGTTATCTCAAAAGTGGTCATTTCTCACATTTCTAGGAACCAGGGTAATTTATCCTCTTGGGATATGTTGATAAGACCTAATTGGATGATGATCACTCTTCTCCCCTTTGTGAACCAATGGTAAACATGGAACAATCCCACACTCATGTCATTATTTTTTAAACTCCTCCCCCAATCAGTTTTTCAAGCTAAATTCTATGGGGCTACTAGAGGGAATTTAGGAGCATTCAGAGTTGGGTGTAGTATAAGGAATTTCTCAAGCTCTATCATGCATGCCTTGTTAGTAAAAATTTAAGATGGTACCAATAATTAGTTTGAATCTCAATAATTGGCATTAGGTATTCAATTAGATCATCAATGTGGGGTTAAGAATATATTTATTGAAGGGGATTCCAAAATTATTATGATTGCCATCTATAATTGCTCAATGAAGGCTTATAGGCTAAATAAAATACTTAGCTTTATTTATCCAAGCTTGGATGAACTTTTGTCTTGGTTTTTTAATCAATGTTATAGGGAAGAATCAACAAGTGTATTTTATAGCTAATTAGGAGTGGATCAAAGGAGCAATTACATCATGGATAATTACTTGGATACATGGATAGGTCTTAATTTGATCAATCAAATCTAAGTCTCTTTTATTGGCATCATATTATTACTCATTTTAGATTTAAACACGTCTTTATCAACATCATAGATTTTATTTAAATATATATACATTCAAATATCCTCTTATGATATGGATGCTTTGAATGTATAGGCCTTTTAAGGGATTGTTATTTTCAGTTGGTATTTTTCTATGCATCCTATTGAAAGTTAATTATTTGTGGTGGTGGTATTCTCTCATAACTATGAATTTTTTGGCAACCATCAAACCTATGCTCTCCTTGTGAGATAAAAAATGGGAAATTGCATTTTAAGATAGTGTCTTTGATTTTCAACATTGCTTGATTTTTTGGACACCCAATTTGGAGGCTTTTGATGCAATGAATGTTATCCTAAGAATTGAATACTTGAATTCAATTTGAGGATTAAAAAAATATAGATGTTACTTATTATTGATGAGTAACTTTCTATGCACTATCAAATATGGAAATGTAATGCATAAGGTGGTGGATACCATTGTCTAACTAGGGTTGTGAGGTAGATTTTGTGCTTAGCTCAATATATTGGTTACGTAGAATGATTTTTATCTCTACTTTTCTAACTCTCAATACTTGGGTCTGATTCCCCTCTCTATTTTCATACAATTGGAATCTAGATTTGCTAAAATACAAATTGTGTTGTTAAATCAAATAGAGGGGCCTGCAATGACCATGTAGCCTACTCCTTTACTAGAAAATATTAATGTTTCTCTACCATATTTGGAAAGGATTATGTGTAGATCTGAGATAAAAAATATGGTCTAGAATGCATGTTATATGGTGGATTTTTAAAATACTAGAGGTGCGGAGGAAATGATGTAGCAAGCAAATGAAAGGAAAGTTGGTAGGGGTACTCCTTATCTAGTCACTAATTATGTCATTTCATCTCACATGTAGAGTTGATTGTAGGCCATAGTTTATGTTATTTATCTTGAATGGGTTTTTATTCTAGAAAAGAGGATTCAAGATGATGGTGAGAATTCAATAGCAGGCGATCACCTAGTTTTCCAGTGTACCCCTAGGAAACCCTATGCTGACCTCCCTATTACAAGTGATACTAATTATCTATTTATTTTATTTAAATCACTATTGGATGTTGATTATGATGAGGTCTATTCCACTTTGGTAGTGTAAGACTGGCACTCTCCTCTCCATTCTATTAGATCTTTTTTTTTGATAGGTCATGTTGGGTGGATTTCTAGTTTTTTTTAATTTCATTCTATTCAAGATTTGTTCCCTGGTCTTTTGTGGGCTACCTCTTACTTTGGGTTAATATCTAGGATGGATAGGTTTAGTTTGTTTTCCTAAACCATCCTTTTATTTTGATCAATATATATGTTTGAGTGAGGATCCTTTTTAACCCTCATATCAATAAATAAAGAAAAAAAAAAGAAATATTTTGGTGGCTTGATTACATTTTAATCCCCACCAATCAACTTGGCCTAAACATATTAATAGATAAATCATTAACTGATTATTAATATGATGTTTTTTCATCAAATAGAATTGGTCTTCAAACCAATTCCAAAGTCCTATAAATAGGAGACTCAATGTACATTAGAGGGACCACTAGGCAAGAAGAGGAAACTCTACCAGAATTAGCAAACAAAGTTAGATAAAGTGGGAGAGTGGGAGAGATAAGGTTTGAGTAGATTACCTTGTGAAAATTTGAGGACTTCATCATTGTAACATTGAAGTTCCCTATAGCAACCATGTCATAACATGACATGTAGCTTATGTTGAAGGAGGTAATTTTATGTAACATTATTTTAAAATAAAATACAAAGCTTTTTAAAGTTTCTTGTAGTTGTGTATGTGTGTGTGTGGGTGTGTGTGTGTGCATGTGTATTTGTTACAATGGTTATTGTTGACAATTTTGACCCCACAAGTCAAATTACCACCCTTATTATTTGAAGATTTTTATGTCATTATAGTTGAAGGATCCAAGTAGGTTTTTGAGGTGTTTAGAGTAATTGTAGGGATAGGTCCAAAAGAGGCCAAAGTGTATACATCTTCAACCTTCAGGCCAAGTATTGGCATTCAAGTTTTCCTTCAATATAAGTTTTCCAAAAAGAGCCCACGGCAAAAGAACAACACCTATTTATTTTTAAATGAATTCTTTTTGGTTTTGTCCTTTGCTAAATTCTTTTAGAATTTTTGTTTGAAGCATTTTCTGAGACAACTTCTCTAAAGGGTTCTTTTTGCATCTCTAAATGGTTTTTTTTTCTTTTAAAAAGGTACTTTTTAGAAAGACAAAGGGTCCTTTACAAGAAATCTAAAGGGTAGGTGGACCATTGCAATAAGTTCGAAGGGCTCTTTCAGAAGAGTTCATTTTAAAGTTGTCAAAAAGGACCTTCATAATTTATCTTGAAGGGCACTTTCCCTTCAAGAAAGTTCATTTTGAGAATTCTAAAGGGTTAGAGTCCCTCCAGAAAATTCCACTTGGAAAAACCTAAAGGGAAGTTCAGAATGGCTGAGAGGTCCATTATAGAAAAATTTGAAGGGCACTTTCCCTTCGAGAAAGTCCATTGTCAAAATCAACATGGACATTTCATCAATTCTAAAGGTCCACAAAAAAATTCCCAAATAGATGAATTCCTTCAAACTTTTTGTCCTGAAGGAAATGGAAAAAGAAACAAATGAAAAGGCTTTTCAAAAAGTCCAAAGGAATTCCTTTGGACAAATTATCTGAAAGAATTCCTTCAGAAAACTTGTTTGTGAGAAAGGGACCTTTACAATATTTTTGAAGGGATACTTTACCTTTGTAAAAGACCATTCAATTTTTTTTCAAGGATAGAATCCCTTTGGAAAAGGATCAATTACAAAAATCCTGAAGGGTATTTGCCCTTCAGGAAAGTTCAAAATAAAAAAATTGAAGGGTTATTAGCCATTTACAAAAGGAATTTACAAAAAATTTGAGGGATGTTTTATAAAACTCTAAAGGACAAGAATTCCTTTAGACTTTTTGTCTGAGGGAATTGTCCAAAGGAAAATGCCCAGAACAAATAAGCCATAGACAAAAGCTGAAGGAAATTGCCATTTCCAATAGCCTCGAGGACCATTGAATAAGTCTAAAGGAAATATGTCGAAAGGAAATGAGCAGGAAGGAATAATCCCTAGACAAATACATGCAAAATAAAAGTCTATGGAAAAAACATAGACAAATAGAAGGAATATATGCATAAAAATGAAGAACCAAAAATAAAAGGTAAAGGATCTCAATAGCCAATAAATAGATTAACACGTTCTATAGTCTATATGTAGAGCATGCAATGTGGCCCAAATAAGGATTAGACACATCCAAGACATGAAACCATTTCAAACATGACTCTTTTAGTTATAAAATGGAGACTCAAATGCATGAATGACTCAAGGAGATTAACATAGGATTTCATGTATGTACTCTTATTTGTCTCGAGCCTTTCAAACATTTCCAGTAGTTCAAGCAAAGTTCTAAATTCACTTTTGGCATTGATTTAATGCAAATGAAAGATTTTAAATGTTCTAGTAGTTTAAGAGGAGTCTATATTTGAAGATTGGCATAGCCTCATACATGATGAAGATTTTGATTCAACTTAGTCTCTCCTTTTCTATTTTCAATGCCAAAGATCTTTCATGCAAGGCATAAGACAAAAATAAATTTTATTTGAAGGCTAAAATAGTACAAGTTGGACTGAGTTGACTTCCTTTTGTATTTTTAGTGCCAATCTCTTGGCTGTTATATACTTTTCTATATAATTTGGATTTTCAGCCTTGAATTGTATCCCTCTTTTGGCAAGACCAAAAATTCTGCCAAAGATTGAGTTGTAACCTTTTTCAGATTAATAGGACTATTTTCAATTTCCAACTATTAGTATAGTGTATTTATGTCAGTGATTTACACATGTGATAGAATTTTTATTCCTTGACAAGTCTTGATTCTTACCTAGTTACTAGCTGATTAGATTATGTAGGTCATGTTCTATGTTTAACATCTCTTGGCTGAAGTTACAATGGATATAAGTGGTTGGTTAGTGCCTTGAATTAGGCCTATTCCTTCATTTTCCTCAAGATTTGATCACTGGATAGAACCTTTTCATGAAATACTAATGTGTAAGGGTCATTTGGAGTTAAAAATTTAGTCTTTTTACTATTTGATCAGTGTTTTAGGATCCCAAATTGAGTGGATCATGTAAAATTTAAGTGTATCACCATCATTAAATAGGATTTTCCTTCAAGTTTATTTCTTCCCTTTTCCCTAGTAGTTCATAACATAGAGTAAAGATCCTAATTGATACACTAAAGGGAGCTAGCCTGTATAATCTAGATATTCAATCCACTGATTAGGTTACCCACAGCCTAGGATTTTTTCCATGTTTCAACAAACTGTGAAGACCTAAAACTACTTTCACAAGAGTACGCATCTGATTGACAAGAGTTATAGAATCACTCACTACATCATTTGTCTTATCTTAATTGGGAAAATGATTCAAAACTACATTATTTATATTTAAAATATCCCTTAATCAAAACTACAACAATGAAGACAATTAAAACAAAGAAGAAAGGGAAGACATAGATTTGATAAAAGTACCAAAAAAATTGAAAAAAAAGAGGAGACAATAAAAATAACAATAAGGGAGAATGGACAACAATAAAAATCTAAATTGAGGCACAACAAAAAAATTTCCTAGCAAAATATTGATGGGATCAATGCAAGGATAAGGGAAAGGAATGGAGGACAACAAAGAAGAGATCCAATAATAATTGAATGAGAGGAATATGTGGCACCCCTACAAAACTAAAAATTTGATGTATGTATTTTTTAATTTTTAGGTGAATTTAATTTATATTTGTGTAATTACAATAAAAATATTAGGAAAACCCCATTGAAAACATACAAAAAATTGTTCAATAAACCTAAAAAATCATAGGAATAAAAACCTACTACAAACGAAAAATAAAACTTTAAAAATCCTATAGAAACCCTTATTGGTCACCACAATATCATATACATCATTACATTTTATTGAATTTATAGTAGCATATTCATTTTATTTTATACATTATTTTCAAGTTACATGAAAATATAATGACAAAACTCATAATTTAGTTTCATCTTTTTTGTTACATATTATTTGATTTATTTGTGAATATTAAAGCTTTCTAAGCTTATTCCCACATTTTAGTGTCTTGAGTTAGATTAGTTTCTCTTTCAAACCAATTTTCTTTCTCTATTTGCATAATATGAACATATCTTTAACTTGTAATTTAAAAGGAAGTAACAATGGCTTTGAAAAATTTGTTAAAATTAAAAAAAAAATGTAGGTAAATAAATTTCAATCATTTTAGTGCTCTTTTTTGCCTTGAATACAAGAGTTATTTTCAAATTTTTCCATTTAATTCTACAATGAAAGGGATGTGCAATTATTGTGATGGTGGTGATTTTTGTTGTTAACCACATAAATTCATCAAATATTTCCATTAATATAAGTCATTCCAGAAAAAAAAAATGAGGACTTTACTTCTAGTACTATGTGGGAGGATTTTTTTTCAAATACATCCCAAATTAAAATTACAATTATTTTTTTATTTCATTTTTTACTCTGTAATGCAATTTTTTTTCCCTATCTTAAATAATGTAAGTATTAATATATATACTTTTGTTTTATTTTATGGGGTATATTCAATTCTTTTGTAATGTGTGTGTGTGTGTTGGGGGGAATAATGTGGTGTGTGTGGGGGGAGGAGGGGGAATAATGTGGGATATGATTATAGTGATTCTAAATAATAATAATTTGAGAAGAAATATGTTGTATAAATTCAAGAAGTATTTTCATTAAAATAAGTGATTTTGTAAAAAAATTGACTTTTCTTCTAGTATTATGTGAGAGATTTTACTTCAAATATAACTCAAGTTAAAATTACATTTATTATTTCATTTTTTAAAAATGTATATTAAATTTTTTTCTCTTTGACTTAACTAATGGAAATACAAGTATATTTGTCTAATTGTCATCTTAGTTTGATTTTTACTATCCTTACATCCTAGTCTATTTTGTAGCTTTCCTCAGTGTTTCTAATCTTTATTTAACTTTGCCCATCATTTATATTGTATTTGAAGAAAGGGTTAGTTTCTTACTAAAGTGGATCTGTATGATTTTTGTGACATGTTTTTTCTAAATATATAGGACATAGGTAATTTTTTAAATTTTTCCTAAACTTGCATCTTACCTTAATTTTTCAGTTTTAATTCTCATCGACTTAAGTCATTATTCAACCTTGCTAATCATTCATATTTAATTTCAATAAATAAATAAGTTCTATTGGAAATATCATTTGTTAGTAAAACATAAGTAATATAGGACTATTATTATTTTATTTATTTATGAGTTTTTATAATAACTTATACAAAATTAGACTAAGTATATTATAGTGTTTTAAATTCTAGGCATTGATATTTGTATAAAATTCCTCTTATGAATAATAAATAAATGTAAAATTATCCAATAAAGTATTATAGTAGGTATGCAAACATGATAATTAAATGTAATTGTTCCATTATTAGTCATGGTTTGCCCTTTCTATAAAATTCATCAATTTAATTTACTTCTTTATGTAAAATATGATTTGTGGTTTATGCCTTATGCATCTAGATTTGAGTTCTATGCCTAAGTTCATTACATCATGTCTCTTAAATTTTTAAACATTATATTAACCAAAATCCCTTTTTCCAACCACCATATCCCTGTGCACCATCTAATTTTTAGTTTGAACAATCTATAGATCCATGCATGAAATGTTCATGCTTAGTTGACCAATAACATATTTTATTGTGCGTTATCTTATGCACTTCTAAGTTACAGTCGAATATAAATAAATAGGTAATACAAATACTATTATGCAATTGTTAATTCACCAAATATATGATTGTTAACTAATTTTGAATCAACAAGCCTAATCTGATTCATTCTTGGCAAGTCTTACATCCCTACACCTATGTCACTCATAAAATAATTATTAGGATATATTTTTAGTTTCATAGATTTTTTTTAATGCCTAAACATAATTTAGGTTATAGGTAGAATTATTTTATATTTATAGTATTTGTTTTTTATATAGTTTTTTTCAAATAATTAATGTGTTCATTTATTAGTTTAGTATTAGTATTTTATAGTTTTGTTTAATAATTTAATTTTTTATAATTCAAGAATTGTTTTCAAATAAAATTTATTAATTATTATGTTTTTTTAATTAATATTATTTATTTGTTAATAAAAGTTTATTATTGATTTTCTTAGTTGTTTTGTGTCTAGTGTCTTATGTTCATAGAGTTTATTTGTGTCTTCATCTAGAAAGTCATGTCAGAAAAAGATTAGATTTTTCAAATATATTATTCAAGTAATAAATGCATTCTTAGGGTACTTGATGCCATGTGAATTATTCAACTTCAAGAATGAGCAACAACTATTGTGAAAAGACTAAATCTAGTTAAAAAATTGAAGGCGTGCACTTTCGCATTAGGAATTTAAAAACAAATTTTTTATTGATCATTAAGGACATTTGTGATGTTTTCAAAGGTAATGCAATCAAACCAACAAATGTCAATGAGCTGATCAAATAAACCATCAAGGAATTGAAATATTTGACATCTTTGGTATTGGTTTGTTTATCACATACATCATGTAAATTTTAATAAATATTCCAAAGTAATTTAGGATTCATTGAATACTCTATTATAATCTCAAGCTAAAAACACTAATTTGGTATTCAAGCAAAGATTGTATGGTTTAAATATGGAGGAAAAAGAATATATGGTAGATCACATCAATAAATTTTGATTTTTGATAAATTTAATATCTAACATTAAAGAAAAATTAGAGGATGATAATACAAAATTCATACATTTTTTTAGATTGATACAGTTTTGGTGGGATTCTTACCCTATATGATTTTGACTAGAGCTCTAACTGGTCTGGGACACAATTGGGGGCCCAGATCCTCAAGTACACAAGTACCAAAAGTACCAACAACATCCACAACCAGTTTGAGAATACTAATGAATGATCATAACTGGCTTGAGAATACCATCAATGACCACAATTGGCCCTAGATAATAGATAGTCAGCTACAACTAGCCTCCAATACCATCTGAGATTTGAATCTAGGTGGTGCTTGTAGCAACCAAGTCACTTTAGCAACTCACCCACATCTCATTCGTATATAAAAACCATACTTTTGAATAACATGCTCAGTAGTTTTTAAAATATGTTTTTTTGCTTTAAATAAACTAAATTTAATTTTGGAAGGTTAATCTCTACTTTGATTGATGAAGGGAATCCAATCAAAAATAATAATTTAGAAAAATAATAAATAATGTTTGTAGAAAATAAGCCCAATACTTATTTCAATAAAAACAAAGTTTTTTCAAATTTCAAACCTCTAAAAGATGAATACCTTTATTTTTACATCAATAAGACATGATGAATTATTTTGAATTGCCTATAGTGAGCATAATATTCATCAATGTAAAACTAAATAACAAGGCCTTGGTTACTATTGATAATAGATAAGATGAATATAAATGAGTAGAATGGGATAAAGACTCCTCTCATAAAAGTGGTGAATATATGTATTAATCAATGATGATATGTTCTCACTAAAAATAAATTATAAATAAATGTGTGTGCCACTATTTATATGTGTTGTGAATAGTGATGACATATTCCCACTAAATATAAATTGTAAACATATGTATTAGTCCAAGTTTACATATGTAGGTCATCATGAATAGATGTGTGTGTCTCTATTCCTATATACCTATTGTGTTTGTAAAAAAATGTGTATGTTCACAAAGATATGGAGTATGAACTAATTATTTTGTCTAGTTCATACTTAGATTGATTGATATGTTGTCATTTATATATTAGTTTATGTGTTTTTGTCCATCAAAGTCTGTGTCAAATAACATGTGTACTTGTGTAATGTTATTTTTATATATGCTTGTACAACATAGGTAATATATAAATATTGTTAGTATTTGTAGTTACAAGTTATTGCAAACAATCATACAAAATTTTACTAAGTATGTTATAGTCTCTTTAAGGATATGGCATTTGTATAAAATGCCTCTTATGGATAATAAAAATCTATCAAATTCTTTGATAGTTTTTTACTTAGATAAAATCTATATCATTTTTGGGATTTTTTTCCAGATCATCCATACCATATTTCATTCATTCATTTATGTTTACAAATACCCATCCAAAAAATAAAATCTTTGGCATATGCCTCAATTCCAACCCTAAGGTTTTCTTTTAATTTTAATTATTTAACCCCCGATTTCATAGTTTTTATGTTAAAATATTGGAGAAACCATCATAGTTTACTCATTTCCATTTTCATCATTTTCCATTCCATTTTTGTTTCCTTTTCTACTTCTCTTTCCATTTCGATAAGTGTGTGTGTTGGGATAAGGACTAGTACCAATTGCAAATGAAAACTTTCATATAAAATTTGAAGTCTAATGAATGGAAAAAAAATTAAATTGAGAGAACTTGTATTAGTTACTTTTAATGGACTTGATATATATTAGTTAATAACATGGTTTATTTTTTAAAAAATTTAGGTAATCTCAAGTTTGGATTTAATTCAGATGTTAGGGTTTTCAAACCATGTATACCCAAAATCTTGGTTATATTATGAGTGGTTTGAAAGGAAAATTATTTAAAATGAGAATTCAAATCTTTGGTTGAGTTGTGGTATGATGTATATTTTATAATGAATTTTTATTCAATGTTGAAGGTACTTTACATTTGATTTTCATAAGAAGAGGATGGTGCACTAGTGTTGAAAAATTTCAACTAGGTAGAAGATTTGAAGTCAAGATATTGATTCTTGTAAAAGTAGATTGAAGTCTAGAATTGTGGGGAGCTGAAGGAAGGCATGGAAATTTATCTTTACCATTCCAAGAAAATTAAAGGAATGTATGGAAAAATTTCCCTCTCATCTATTTTTGATTTTCCTCCCAAGTATAAATATATTAACATGATACGATTTGCATTTTTCTAGATCATGATAAAATGAATGAATAAAAAGTCGAGACCACAAAATGAGAAGACATAAGTAAAAATTATGATGAAAACATCTCAATAAGGATGTCTAATATAAAATAATATGATATTTATTAATTTAGTTTTATTTCTTCCTCAAGGGATAGACTAAATGGTTAAGACAAGGATGATAACATATCCCACACTAAGTAGTGATTCGTTTGAATCCCTAGATTGAATTTCTCCATGAAAAGTGGTGCATTTATGAAAAGGCTGGGATTTGTAGTAAAATTTATTTGGATTCAAACTCATGTCATTGTGGTTGTAATTTTTTTGAGTTTTCAATTTCCCTAGTCATTTAAAAAATGTCCAATTTCCAATGTAAACCTGACACCAACTATTAGTTTAAACCCAATGCAACTCTAATGCAATAATTTTTTTATTGTCACTTCAACTATATGCTGCCAAATTTGACATAATTTTTTTAATTTTTAGGTGTAAAAAACACCAAAAACCATTGATTTTGACACAAATATGACCAAAATTGTGGTGAAAATCTCACTAAATATAATAGTGTCTATATATTTTTACATGGCATACTCTCAAGGGGGATGTATGTTTTTTTATCTTTAGTATCAGATGCTGACTATTTATGCATGTCTATACGTACTATTGAAAATAAACAAAAGCTTAAATAATTGTTATTAAATTTCAAATGGTTGTGATTTTATATGTTAATATGCTCCTTTAAATGAGTAAGATAAATGACATCAAAATTTGATGGTAATGTAGCCTATTGTGGGCTCTTCCCCCATAAAAACATAAGTAGTAGTGTTTTCAACACTTGGAGGTGCCACATGTTGTGAGCAGACATTAATAGTCTAGTTTTTAGGTATCTAATAACTTGATAAATCCATAAATTAAAATCACATAATATTTGGTATGCACATTTATGGCTTCATGTATGATCTCATTATACTTCATTGTGCCATTATAGAAGTGTGTATGACATCTAGTGGAGATGGATTGATAATATTAGAGATATTGCGAAACTTTTAAGTTAGATTTAAAGTTTTGTAAACCATTAAACATGATTCATAATTACATTAAGATATTAAAATTATTTGTAAAGGTATCAATAGAACTTTTTTTGGAGAATCCAACTAAAACACGAGTTGTCTGAAGTCCTATTAGAAAAAGGTGATTCATCTAGGTTCAAGCCAATTAGAGTTGAGTTGTCTAGGATATGAATAATCTAGGAGTATATATATTTGAAGTCATTATTTTTTACTTAAGGTATTCAATATTAAAGGTGTTTAGGACTATGGAACTATAAATTTATCATGAAGGTAATGACTACACAATTTTTAAGTTTTTTGTTATCGAGTGTTGAGTGCACAAGTTTTGAGTTGTACAATGTTAGATTATATCACTTCCATGCATCACATGCATAAATATTGAAATTATCATTATTGAAAGATGACATGATCACTATCAAGTTTCAATTGCATGTGTTTTCCAAGTGGTTCAATATTTTAAGTGTTATGTTAATTTATCAAGTTGAGTTTGCATGCAAAGCATGCTATGTACAAAATATTATGGTGGACAGATTTCACTAAAATACCAATATAATATTGTGCCCTTAAGTGACACCTATTGTTATCAAAAAATTTATCACCTCTTTGAAATAATTTTTCCTCATGGATCTTATATCTGAGACAAGGTGATCTTGGAACATATGGATAATTTAACTAAACCAAACTCGACAATGCAATCCATAGAGTGAGATAGGCTAATGACATGCTAATGTATATGGAATCAATCTCTAATAATGAGTGAAGAATATTATATTCCTATTTGATTGCATTTATTAAATCTTTGTAATAGTGTTCAATGGTTCTATTTTTTGTGTGTGGGGTAAGAGTTTAAGGCTACACCACCTAAACCTAGTTGAATAAGAGTAATATTTATAAATATCATATTCTTTGGTCTTGGGAATAACTATGGAGATTAATATGTAAATTATGTTATTAAATATATATATATATGGTTATAGAGGTTAAACTTTTTAGTACATTGAATTTATTTTCTCCAAGGCATTGATGCACATCATATTGTCAAGAAGAAAAAATAGCATGTAAAATGATGTATTTTTATTTAGTATATTTCTTATAGTAAAATATTGATGATTATATTAGTGAATACATTCTAATTCAATGGCCATGTTCAATTCATTTACAATGCAATTACACTAAATTCTAAGTTAATTACATAGGGATATCAAAAACCCAACAAGAGGACTTGAAGTAGTTTATCCTTACATAAAGGTCACAAGGATGGAGATATAAACATTTATTAAATACATGAACTTTGTGATCTTAATATATGAATAAATGTTTTGAGGTTTTAATTGTGCGAAGTGATATTGAGATGTTCATAAATAATTTGTATACATAAAAATTGGCTATTAACATGTTCGCATGATATTTTTGGCACATTATACCCCAATCCCATGACATATCATAAGTTGGGTTGGTTATGCTTAAATTAAGATCATTTTTCTATGAAATTTATTCTTATAACTCTTTAGGTATTACAATTTACCATCTAAGTCCCACTCATGTTCTTAGTTCACATGTCTCTCAACACAAACTCCTACATCCATATGACCCTTTATTCACATACCTTTTCTTTGATAGATTCATTAATTTAGCTTCACCCTACCCTTATTTTTTGTGCTAAATTTTACTGTAGTTTGAAATTACTTCCACACATTAGAAGGTTATAATATGTAAATCACTAACTTTCTAGATTAGAAATCCATAACAATCAATCTAATGCTTAAAATGTTCCTCTTAATTTTTAGTCTTAAATTCTTAGCATTATGAAAATTAGACCCTCAACTATATATATATTTTTATAAGGTCCATATTCACAAGATTGGTCTTCTAATAATGCAAGTGAGGCTCCATGTATTAATTATTTGTAGGAATCTATATGTGCATGATATATTTCCTTTAGTTTCTTCTCCTTGAGACTTGGTTTTATTTAGCCACCTTAGGGATAGACTAATGCACAAAAATTATGTTTAAACATAGGATTTTTTGAAAAGATTATTTCATTTCAATTAATTATATATTTATTTTATATTTTTATTATTTATCTAATATTTTGAAAGTCATTTAAGTCACCCATTGCAACAAGAAGAGCTACACTTTCTATGGATTTTCACTTTAAATTTGTATATCCCTCTCTAACTATATTCTATATTTCTAAATTTTGAGAATTGTATAAGTAAGTATATTTGAATGGTGTATTTATACCTATATTGTTCCTTATTTTATTCTAAATATTATGTAAATTTCACTTCAATTTTATTACATGTTTTAGAAGTGATTATCACATAGAGTGTTTTCAATATGTTCATGCACTTTATTTTGACTAATGTAAGAGGTGTTAGATTTGGGGATTTCAATGCATAATTATGTATACATAAAAAGTATATATTAACCATTTGATGTGTGTGTGTGTGTGTGTGTGTGTGTGTGTGTGTGTGTGTGTGTGTGTGAGTGTGTGTGATTGGCCTCCCATCACATGGCATAACATGGGTTTATCTTCATTTTAATTAACTTGGATCTCAACTTTATCTTAACCCCAAAGACTTAAATCTTCCTAAATACACTAAATTTACACTTAGGCCCTATATGAAAACCACACTCCCTTTCCTCATGAAAAATACACTTAGATATATGCCTTATTGGGTTCATTTATCCCTCTATATAAGATTTATATCCCAAGGGGATTAATACATCATAAGATGAACATGGTACTTTAACCTCATCTTCAAATTAATGATAATTGACAAGTTGAATCCATTTCCCATACAAAATTTCAGATTAAGAGATTATTTCATTTCAATTACATATATTAGTTTTATTTTTTCATATTTTATATTAATATTTTGAAATTTACTTAATTCACCCAATGCATAAAATTAGATACATCCATGAACTTACATCATTATTTCATGCCTCTTTCTAACCCTAAACTCCATATATTTTATTTTTATTTTACCATTCTAAATATCTAACACTAATCTCCATTTATTTTATTTCCATTTTACTATTATAAGGACATGACTCAAATGCTTTCAATTAACTTTTCTTTCATTTTATATATAATTAAAACTTTCAACTTAATTGTGTATATTTTGATGAAAATGAAGTGAACCCTTCTTGTCTTAGGTTCTTAATCATTATAAATCCAGTCCACCTTATTTATATTTATCAAATTATTATTCATCCTCCCACTTTACAACATGCAAGATCATATAATTCATAATACTAATATCAATGATGATGTTAATTTCTTATCCTTTATACATATAAATGTACTTGTACATTCTCCACCTCTAGATCCAACCATTTCTTCATGTATGATAGGAAAATTAAAGACAAAATTTCCAATGCTATGGCACAACTCATAGATGGTACATTAGATAATCCGATCAAAGATTATATAAAGAACTCTTCCCATTATCCTGATTTTTTTAAATTTGATGGTTGAATTTTTATTTTTATATAATTATATTCACATATTACGAAAAAAATGTTATAATTTTATAGTTCACAATATTCCTAAATCAAATCTAAAATGTAACTTTTTTTTTAATATTCCACATAAAAAGAAAAATTTAATATAAATGATCCTTAATAAAAATGTTTTTCAAAATAAAATAATTTGAAGTGTTTTATACATGATGAACTTTCCAACAAAACTCTCTTGAACCCAAAAACATATAATAATATACCAAATTTTTGAACATTTGCATCAAGATTCACCTTTCCATAAACACTCTTATTGATGATTCATCTCCAAAAAAAAATCATTCAATTACATAAATTATTAATATATTAATTTAGAAACAAACCCAATTCCTCACCAATAACCTTATAATTTAAAGTTGACAATACCCATTCCCACATAGAAAACACTTAATCATACCCCATCATACTCCATAGTTTGGGACTACACAATAAAATATTAGATATCCACATATTGATAATATCCAAAATAAACCCTTGTCCCTTCATTTAACAAACATTGACTTAGGATCTCAAACCCCCACCTTGACATTTCATGAAAATGTTAATCCCATCACCCATGTCAAAAAACTTTGCTCCCTATTTAGTGAATAAAATACAACCCATATGTTACTTGTATTTCCTTCACTAAAACATTTGTTAACGAATCCCTTTGAATGTTATTCACAACTCATAGATATACTTCCATACATGAATTTAATGACATCTTATATATTTTTAAGAAAATAAATCCAAACATATACGCTCTTAAGAATCATCATAGATATTTCCTGATAATTATATAATTATAGATATTTGCATAAAGAAAACATATAAATATTATCTAAGTTTAGGGAAAATATACAAATTTGGGGGACAAAAAATAGATAAAATATAAAATATATATATTTTTAATAAAGAGTATATACCCATGTTTTTAAAGAAAGCAAAATAAACTTGATTCAGGTTGGTCCTTTGCACAAAGAGTCATATGCCTTTTAAAAAGTTTGTTTGGGAGGAAATGTAAATATTTAAATTTTTTGAAGGGAAATGACATCAACCCTATGTATTACAAAGGGATTACACCTTTTCATAAAAGGTGTACACTTTATGTAGTACAAAGGGCATATGCCCATTGATTCATAGTATTTTTTATGGTTATTTTTCGTTTGTTTGTATTAGGATATATTTAGTAAAATAAATGTAATAAATATTAAAAATTAAAGACACTTTGCATCTTATGAAATCAATTCCATAGTTTTAGAAGTTATCATTTAACAGTTGGTTTTTTAAAATCCATCCTGATCAATACTTAGTTTTCATAATTTCAGGATTAAATAATGACCAAAATATTGGTGTTATTAAGCTATAATCTCAAGTATGTATGCTACTAGTGGAGATAAATATAGGAATCCATATATATAGATAGACTCTCAAGTATGAATTGGTTGAGATATAGATATGGCCAATGTTAACAAGGATGTAACATATACGTAATATGATAGGATGGAGGCTTCCTTACATACTTCATTTATGCCAAGGAGCAAGGCAAGGGAAGTTTGCATTCTTGATATCTAGCTTTGATTCACCCAATATCATATCAAGATAAGCTTTCCTTCTCAATAGATAGAAAGGTAGTAAGGTATATCTATCAAGGAAAGCTTGCCTTCCTAATATCTAACTTTGATTTTCTTCTGGATTAAGGCATAGCTATCAAGGGAAACTTGTTTCCTGGTAGGTAGCCTTGTTCTTTCCCTACCTACTTAGTTATGCCCTGCCTGATAAGGTAATGGAAACTTACTTCTCGATATAGATCATCATTCTTATCCTACCTACTTTAATTTCCTATTGTATATTCTTAACTATCAATGGAAGCTATCTCCTAGTTTATAACTTGCATATATTCTTTCCCTACCTACGTAGCTATGTCATATCTACTTAAATTATTTTGTTGGTAATGGAAGCCTATTTCCTGATAGATATAATGATAAATAAAGTTTTAAATCATGTTACACATTTAATTTAGATATATACCATTGATTATTCCACACCTACTTGAGTATGCCCTATGCGATTGAATACCCAAGCCATATCTTGATCTTGATTATCCCTTACTTAAATACCTGTGTCATATCTTGATCTTGACTATGCCATAATTTCCTTCTTGTAATTGAGTATGCCTATACCTAATCTAAACCTTCTTGAGTATTCCTTACCTACCTATTCTTCTTTCCCTACCTACTTCAATTACCTACTTGACTATGCCTTACCTACTTGAGTATACCCCATCCGATTGAATACCCAAAGCACATCTTGATCTTGAATACCCATATTTAATCATGACCATATCTATCTTACCCAATATATATCTTAGATGCCTGATACCTAGTTAAATACCCAAGCCATATATTGAAATGAGAGGGGGAATTCTCAATAAATGATGTAAAATAAGTAGAGGAGCAGTATCACCTATATAGAGAAAAGAGAGGTGGAATTGAATGAGCCATATATTTAAATAATATGGGGTATTATAACTATATAGATAAATGAGTGATTAGGACAATCAGGAAAAAAACTTGAAGGCAAATTTGGGCCACATTCTTAAATAATTTGAGGGATTTTTTATCAATGGGTCTATCAATATGTATAAATGACTAGCCTATAGCATGAAAACTATATTATACCTATATTTATGATATTATCACTCATACATGACATATACCACATACCTAATACTACATGTAGGTATGCAGTCACTCATATATGACAACTACATGTTTTCATAATATCATCACTCATACCAGACATGAATGTAGTTAATCACCCTAGTATAGTTAATTTGGAATATAATCAATAAAAATACCATTCAATAGTCATCCAAAAAATATACCATTCACTCCAAACTAAATGTCAAATAGATTGGTCAATCTATGCATGCTTAAATTCTAATCTCATGCATTCATGACATGACCATTTTAATTCTAGCACTCCCTTATCATCCCTCATCATAATAATAAATCCTTCAGTAGCCCTAATTATCCCTAATAACATCCTCATTGACCTTAATCATCCATAATCACTCATCATCCTTTACAACCCTTCATCATCCATAATTACTCCCTCATCGACCCTCATCATCCATTACTACCTTTCATCATCCCTAATCACTCCCTCATCAAACCTCATCACCCCTAATCACTCCCTTGTCTAACCTAAACATACCTTATTATCACTCATCACTCCCTCATAATCCATAATCACTCCCTTATCAGCCCTTATCATCCCTTATCATCCCTAGTCACTCCCTCATCATCCTTCATCATCTTTTATCATCCCTAGTCAAGCCCTCATCATCCCTAATCATTTCCTCATCATCCCTCACCATACCTCATAATCACTTATTATTATTAATCACTCCCTCATTGACCCTCATCATCCCTAATCATCCCTAGTAACTTCATCATATCTCATAATCTTTAATCATCCCTAATCAGTCCCTCATCAACCCTTATTATCCCTGATCATACCCTCATTGACCCTCATCATCCTTAATCATCCCTAATCATTTCCTCATTGTCCCTCATTATAACTCACAATTCATAATCACTCAATTTATCTTCATCATCCATCATCATCCTTAATCACTCCCTCATCTGCCCTCATCATGCCTCTTTCATCCCTAGTCACACTTGCATTTTCCCTTGATATACCTCATTATCCTAAATCACTCCTTAATCAACCTTAATCATCCCTCATCATTCCTAATCATTTCCTCACCATACCTCATCATCCCAAATCACTTCCTTCTCATTTTTATTTCTCCCTAATCACTCCCTCATTGGGCCTCATCATCCATAATCATTCCCTCATCATATATCATCATTCTTACTCACTCTTTCATCATCCCTCATTGTCCTTGATCATTCCTTATCACTCCCTCATCAACCTTCATTATCCCTCATCATACCTAATCACAACATCCTCATCCCTAATCATCCATAAACATTCCCTCATTATTACTCATCATCCATAGTCACTCTCTCATCATCACTCATAATCCCTTATCCTCGTCCCTCATTGTCCCTAATCACTCACTCATTGACCCTCACAATCCCAAAATTCACTTAATCAAATAAGGCTCAAATATTGTGTCAAGTTAATTTTATCATTATGGTACTTAGACTTTAGGGTTTATAAGATTGATATTTATGGATTATATTTTAGTGCTTAGGTTTTAGGATTTTAGATTTTTATGATTAAATTATTTTATAATTTTTTGGATTAGGTTTTTGGGTTTAAGGTTTTGGGTTTTAATTATAAGAGTTAAGAATTTTAGGGTTTTATGATAAGGGTTTATGGGTAAGGGGTTTAAGGTTTATAGTCTTATAGTTTAGGGTTTATAGTTTAAGGGTTTAGGGTAGATGTTAAGGTTTTGGGTTTATGGATTAAGGTTTAGGGGTTTAGGGTTTAGTGTTTTATGGTTTTATAGTTTATAGCTTATGGTATAAGATTATTAATCATGGATTATGGTTTTAATGGTTTGGGTTTTAGGGTTTCAGGGTTTAGAGTTTAGAGTGGTCTAGGGTCTAGAGTCTAAGATTCAAGGGTTAAAGGGTTTGACATTTTAGGTTTTAGGGTTTATAGTTTTAGGTTATATGTTTTTTGGCTTGTGGTTTTGGATTATATATTTTAAGGTTTGTGGTTTTAGTATTTAATGTTTTAAGGTCGAGGGTTTTATGGTTTTATCATTTAAGGGTTTTTTGGTTTTAGGTTTTAGGGTTATGGGGTTTACGGTTTAGGGTATGGAGTAAGGGTATGGTTTTAGGGTATTAGGTTTAAATTTTATGGGGTTTAGGTTTTAGGGTTTATGATTTTAAGGTTATAATATTTTATATTTTTATGTTTTTTGGGTTTAGGTAACTTAGGGTTTAGGTTTTTTAAGGTTTAGGGTTAAGGATTAAGTGTTTTTAGGGTTTAAGGTTAAGGATTAAGGTCATTTCCCCCTCTTACCACTATTGTTTCCCCTTAACCTTACATTCTACCCACTTTAGGGTAACCAACTACCCTGTTCTCAAAAACACCCCTTATTTATCAAAGAAAGCCAAAGACCCCTCTAGCCTCTCCTAAAGATGTGGAAAAAGGACCTAAAATTAGTTTATCTGAATTTTTGAGGAATATAAGTTAGAAGGGAAAGAATATAGAAGTATTAGAATATTGGGAAAATCATAAAAAGAGGTGGATCAAAAGTCTTAGGTTGAGACAATTTAAGTGGAAGATTCAGGATAAATAAAACAAAAGTAGGCTGAATCTATAAACACATAGCTACTAAAAGAAGACAAGTAAGAGGATAAAGCACTAAAATCTAATGTAGACTTAAGACTAGTAATCCTTACTCAGGTAAATATTCATATCTATTCCCAAGTCGTTAGTCCCATGATTTTAATTTCCTCCTTTGTACTTGAAACATAAGGTACAGATGTTTAAACCTCTACACATGAACTATTTGGCCATCACTTTTAAGGACACCTTCCCTTTCAAGATCATCCCCTCAAATAATAATGTAATTTTCATAACCCACTCCCATTTAGTCATCCACTATGACAATTTAAATATCTTCATGACAAATAACATGTGTGGTGGAGACTACACCACAGAAGAATGATGCAAGCATTGATAGTTCTGCTCAACCCCCTCTCCACTTTCCTATCCAAATAAGTGCCTCACTGTTACCCCCAAGTATTGTTCCACTTTTAACCTTTAAATAAACCATTTAAAAATTCAAATGATTGGATCTTATGGTTCCCAAATGAGTAAAAGAGTCTTAAGTTAGGCAAAAGGATAGATAAGGTCTTATTATCATAGAATTACCAATAGTGAGCACCTATTTTGACAAACAAAGTGACACAATACAAAGGGTGAGGAAGAGGAAGGTAATAGACCAAAAATGGGATGAAATTACATTATAACATAAATAATAAACCCATAAATGATAAAAATCCAAACACCAACCCCAAATCATAAACCCCTAAACTCTAAACCCTTAACCCTAAAACCTTAACTCCTAAAACCTTAAACCCTAAACCATAAACATTAAACCATTAAATCTTAAACATATAATCCTTAAACCCTTAGAATATAGACATTAAACACTAAAATCTAAACATTAAACCCTACACATTAAAATCCTAAAACCCTAAAACCAAACTCTAAAACCCATCTTTCCTAATCATTCATAATCACTCACTCATCATTCCTAATAACTCCCTCATAAAACCTCATCATACCTAATCACTCTCTCATCATTCCTCAATTCCCATCATCATCCATAATCAATCCATAATCATTCCTCATTATACCTAGTCACTCCATCATCTCTATCATCATTCTTCATCATCCATAATCACTAAACCCTAACCTACTTCATAATTTTGATACATTATTTTCATTTGAAAATCAATTATAAATATACTTAGAAGACATTATGAGATGTGTGATCTAATTAGACAACATCCAAAGCATTCGTACTTTGCTTAGATAGATCGACAACCAAGTTTTAGAGAAAACTTCTAAATTAAATCATTGTAGTGGAAGGGGAGATAAATCCTACCTTCCATCATAATTCCCACATAAGGATAAAGAGTTAAATTTGAGGAGAAAACATTCTAGAGAAAATCAGTGGCACAAATGCTAATAATGTTTACTCACAGCCCATACAATTCTTTGAGAATAACCTAAAAACATGAGAAGAGCTAAAATACTTGGGCCCTTTCTCTCAACATTTGTATCCCAAATAGAAAACAAATAATCTAACCATATCCACTATGGATAGAAGTATAATTTCACCTCCTCTTCATCAAAATATGAATACCATCAAGGAACTAACCCAATCACTACAATCATTAACATATGTAGAGTAGAGGTGATAAAGAGTGAGATCCAACAGTTATAAAGGTCAAATCTGATAACCATTAAGAAAATAAAAAACATGTTTCATAAATTTTTTTACTAGGTGGGTGAGTTGGGAATGATATATTTGAAAACTCTTATAGTGGCTTGAGGCCAAGGCTCATACTGGCTTGAAAGACTCAAACATCAACCCACCACTCTTCACAGAGTAATAAGAGATATAAACTAACAAATTACAATACGCAAATTTGAGGAAAAAATAAATTTCAAGCCAAAATTTGATCTTGCATTAGAGAGGAAACATAGTTTCCTCATAGATTTATTATTTATTTCCAAACTCGATTATACAAAGCATTCCAACATTAATTTCAAATCAAAGACATAGGCATTTAAAGAACATTCTCACCTATGGTAGTTATAAGCTAAAATACATGTCATTATTCTCATAAGGATCCCATGATAATCACACTCATTGTTTAAAATGTATCATTAGAAATGTAATTTAGGCTCCCAAGGTAGCCCATTCTCCTAATGCAACTCAATCTCCCAATGTAGTTTGAGTTGTAAATGTAACTTGGGCATGTAATTCAACTCAGGCCTATAATGTCACTTAGGATGGAAATGCAATTTAGGCTCCCAATGAAACTTAGGATGGTAATGTAAATTGGGATAACAATGTAACTTAGGTTTCTAATACAATTTGGGTACACAATGCAACTTGATCTAGTAATACAACTCAAACTTGTAATGCATCTAGGCTCACAATGTAACTCAGGAATGAAATGTAACTCAGGCTCAAAATGCAACCCATTTTCACTTAACAACATTGTATTAATTTATCATTGATTAAGAATATATTTTACATTAAATTAACTCATTTTATAAGCCACGTGTACATCCTCACATCGAAAGAACATACCAACATAATTTTTTTACACTAAGGAGGAAACATTATTTCCTTTACTAAAAATCATTTTCCAAACCAGAGTATGCAAATAAATCATAAAGAGACTTTTTTTATTTGTCATCATTTTTAAGAGTAAAGAATATATTATCTTATTTACACCATGAAAATAATATGAAAATATCCCTAGAGTAATCCATCATGGCCCTACCTAATTTTATTGAACATGACTAAGGATAATCACCCTAAAATACACTCCAATAAGAACAAAATGAATCAAAACACCATTTAATATTCATATATATATATATATATATATATTCACTCAAACAAATTTATACTAGCTACTAGATTGTAACACACTCTACTAGATGAGGGAGTGACTAGGAATGATGAGAGAGTGATTATGAATGATGAGGGATAATGAGGGATAATGAACGATGAATACAAATGAAGAGGGAGTGATTAGGGATGATGAAGGATGATGAATGAGTGATTAACGATGATGAGGGATAATTAAAGATGATGAAGGAATGACTAAGGACAATGATAAATGTTGAGGGTTGATTAGGGAGTGATTAGGTATTATGAACGCAAATGAGGGAGTGATTAAGGATGAGGAGGGAGTGATTAGGGATGATGAGATATTATGAGAGATGATAACAAAGTGACTAGGTTTAATCATGGATGGTGATGGATGATGAGGGATGATTAGGGAGTTATTAGGGATGACACGTGATAATAAGGGATTATGAGAGTGTAACTAGGGATGATGAGGGATGATGAAAGTGTGATTAGGGATGATGAATGTTGATAAGGGTGTGATTAGGGATAATGAGTGCTAATGAGGGAATGATTAGGGATGATTAAGGATAAAAATGATGATCAAGGATGATGAGGGAGTGACTAGGGATGATGAGGGTTGATAAGGAAATATTAGCAATAATAAGGGATGATGATGGAAAATGAGGAAGTGATTAATTATTATGAGGGACCATGAGGGCCAATGAGGTAGTGACTAGGGTGATAAGGGATGATGAGGGTTGATGAGGGAGTGATTATGGATTATGAGGGTCATTGAGGGAGTGATTAAGGGTGATGAAGGATAATGAGGGATAATTAGGAAGTGATTATGGATGATGAGGGAGTGATTACGGATGATTAGGGATGATGAGGGTCAATGAAGGTGTGATTAGGAATAATTAAGGCCATTAAGGTAGTGATTAAGGATGATTAGAGATGATGGGGAATGATGTGGGAGTGAGTAGGGATGATTAGAGATGATGAAGGTCCATGAAGGAGTGATTAGGTAAGATGAGGGATGATGAAGGATGATGAGTGAGTGATTAGGGATGATGATGGATAATGAGAGTTGATGAGGGAGTGACTAGGGATGATGAGTGATAATGAGGACCAATGATAATGTCATTAAGGAAAATGAGGGATGATGAGAGATGATGAGGGGTGATGAAGGTCAATGAAATAGGGATTAAGGATGATTATGAATGATGAGGGAGTGATTATAATGACACATGATGATGATGAATGATGATTTATTCACTTTAACCCATCTCTCTATATGGTTTGGGGAGAGGAAGATAGTGACAAGTGATTTTGATATGAGATTGATAAAATAGGGTTTGAAAGACCTCCCCTCCACCCCAAATTGTAATGGTAGATATTTTGGTAGTGGTAGTGTCTTATGTGAATTTAGATTGCTAAAATATGACTTTATTCTATGCGACTTTGGTATAATGCATGGTATTATAATTGAAGCATGCATGGATTGACCCATTTTTCTAACATTTATTTCAGAGTGAATGGTATCTTTTTAGTATGAATTTTTAATGATGTTTGGATTCATTCTATTCTAAATAGAGTGTACAAGTGTGACTAGTTGCATTCATGTCTGGTATAAGTTATCATATCATGACTGCATATAGATGTCATGTATGAGTGGCTGCATACATACATGTAGTAATAAGAATGTGGTAGATATTATGTATGGGTGACCATATCATGACTAGAGGTATGTTATAGGTTGCATACAATAAGGTAGTCATTTATGAATATAGACTTATTGATTGAAAAACCCATAAATTATTTAGGAATCCACCTTCAAGATTTTTGAACAATCATCCTTAGTCACTTATTTTCCTATATAGGTGATAATTCCACCTATCCTTTCAATATATGGCTCGATCAATTTCCCCTCTCATTTCTATAAATAGTGATAACACCTCCTCTCCTAATTTTTAAGAATCCCTTGATAATACTCTCTCTCTCTTTTATCCCTTGATCTGATAATGCCTTCCCTACTAATTTTTAAGCCTGATAATTCCCCATATCCTTTAAATATATGGCTTAGGTAAGATATATATGGATAGAATTAGATACATGTATTCAAGATCAAGATATGGCTAGAGTATTCAATTGGTAGAACATACTCAAGTAGGTAGGGCATATTCAAGGAAATAACTCAAGTAATTAGGGAATAATCAAGTAGGTATGATAAGAAGGATAGGTAGGTAGGGCATACTCAAGTACAATAAGGTAGGTAGAGCATAATCAAGATCAAGATATGGCTCAAGTATTCAATCAGGTAAAACATACTCAACTAGGTAAATTAGGTAGGGAATACTCAATTAGGTAAATTAAGGATCATACTCAATGGTGTGTGTGTGTGTGTGTGTGTGTGTGTGTGTGTGTGTGTGTGTGTGTGTGTGCGCGCGCGCGCGTGCGTAGATTACATACATAACATGACTCAAAATTTCATTTATCAAAGTATTTTCCAATCCTAAAATTTTGAAAACTAAGTACTGACCATAATGGCTTTTGAAAAACCAACTTCTAAATGGTAACTCCTACAACTCTAGAATCAATTTTAGAAGATGCAGAGTGGCCCTGATTTCTTATTTAGTAAAATAAATTTAAATTATAAGAATAAAAAATGTAATATAAATTAAATTTAAACTTGTATTTATTTTACTAAACATATACTCACACTAACACAAGCAAATAGTTAAAAAATAAAAAACATCTTACCAAAGGGCACACACTCTTTGTACTACATAGGGCATACGCCCTTTCCTTTCAAAAAAATTAAATATTTGAATTTCTTTATTAAAAAATGTATTTCAAAGGGCATGCACCCTTTTAAATACATGTTTTATAGTGCAAAGGGTGTACACCCTTTTAATATTTCAATATTTGACATTTACACTTTACCTCAAAAATTACTTTGGGTATAGGCTTGGGGAGGTTCGAAACTAGACTTAAACTAGCCATGGAGCATCCCACATGGATTTTAAAAAAATTGGGAGATTTTTTAATCTTTGTCAACACATTTGATCAGACAAATTTAATTATTTTAAAATATATATGTGTGTGTGGATTTGTAGATGGGAAAGCATACTTTTTGAATATAGGACATTTTTTAATGTTAAATTATTATTTTTAATTATTACTTAATTTCTACACAACATACCTCATTATAGACTATATAATTTCATTACAAATACTTTTATAACAATTTTACTATTTATCAAAATTTTATAAAAATTATATCTCAACAATCTACACATCATCAACTATGCTTTAAAAATTAATTTTCATAAAGTTAAGGTCAAAAATTTGTGTTCGTACACTTACAGTTCCAATTTTCTAGTTGTCTTGATTTGTAAAATTATTTAATATATGTATGTATGTATGTATAAAAAATCAATATAAAAAAATCTCAACAATCTTATACATTTCATCTATCCATATATGGAAGTTTATATAAAAATTCATTTGTTTACTCAAAAAAATTGTGTTCATACACATGCAGTCTCTTTATATTTTCACAAAAAAGTACAAAGTCATTGTCATAAATTCATACATTTCGCACACTTTTATCATCTGGATATTTGAAAAATTATATATTTAGAAACTAAATTCAAAATTACATAATTCATATTATTGCATCATTGTCAAATTCATTTTCTAGGTGTCTCTAAAATTCTCTCCAAGTTCAATAGTTATTTTTTTTAGAAGAAAAAAAGTTTCTCTTTAAGCCCCCTTTTATACTCCATTATCTTGCATCTACCGTATGATGTTTCATGAGTGATACATGCAAGAGTCACTTAAATATTTAAAATACATAACATTAATGGCAAGTGCATATGATCAGATGGTCAAATAATCTGATGATCTAACACTGCACCAAGAGATGGGGTTAAAAATAGAATAAAGAATCATAATAGAACAAAGATACAATATGAATATGTAGGGTGAGATAAAAAATGAATAATATAATGCCCATGTAGATTAGTTGACATGTCGAAAGTTTTAGGAACTCATTCAAAAATGGTTAGAGGTTTGGTAATAAATATATCATCTTCAATAATGTCTTTGGAGATGATTAGACATAACAAACTCTACTAAGAATGCATGTGAAAATTTTTAGACTATCTTTGATAGTCATATATAAGAAGAATTTATTGAATTCCCAATAAAGATGAAGGTTCAATTGAAAGGACCAGATGTAGACTATAGTGTTAAATTTTTAGAAGGGCCCATGTGTGGAGTTTGTATAGTTCTTATATCTTTGAAGAATAAACATTAATACTTTTAACCATAATTTCATGTGTCTACCTATATAACATTTTTAAAAAAGAGATAAGATTAAGGTAGAATGAATACTAATATATAAATCTTAGATGTGTAGGAGGACCAAAGTCCCTCCTCACATAAAGAATATAATGAAAAATATCTACTCAAAAGAACTTACCTTCATCCATGCCATCTAGATTCTTATATTAATAATTAATGAGATTTAGTATAGGAATAAACTCTAACTTTATGTATATTATCTTTAAATAAACAACCCGTATTTTAGTAATAATTACTAAATATATTATATTTATAAAAGTGTTATAAATAAGTTATGTATATTGATGTGTAAATAATGTGTGCATTATTCATAAATAATATAATTATAAGTGCATCTTAGATAATACAATAGTATATGTCCTAATATTTACTAACATGAGATGAAGTGGATGAAGGAGTCAAGGTGGTTGATCCAAGAAGGATGATGACATAGGCTGATAAGATAACATTGGTAAAACTAGCCATGGAAATGATGAAGAGGAGTTTAATGACAAATAGGAAGGTTAAGGATGTAAGAGAGGATTTGAACAAAGATAGAGAAACTCTAAAGAATTATGAAGAGGAAGTTTAGAGGTTGGTAGATTTGATGGAAAAGAACAGGGCATAAGTTTATGAAGGTGAAATATGAGTGAGAAGATGCCAATGGAAAACTAAGAATGGAAATAGCATTCCTATTTCATATGAATCCTATTTAAAAGTGACCTACTAAAGAAGAGCTCTAAATGGAGAGATGAGGGAGCTAAAATCAGATTCTAAGGTTCATGCAAAATGAGTAATAAAGAGGATGAATAATATTCATTTTTAGGTAATGTAGGTGAAGAACATATTTAAATGATTTCATAAGGCATGAGAATACATGGACACTCAAATAAATTATGATAAGGCCACATATAAGAATTTGATGACATGCATGTAGACCAAAACGGAAAAAGGGGAAAGAGAAATGAAGTTTAAAAAAACTTTAAGTTTCAAGGCATAAATGACTAATAAATGTGATGATTGAGATTCATTTTTTGATAATTTTCAAATGAAAAAAATGGTAAATAAATTACAATTCATGAGGATTATATGAAACAAATTTATGTGTCACAAACCATATTAAAAACTTATGAGAATAATTTTCAAAATTAAGATGTACAAAAGAAGTTACTAGAAGATGAACATGAGTTGAAATAAAAATTATAGTCAACAATAGATCCTTGGGATCAATTATAAAACAAAGTGGCATAAGTTATAGTTAGACGAGAAGGAAAAACTACCAAAACAACATCAAGTACAAACTTGTCTGAAGACATTCAAGAAACATAGAATGGGAGAATGTTGACCTTAGATATGTACATAAAGAAAACAAAAAATATGGTCTACATTTAATGTTGTGTTAGTGAGATGCACAAGTCACTTAGATACTTTTAATGTACATAATAAAAATAAGAACACAAGATAGTGAATGATGTGTAAGTTAATGAGACATCTTTGATACACACACCATGAGTTGAAATAAATAAAAATTGAATAAGAATCATAAAATTGAATAAGAAACATAAAACTGAAAGAAACATAATAAACACAGTTGATGAAAAGTTGAAATATGTCAAACATTTCAAAAAGGAGAATGTAGATAATAAGGGATTAAGCTAGCTTGACAAGCATATTTATTTTAAAGAAAAAGAATGTGATGAGTAGGATGGACAATGGTTGAATCCAATTGGAAATAATTATCGAAAGAATATAAGTGAATCAACAATAATTGGTAGAGGTCCAAGGAGTCCAAGAATATTGTAAATAGGGACATAAACCTCTCATTTGGAGAATCACATAGAGGCTACATGTTTACAGATATTAAGTTAAAGTGATTGAAGTTAAGATTTGAAGGATTCATTAGTGAATTCATTATATGTTGTATATGAATGAAGATTTTCCTTTGATGACAATGAATATAATGTCATGACATGTATGTTTTGGAATGAAAGTGTAAATATATGTAAATATGGATTCTTTGAATAAGTGTTTCTATATGATGTGTGCTTGTTTTATACTTATATGTTCTTTGTATTATATGTTTTCTTTATGATGACGATACGCTTGATTATATATCTGTAACCTATTTTCATAACAAAAAATTTAGTTTTCTCTTGATACACCATAGGAAAATCTCTAATTATTTTATCTCAAATAATATATTAACATTATAAGTATCTTTATTTTTTGCAGAAAATTTAATTTGTGCAAATTTATGTGAAGACTAATAAAAACAAGTAAAATACGTATGAAATAAAAAATAATTTCATCAAATGATAAAAAGAGATAAACAATAAAACACATCTTAATTTTCCTCGATATAAATTATTTTTTAACTTCACAAAAGTTATTTTCTCTACACTAAATTATGAGGTGCTATGATTTAGCTATGATTTAATCCTAAAATCTTTTAATTCATTAAACAACCCTGCTACCAACATCAATTTGCAACACACTATTTATTATTATTATTATTATTATTTATATATATATATGGAGATAAATGTTCACCCAAAACTAGGTAAAGAGTGTATATATTTACAAATTCTCAACTCAAACACACCATATATTTCCCTAAAGATGCCCATATAGTGTATATATTGATGCTCATCCACCATAATCTACCTTTTCTTCCCATAAGACCCTGACAATATTTAACCCCCTGATAAGACAAACCACCCACCCATTCTAGTATAAAGTACATTATCTCTATGATCTCGGACATGTTTTGCCTTCATAAATTTTGTCCAAATATGATCGTTATACTCACTTTATTTAGAATTACCATTACTTGCATAAATATGCATTTGAATATCTATTTGGACGATATCAAAGTCTTGTCCATATTCAAATGTTGATTCAATTATAAATTTATGATAAAATAATTTCAAACAATTACATGTTTCATATAAATTTTCATTTCCATCATAGCCAACGATAGTCGATGAATGATAATCTACCATTAATAGTAAATGAACTTATAACTTAATTATAGACATTAAAATCAAAATAAAAATTACACTCAAACATCATATGATAGTAATTTAGAAATAAATTCATTATTGATATTCAACCAAGCATGTCATTCTACTTTATAGCATTTCACATCAATATAAAATTGATTTCAAAGGTTGGTGCATGTATCACATTACTGAATGATGAAACTATTATGGTATTACTAGTAATTAAAGAAGAATAACTACTAAGAATGTTACATTCATTGTTTAAATTAGATGGAGAAAAAACCTTCTTACATACATTAATTAGTAGATTATGTACATTAATAAGTAGATTAGGTATAGGAAAAACTTATTGATCTACATCTATTCACATATCACTTTTAAAATTAAGATAATATGTTCATAAAAAAATTGATTGATATTAATAACGAATACAAGACAATCTCAACATCATCAAATTAAGAAAATAATTAAAGAATAAAAATAATAAATACTCACTCAGTGAATAAAAATATATTTTTTCTTGGAGCTACATTAATATTATTAAAATTGACTAAATATTCATTTTTCACAATATAATTACATATCTTTATATAACTCCAAGTAGTTATAAATAGTGCACGTTCTCTAAAACTATAAAATAATTCTACTACATGGAAATTTAAAACTTTCTAGATATTAATTTCATCTAACTTATTGATTTGCTGAAAGGAGTTTAAAATATAATGAATATTTATGTATAAAATTTTCATAATTATTAAATATAGTTTTCCCTAATAATAACAAGGGTCATTTAGCAATTAATCCCTTTAATATGTGAATTATATTTAAGATTGTAATGTTTATTTTTTTAACTATTTCAAAATAGAGTGCTACAATATATGAAAAAGGAAATGCAAGAACAAGGGCTTAATAATTGTCAATTAATATAAACCAAGTTAAAATAAATATGATAAAGCAAGTCATTTTTATAGAATCATTTAATCTCTTAAAATAACTTTATATTTGGTATTGCTATTGTTAATTTATCCCAATAACATCATCCAATTGGGAATTGCATAAATTTCACATATTTCAACTTGTAATAAATATATTTTTGTTAAAATATAATACATGAAGAATATATAAACTGGAAAAATCACAAGAACCATGGTGAAAATAGATCTAACAAGCACAAATTGTCATCCAACTATATACAATCTCAAAAATTTAATATAAAATGTAATAAACAACAACAAAATCAGTCTCATTGAAAAAAGAGTAGAAAAATACCACCACTAATGTAGAGATAACAATAATAGCTTTTATCATTATAGAGAACATATGTATAAATTATAGAGGAAAATCTCACTTGTAAATATAAATTGCATGTAACAAATTTATTAATATGATTTACATTGTCAAATTTATTCAATTAAAGAGACTACATTGTGTAGTTGAAATCTAAATTGAAACATTTCTTACATCTATTACTAGTTTAAAATATGAACATTAAAAAAGTAAACTCAATTTAAAAGTATGAGAGAAAATTTTGAAGGTATAATCATATGAATAAATTTTAAATTTACGAGTATTTTTTAAATTGGATACAAATCCAATAAATTTTGATTTTCATGGTACTCCATAATGAATAATTAATTTATCTTGGTTACTCAATAATTTTATTTTATCTTGATATTAAATTATGAAAAGCATGATTATTATGGAAACCAAACAATTGGAATGATTATTTTGCATAGATTCATTTAAAGAGGTATGTTACATATATTTTTTTTCCTTAATTTTTAAAAACATATGTATAAATTATTAATTATTTAATTAATATATAGATAAAAATGTCACTAAATTAATGATTACTTGTAAATATTATAATTAATTTTATTATTAAATATAAAGTGATAATTAATTTTTTTTATTGAATATAAAAAATTATCTAACAAATTTTCTACATATCAACAAACTATAATCAATCATGAAAATCACAACAAAACCACATTTATTAGCCTTTTTCTATGGTGTTATGTAATTTAAACCATGCTACACATTTTTAAATTCTCTAATCCAAAAATTTGTACAAACCTATTTTAACGAATTTTTATCCAAATTTAGGAAACACCAAGATCATGTTTAGGCTATTGGCATCATTTAAGGTGAAAATTAATTCTAATAATAAATGAGCATTTGCAATGACAATTTAAGATGAAAATTAATTCTAATAATAAATGAGCATTTGGAGGCATTTCAAGAAAACTATTAACCACTGAGGCAAAATCTAAAGCCAATTTTTTTTTGGCATGCACCCGTTTCTTATCATGCCATGCATTATATCAACTTAAAATTCAATATTACATAGTAACCATTACTTTTGTTTGGGAAAAAATACAATATTACATACTATACCAAGTGACCATAGTAATTTACATTATGTACTCAGTCATGCCTATGAATGGATGGCTATGAATCAACTCATAACCTCACTCTTATGATGTGCATGACTTGATCAAAATGGTACCAAATGAGGACATTCTAATAATCGACCAAATTCAAGCTGTCAGAAGCTTTGGATTATTTTCACAAGCTTTATCAAGTCCATCCAAATGAATAAATTGACACTTTCACCATGTTATCTCTATGTACACACAACCTCAGTAGAATTTTTGTGTATTTTTTAATTATTAATTTAAATTAAATATTATTAATATATTTATTGATTTTTAATGGTTTTTATATTTTTTTCAACATTTTTTTAAAGATATCTCTTCTTATTTTGTCTTTTTTCCTATTATTTAGAATATTATCAACACTTTTGGCTTTGTCTAGAATATTGTGATGTCCTTGGGCCCATTAATGTGATCCTTTAAATTTTCTCTTTCACATATGACCATTATTCCATTTTTGTTTTTTACTGTTTGATATCGATTTGGATTCTAACAGTATCGTAATTTATATTTAATATATTTATAAATACAAAAATATTTTAATTCACTTTAAATAGAAATATACAAAAAATTATATAGATAAAATTGTTTAATATTGACATGCATTCTAAAAGAATTAAATAATCATTAGAACATTTGCAAAAGTACGCAAGTTTATGTTAGACACACACCACATAATAATAAGTTTGCATGTTATTAGAACTATTCTAATTATTGATTTTTTTTAAAAAAAAATATTATTGTTGTTTAGGGGTCTAAAAAATATCAAGATAGTTTTGATATTCTTTAGTTTACCATAGGCCCAAAAATATATATTCTTTTCCTTAAGTTTTTGGGTATTGTTGTCCATATAAAGTATGGAAAATAATTTATTTTAGAGGTAATCAAAATCTCAATGTGAAAAACTAAGGTTATTAGAAATTAAGACCAATTGAACAATGTCGTCAAGTCAATTTGGGCATATCTACAATTTTTTGGGAGGGTCCTAACACTATTTGATTTTTGGAGTAAGATTGATGCTCCTGAGAGGCTTCTGTATTTGTCATCAAATTTATAGATCAAGTCTATGTCATTTATCAATGCACATATCCACTATTAGATTCTAATGAATGTCATAAGATCCCAAAATAAAATAGATACACCTCTAAATCTATTATGTCATCCTCTCTAATTTTAGAAATAACTATTATAATATATTACTGTCTTTATATTTTATTTAACTCAATTAACTGTATTTTTTTTTTTGTGTCATAATTTAGATGTAATCTATTTATCCATATTATATTTTTGTGAATATACACTCTCTTACACTTATTCTAAAATTATATCTTAATTTATCTTTTAAAAAATCATATTTTTTCTAATTTTTATAGGGTTCATTCTATTACATTCTTTTACATCTAATAGCCCCAACTTCGAATTATAATTAATCATAAACCATGGTTGGTTTTTTTCATTTTTTTTAGAATCCTAGAGTATTGTTATAGTGTATATGCTAAATGTTTGATTCAAATTTTGTAATCAAAATTGATGCGCAGTCTTGAACTCAATGATGTGCAGTCTTGAACTCCAACCAGGGACTCAATTTTAAAACCTGCAGAGTCTGTAGATTTTCTTTTTCCTGCACAGTCCATAGATTTAAGCCTGTAGAGTCCATAGATTCAAGTCTGCTTTGTATACTGATACCAAATGATGCAATTGCACTCTAGCAAACAGGGCTCTGAACTGTATGTTTTAATGATGAACAGACATGCATCCAATAGGGCTGAACTGTAATCTATAACAACATTTTTTTGGTTTCTAATGGTGCCAGACCTCAAATTGCCAAGGCATGGAATACAGACATCTTGAAAGACAGGACTAAAATGTATATTTTGACAATAATACCAAAATATAATCAGGGCTGACTATATGTGGTTAACAACGTATTTTCTCTAAACCCAAAATGTTCCCTGGAGTCACCTGGACAGTGTTCTGCATATTGCATTCTCAACGAAAGTATGAAGTTGCTCTTGTCTGTGTAAAAGGATTGACTAATTTCATGCCCAGCATAACACATATGCGTTGTAAACACCAAAATTACATTTTCCATGGAAAACCCATCATCGTTTGACTTCCAACTCAAATTATGTCGCGACCCAACAATTGTATGCATCCCAGTGGATAACTATAGCCCAGCAGATACATACGCCCCTACTGGAAACTTTTAAAATAACAAAAATGAAAATTATTACATTGAAATGGTCCAACAGACATACGTGACCCAGCAAGAAAAGTGAGATGACCCAGCAAAACAAAATACTCAACAAGGAAATGACCAAATACTCAAGCTTTGAGCATCAACAGCAAAACCAATTTTGTTTTTCCCCCAAAGAGAAGACGCATTTTATTAATAAAACAAGAAAATATACACCTATGTTTGTCTGCGAATTGCAAATTCTCCTTCCACTGCATCATGCATTTCTCTTTTTCAATATGCATATATCCCCTATTTTTACACACAAATTCCCAAACCGTATTTCTCAAATTAGAGGTTCAATCCTATTCTAAGCTTCTCAAAAAAACCTCCTAGAATGAACAAAATAGCTCTCCTAACATAAGAAAATACAAACCAACTAAATAATTCACCCAACAGACTTGATTTCCTACCTAAAAATACTTAGCCAAATTTAAAAACTAAAGAAATGGGGGGGAAATGATAAATGCTCCTGCATCATTCTTCCAAGGAGCAGAAGAAGTATTCTTCACTTGTTGTTTTTCTTCAGCAGTTCTTCTACGCTTGTGCCCAGCTTAAGGATGTCATTTGTAGTCAACCATGTTGCATCTTTAGCTGGTAGATTCTTCCACTTAGTTAGATACTGTAAATATTCTTTGTTCCTTGTCTTTTTAACCACTTTCTTGTCTAAAATACTCTCAATCTCCTTTGGCACTTCCTTTGGTAGTTGCTGCTCCCATTGTATAACTTCATCTACCCCTGTTTTAGTTTCTTTGGCTAGTTGTCCTTCATCTTTGTATGGATATAGATCTGCAACATTAAAGATTAGAGAAATTCCAATTCCTTTTGGCAATTCTATTTCATATGCATTATTTGAAAACTTTCTTATTACCTTGCATGGTCCTATTTTCTTTACCTTCAGCTTGTTGTATTCCCTTTTTGGGAACCTTTCTTTTATGAGGTGAGCAAGAACAAAGTCTCCAATACTGAAACTGACCTCTCTTTTCTTTTGGTCTGCCCTTAGCTTGTACTTGATAGTGTTTTCTTCAAGCTTCTTCTTTACCTGTTCATGCAAATTTTGCATGGCATTGGCAAATTATTCTGCATCAGCACTCCTTGTCTCCATGCTACTTAGATTTCTTAACTCATACACACCTCTTGGATGCATTCCACACATAATTTGAAATGGGCTCAATCCTATACTTCTGTTAGGACAATCATTATAGGCAAATTCAGCTTGTGCAAGTGCAAGATCCCATTGTTTTGGATGCATACTTACCAAGCTTCTCAAGATGTTGCCCAAGCTCCTATTGACAACCTCTATTTGGCCATCAGTTTGAGGATGATATGCTGAACTAAAACTCAACTGTGTTCCCAATTTCTTCCATAAGGTTCTCCAAAAATGTCCAACAAATTTGGTGTCCCTGTCAGAAATAATGCTTCTAGGCAATCCATGCAATCTAACATCTTGAAAGAATAGATTAGCTATGTGAGTAGCATCACTTGTTTTTGTGCATGGAATAAAATGAGCCATCTTTGAAAACCTATCTACCACAACAAATATGGAATCATGGCCTTTTTGAGTTCTTGGCAAACCAAGTACAAAATCCATGCTTATTGAATCCCAAGGCCTATTTGGAATGGGTAGTGGCTGGTACAACCCTACGTTTTGACTACTTCCCTTGGCATATTGGCATGTTTTACATCTTTCAACAAATTTCTTAACATCAGTACCCATACCTGGCCAATAGTAATGAGCACTTAATTGTGCTAATGTCTTATTCTGCCCAAAATGTCCTGATAAGCTGCCACTATGCTTTTCCTTCAACAAATTCTCTCTCATGGAACTCTTGGGAATGCAAAGTTGGATACCTCTAAATAGCAGACCCTCTTGGACCATGAAATCTATCCAAGGACTTCTATCAACCCCTAATGGATTCATGCAAGCTTCATATGGTTCCCTGAAGTCTGGATCTTCCTTATATAGCTCCTGCAAATCTTCAAATCCCAAAATGCTTACTTGAGATTCTTGTATGATCAGATTTCTCCTGCTTAAAACATCTACAACCTTGTTAGATTGTCCTTTCTTGTGCTTAATAGTGAAGGTGAAGCTTTGTAAAATTTCAATCCATTTGACATGCTTTTGATTCAACTTATTCTGATTGCTAATGAACTGTAAAGCATAATTGTCAGTGAACAAAACAAATTCTTTAGGCAAAAGATAGTGCCTCCATTTCTTCAAAGCTTGTATAAGAGCATAGAATTCTTGATCATAAGCTGAATATTTCTTCTTAGCATCACTTAACTTCTCACTAAAGTATGATATAGGCTTCCCATCTTGGCTTAAAACAATGCCTATTGCAGTTCCACTAGCATCACATTCTACTTGAAAAAGCTTATTGAAATCAGGTAAGGTTAGAATTGGCTCTTCAGTTACCTTCTTCTTCAATAATCTAAAACTCTTATCAGTAGCCTCAGTCCAACAAAAACTTCTTTTATCACCTTTGATTGTCTCTATCAATGGAGCAACAATCCCACTAAAATTTCTTATGAATTTCCTATAGAATCTAGCCAAAAAAAAAAGCTTCTTACCTCATATGTGCTCCTGGGTGTAGGCCACTCAAGTATAGCCTTAATCTTCTCCTTATCCATCTTCAATCCTTCTTTTGAAATCACGAACCCCAAATATATCAACTCTGTTTTTAGAAAATTGCACTTTTTAACATTGATTAGCAATTTCTCCTCATGTAGCTTACTCAATACCATCCTCAAATGTTTCAAATTATCTTCCTTAGTTTGGTTAAACACCAAAATATCATCCAAATACACTATCACAAACTTACCAGTGAACTCCTTTAGCACTTCATTCATCAGCCTCATGAAGGTGCTTGGTGCATTGGTTAGTCCAAATGGCATAACTAACCACTCATAGAGTCCATCATTGGTCTTGAAGGTTGTTTTCCATTCATCCCCTTCTCTTATCCTAATCTGATGGTAACCACTTTTCAAGTCTATCTTAGAGAAATATGTAGCTCCACTTAAACAATCAAGTAAGTCATCAATTCTAGGCAATGGAAATCTATACCTGATAGTAATCTTGTTGATTGCTCTAGAGTCTGTACACATTCTCCAACTCCCATCCTTCTTAGGACTCAACACTATGGGGATAGCACAAGGACTTAAACTCTCTCTTACCAATCCTTTGTCTAACAGTTCTTGAACTTGGTGCTTGATCTCTTCATTTTCCTTTGGTGGCAACCTGTAGGCAGCCTTGTTTGGAAGATTTGCTCCTGGAATCAAGTCTATGTGATGGCTAATGCTTCTCAATGGTGGTAACTCATTAGGTAAATATCTTGAATCTCTAATGGCAAATCAATCAACTTAGTACTAGTGACTACACTCCTTGGCTTACCAATTATAGCAAAGTTTACCTCTTCTTTCTTCATTTGATGTAGGAACTCTTTACCACTCACTATCAATACTTTAGTATTCTATCCAACAACAGTAGTAGCCTCTTCTTTCAATGGTGTGAGTGTATGCTTGATCCCATCCTTTTCAAACATATATGTATTTTGCCTTCCATCATGCATGGCCTTCTTGTCAAATTGCCAAGGCCTTCCAAGCAAGATATGACATACATCCATGGGCATGACATCACATAAAATTTGATCCTTATATGTTCCTATCTAAATATCTACTTTACATTGTTCACTTACTAGGAGTTTGTGTCCTTTCTGTAGCCAAGAAACTTGATAAGGTGTAGGATGTACCTCCTTCTTCAAGCCTAGTTTCTCCACCATCTCAGTTGACACAAGATTGTCAGTACTCCCACTGTCTATGATGACCTTGCAGCATTTCCCCTTACTTTTACATGTGGTTCTAAATAAATTTTTCCTTTGAAGTGGTTCTACAACTTCTTTATTTGGCTTTAACAAAATTCTTTTCATCAAAAGAGACTCACCTTCTTCTGGGGTATCTTCATAAGCTGCTGCAACTTCTTCATTTTTTTCTTCACCTTGGGTCACATGTACGCCCCTCTCATGGCTGGTAGAAGGGTTCTCTGGACACTCATATGCCCTGTGTCCTGCATACTTGTTGCACTTAAAGCGTTTTCCCATGAATCTTCCTCTTCCTCTTTGATATCCTTGGTATGGCCTTCTTCCTCTTGGTGTATAGCTGCCTCTTGAACTTTGTGAGATGCTGGCCTCTTCATGAGATGTTTGCAGCTTTCTTCTACCTCCTTGAAATCCTCTACCTCTGATGGATCTGCCCCTTCCTCTTGAGAAGGATGTTTGTTTTCTTGCAATCTTCTCCTCAGCTTTCAAGGCAAATTGATATGCCTCTTCAACTATCTTAGGAATGAGAAGACTAGTCTCATCTTGAATGGAAAATTTCAAACCATTAGTGTATCTAGCTACCTTCTCTAGGTCATCCTCAATATGACTTGATCTTATAGTTAACCTGTAAAAATCTTCAGTGTATTCTTTCACAGACATTTCTTTTTTGCTTCAAATTTTGTAATTGCTTAAAAAAATTGGCTTGATAATCTTTAGGCATAAACTTACCTTTCATTTTTGCTGCCATTCTGTCCCAGCTTCTGATCTTTGGCTTCCCTTTCCTCCTTCTTTCTTTTTGCACTCCATCCCACCACAGGGATGCATGACTCTTTAGCCTTGTCATGGCATACTTGACTTTCTTATCATCTTCTTCAATTCCTTCATACTCAAAGTATTTGTCTAATGCATTAATCCAATCAAATAATTCTTCCACATTCAAATTACCTTCATACATTGGAACCTCCATTTTTGGCTTTGTGTTCACCTTCATAATGGCTCTGATCAACCTCTCTTCAGCTATTTCTTCATCCACCACCAATTCATCTTCTGGTGGCTCCTCTTCTCTATCACTGACTTCACCCATGTCAGTGCCTCTTCTTTGAGCTATCTCTAGGTCTTGTAGCCTAGCTGTCAGGTCCCTAATCTCTTCTGCCAGTGCAACCTGTCCTCCAGGTCTCCTTCCTCCAGCTCTACCTCTGTTTCTAACTCTCATGGCCATCTTGCTTCTTCTTCTCTTGGATCTTTAGATTGTGCACAATCCTTTGGGCTCTGATACCAAATGATGCGCAGTCTTGAACTCCAACCAGGGACTCAATTTTAAAACCTACAGAGTCCGTAGATTTTCTTTTTCTTGCATAGTTCATAGATTCAAGTCTGCTTCGTAGACTGATACCAAATGATGCAATTGCACTCTAGCAAACAGGGATCTAAACTGTATGTTTTAATGATGAACAGACATGCATCCAACAGGGCTGAACTATAATCTATAACAACATTTTTTAGGTTTCTAATGGTGCCAGACCTCAAATTTCCAAGGCATGGAATACAGACAATCTTGAAAGATAGGACTAAAATGTATATTTTGACAATAATACCAAAATATAATCAGGGCTGACTATATGTGGTTAACAACGTATTTTCTCTAAACCCAAAATGTTACATGGAGTCACCTGGACAGTGTTCTGCATATTGTATTCTCAACGAAAGTTTGAAGTTGCTCTTTTCTGTGTAAAAGGAGTGACTAATTTCACGCCCAACATAACACATATGCATTGCAAAGACCAAAATTACATTTTCCATGGAAAACCCATCATCGTTTGACTTCCAGCTCAAATTGTGTCACGACGCAATAGTTGTATGCGTCCTAGCAGATAACTACGGCCCAACAGATACATACGCCCCAACAGGAAACTTTTAAAATAACAAAAATGAAAATTATTACATTGAAATGGTCTAGCAGACATACGCGACCCATCAAGAAAAGTGAGACGGCCCAACAAAACAAAACACTCAGCAAGGAAATGACCAAATACTCAAGCTTTGCGCATCAACAACAAAACCAATTTTGTTTTTCCCCAAAGAGAAGATGCATTTTATTAATAAAACAAGAAAATATACACCTATGTTTGTCTGTGAATTGTAGATTCTCCTTCCACTACATCGTGCATTTCTCTTTTTCAATATGCATATATCCCCTATTTTTACACACAAATTCCCAAACCGTATTTCTCAAATTAGAGGTTCAATCCTATTCTAAGCTTCTCAAAACAACCTCCCAAAATGAACAAAATAGCTCTCCTAACATAAGAAAATACAAACCAACTGAATAATTCGCCCAACAGACTCGATTTCCTACCTAAAAATACTTAGCCAAATTTAAAAACTAAAGAAATGGTGGGGAAATGATAAATTCTCCTGCATCAAAAATTGATTATACCTAAGGATCCAATTAGGAAGAGTGATATAGTTAATTGAGAATCCATTGATTTTATTAAAATTTATTTGGTTAATTATAGATTTATCTTTAAAAATAAAATAAAATCTAAAAAGACATCAGTGTAGCTTCAAAATATGTACCTTCAGTTGTAACTAATGGTAATGTTGTGTCTTTGGATAATAATGTTTTGAATGGATATAAATTTTATAATGTACATGAAGTAGATCATTATCAAGAAGCTTTCTTAGATGCACAAGATAGGGTTGAGGATATTTCTCATTTTAGAAGACTTGGCATGGAAAATCTTTATGAAATAGTTGATCTAATGAAAGTATCAAAAGAAGTTGTGAGTTGAAATATATATTTTAATTGAAGGGATTAATTAGAAATTCAATATAGGGTTAGAGTTTAAGATGTACCATAAAAGGTATATAATGGATATATAAGTGCTTATAATGATGATTATGCTCTAAATTTGAGAGACATCCTTTCAAGTTATCTTGATCAACTTGTTGTTCTAAACAATTTCACTCAAGAGTTACAACCTATGCATCCTCATGTAGTCATGTCTTAAATATCTTCTAAACCTACCAATGCTCAAAATTCTATTTCTTATAATGTTGATTATATTATTCCCAAAATTTATTCTACTTATTAAAACATTATTATTTCTCAACATGTTCCTATGGCTTTTTAGATTCCTCTAATTTATCATCATGTTTCTATTACTTCTTAAATTATTCTAAATTATCAACATGTTTATGTTGCTTCTCAAATCATTCTAATTTCTTATCATATTTCTTTTGCTCCTCAATTTCCTCCACTTTCTCACCACATGTTTTTAGTGCTAAGATTCTTCTTGTATTTTAATCATCCATTTCTTATATTTATTCTCAAGCTGCTTCATATATTGTTAATCCTTCTCTATGACAAATTATATTATTATAAGTTTTAAAATGACTACTATAATTTAAATATTGCATTGACTTGAAAAATTAAATCTAAATTTTTTATTAAAGTTCTCAAAAGTTAAATAGTAGGGTCAATTCTAATGATATTCTTCAAAATATATTTCCTTATGACATACTTGCATATCCATTTATAATAAGATTTATAACTTTAAAGTTTGAATTATTTAAGGAAAAGAGATCCTTCTTATTCTATTAGATATTTTTGTACCTCTTGTATAGACTTTATTCATGATGATAAACTATTGATTACGTTATTTCCAAATAATTTGAAGGACTATACACTTGATTAATTATATATTTTATCATGTAGATTTGTACACTATTTTGAAATATTATTTGATCATTTCTTAGTCCTTGGTATGAAAGTCACATTTATAAAATTATCTCAATATACCATTCATTTATTTATGGGATCTCAAAAAATCAAAGTGCTTGGTAAGAAAAATTGATTAGATATCATAAATTACAAAATTGAAGAATTTAGTCTTAACTAGGTTTAAATATACTATCACAAATATTGATTGCATATAAATGTTTTATAAATAAGATTAATTTAAACTAGTTTTTTTTTTAAACAAATTATATAATATTTATATTTTTTAAGTTTAAAAAATGTTTAATGTATTTAAATATTGTGTGTTTTATACAATCCTGCCATGATTTATTTTTCTTCACGTTCTTGTCATTTGTTCTATGTAGCTTTGAGGTAAGTTTGAGAAAATGTGTTTTTGTCCTTTTTCTACATTGTTGATCATTATGAAGTAGTTGGGCACGTATATGATTCCATGGAAGAGACTAAAATATTAGTGACAGGAAAATGGTGTACATTAATGTAAGTTATCAACCTTGTAAAGGTATATACAATTAGACTAATAAAGATCATCCTTTCACATAATTTTGAAACAAATCTCAAGTTACCAGTTTGCCTTTTGTGAACCTTGAATTTTTTTGGTTATATGATTTTTAATTCAATACAAAATTTCTTATTAAGAGTTTTATAAATTGTTGTTTCATATTTAGAAGTTTCGTTGAATTATTTAAAAAAAATAAAACTCTTGCATATTTTGGTGATTATGGGGTTGAATTTCAAATTATTATATCATTAGTTGATATTATTCAAATTAAGATAAACTTACATTTAGTTGGTGTGGGAACCAACTCAGGTACAATTAGAGGCCTAGTTTTCCATACAAAAAGTCAAATGAAAGATCCACGGGTAGTCAGCGTAATCCAAAAAATAAAATAACAACGAGTAGAACAAAAGAAAGTAAAAATGTCTAGTATAAAACAAATGATAAAACAACCAAAATTAGGACCTGCCGAGACTTATTGGGAATCTTTAATAAATTTTTCTTAGGTCCTAAACCCAAGGCCTACCTTGGGGTTGGGTTTTATGCCTTTCATAGCCAAGGGAGAAAAAAATTAGAAGGGGTTTGGAGACGATATGCCAAGGTGTCCAAAACATCACCAGATAGAGCTGAAGCTTGAGGTTCAATAATAACCTCCTTCTTTCCTCACTCTAGGGTGCCAAAATCTAATGATCCACCCTACAAACCCTATAAACTAGCATTAGAGGATAGGTCCCCTTGAATTTCCTTTATCTCCAACCAAATTTTACTCATCTCCTTTATTTTTCCTATTAAGCACAATTTAATGGCTTGGAGTCTAGTGTAAGGGTAACTAGCTTCTTGCTAAAACTTATCAGGGTTAGGCTCCTTATGTAAACTATTAATAACCAAATTGGAATCCTCACGGGAGCCTGGGCCTGAGAGGATAACCAAAGGTTCCTCTTTCTTAGAGAGGGCAGTCAATTCATCTTTCAAGACCTTCGAAGTTTCAGGCTCCAAGATAAGTTTCTTCCTAGGGTGACCTACCTTAGCTTACTTAACCCTTTCCTTAAAATCCTTGACATAATCACCTTTTGCTCTTTTCTTTTCATAAGTTTCTACTTCCTAAGAAACTGGAAAGAGCTCAATTCTATTCACTGGGGGTTTAAACTTAAATAACATGAATATTAGGGCTTGATGTGCTACCACCACCTTTTTATTACCCTTGAAGGCTCTCACAGAGTCCTCCAAAGAGTGGGGTAAGTATAAGGGGAGACTAATAGTAAAAATTCCTTTAAAATGATTTAATAACATAAAGTGGTGGGACCTTACTAGACTAAATTTTAAGTCAAGGGTGATGTACAATATCACTTATCTACATACCTTTAGCCAAACTTCTGGGAGGTCCATTCTCCAAAAAAATTTAATGAAGTCAGTAGCATTTTCTGTCGAGTTAAAGAATTTGGTCACCCACTCATCCTTCATTATTTTATCCTTGTAATACTTGAGATCCTGCACTACCAATCTAATGACTTCAGCAATGGATTCTTAAGTAACTTTAATCCTCATGCCCCTTAAGATAATGGCTCTTTATTTTTATGCCTTGACAAAATCCTTTGCAAGATTTGGGTCATGCCTAATGATTCTGAGCATCAATTATGTGAGGTTCCCCTTCTCTAAAATCACCCAAATAGTAGGATTACTATTTTTAATCACAAAATAGGAGATGGGTTTAACTGGGAACCTCGTCTTCTAGGGAATCATGCTTCAATTTGGAATCCTTATTTTTATCTACCATAGAATCGTGATATGAGGCCAATAATTCAAAAACAACAAAAATGAGGATACTCAAGAAAAAGGAAGTAGATAAGTAATTCCAAACAAAGGTCAAAGCCTCTAAAAAATGCAATATAAATAAATGATCATAAAAAGGCAAGGGGTTAATGATTAGACAAAGTGTCTTGGAAATGATGACATGGTGAGAAGAAGTGAGAGAGACAAAGGGGTGGAGGCATGCCAAATGAAATGAAAAATCATAATGAAGTGACATGGGAGAGGGGGAAGAGAAGGGGGTTGCCATGAGGGAAGGAATGATGATAAGGAGCAGATAATAAAAGTGGAAAAGGGAGAAGATATAGGTTACCAACTTAAAAAATTTGATGTACACCCAACTCAAGAAGAGGGGAAATTAGAAAAAAGGGGAACACCAGTAAAAAATGAAGATCCACCACCAAAAAAATAAAAAAAAGGAAAAGGATGAAAGACCTAGATCAATGAAGGATCACAGTAAGGATCATAATGAATAAATCAATCACAACTAAAAATGAAACCACAAGGTACTTGAAATTGTTCAACAAAAACCAAAAAATCCCCCAACTCAAAGGTCTTTCATAGGTCCATTAACATAAAGATAGAATTCCTCCTGAGATGGTACTTAGTGTACCCTTGGTGATTTCTTCTTTTCTCTCTAGCTCTAATTTCCTTCAAGAAGAAGGTCTTCGCCTTTTATTCGTTGTGTTTCCACATTAACATCTCCTTTACCAGGGTTTAGCTTTTTATGGTTGAACTAGGATCTAGAGTCTAGGGAATAATGAACCCATTCATATTTTTGGTTGGATCCCATTTTTATAGGAGTATAATACATGTTAAAGATCTTTTGGTGTGCTAGTTTCTCTTCCAAAAGATATTTTAGAGATATTAATGAGTTTGCATCCTCCTTAGGATGTTGGTTGGAATCTTGGACCATCTGATTTCTAGGTTGAGATGTTTCACACACTAACACTGATTGGGGTGTCCCAATAAGAAACTCTTTGAGACGGTAAGGGGTTTAGAGGGAGGGTGAGCCCTCTTGAAAGGTATTGGGGTTCAAGGAGTTGATAAACATCATGGTCTCTTTAGATTATTGTGTAGTTCATTAGTAGATTCCAAACTAGTCATTATTAGCATGTTTTCCTATGGCTTTAGAAATTTCACAGCACTAGTTGCCTTACAACCTCTACCTTGAAATTATTTAGAAAACATAGGGTCCTTATCAACCCTGAAGAGGGTCAAAGGCATAGGGCAGTGGTCTCCCATGATATAGAGGTAGGATTAATTCTTGCATGGGCCTTAGAAATCATTGATCTTATAATTTTGAGTCCAAATATTATTCTTGCTCCTAAAGAGGATAGACTTAGGGAGGGGCTCAAAATGAGAAATTAGAACATTTACCTTGGCCTCCACTTATCTTCTCTTTCTTAGAGTGACTAAGTTGATCACTAGCAGAGTCCAGAGAGACTGGGCCAAACCAAGGATTATGTCCTTGTGCCAGAAGTTAAGTGGGAGTTTTGGAAGAGAGATCCATATCAAAAATTCCTAGCAATAATCCCAGTTATGTGAAAGACTTGGCTTCCATTTGTAGAGAGAAATAAAAAAATTCCCCATAAATCATAACCTATTCTTGAGAGTTTTATCTAGGTCTTCCTTGTAAGAAAAGGAGATGAGGAAGTTATCTCTGGCCAGTGGCACAAATCCCATGGGTAATCGAGGCCTCTAATTCCTATTAACCTAGCTTCTAAATCAATGAACTCCTAGGCAAAACCCATGACATGTAGCCAACATTGAGAAATTTCAATTTTATTCTACATTTTACACCACAAAATTTAAAATTGATAAGCATACTCCTTTATTAGAAGCCGAAGGAAGCAACATCCTAGTCCATTTTTTTTACCATTATAATATATTAGTTGATATTATTGTGTATCATTACATTAATATTTCATTATTATTATTTTATTTGTGTGTTTAAATTATTTCATAATATTTTTCATGAATAGTTATTACACTAATACCATTTTTATGTATTTTTGGTAAAATTTTAAGACAATTTTTATTAGGTATTTTTATGGGTGAGATCATGAAACCTATCTAAATCAATACTATTGCTTTCATCAGTATACACTATTTTTATTGAAATCATGTACATATATTTCTAAAGATAAAATACATTGATATGTGCTTGATAAAAGACATGGGTGGTATGAAATCACATCTTAAGTAAACATTTTGAATGTTATTTGTTTTATTTATAGAGGTGTTTTAAAAGATAACACTTTAATATAAATGCTAATAATTTGTTTCATTTTTTCTTTTTTTAGTTTTTTTTAAAAAGAAGGCATGATTTGGGAGTATGGAAAACATTGGTTTATTAATCAAAGTCATTTTTTATGCCTTTGGCTTATTTTACAATTTTTTTTGGAAAATCATTAAAGCCTATAAACATGGTCTTCTTATTAGTCCCAGAGAGTATATTAAAGCAATCCGTTTGCTTTAACATCTAATTAAACTCTCCTTTTTCCACCAATAAAAATTCATTATTTTTCATGCATTGAAACATTTTCAATTGTATAATAATTAATATGTGTATTTGTTAACAAAAAATATAGAAAATAACATTTATCTATGTTTTGATTGGGTAAGATTGTTAGCATGTTATTAAAGGTTAGAATGTTGATGTCACATACAGTGCATATAAATAAATACATTGTCAAAGTGCAAAGATCAAAAAAATCATGTGTCATTCCAATGAATATTTTCATTGGATTCTAGCCTTGGCTTGGGGGATCCTTAGAAACTTCGTCCATGAACAGGATGAAGAACACCCACTATCCAACTCCCACCATGTCTTCTTTCTTGAGAAATAAAGATGATCTCCCTATCATTGATATTTCACAAATTTCCCATAACTTTGATGATGACCAGCACTACCTTTAATTTGATCCTATGATAGCCACACTCAAAGATGCCTATAAAGAATGGGTATTTTTCTATATCATAAACCATGGAATTTGCCTAAATTTTCTCCCAAATATGGAGTCCCTAATACACCAACTTTGTGTAATTCCCACATAAGTCAAATAAAAGGCTACCACTTCTAACCTGAAGAAGAGCTATGCCTGTGTGAAGTGTATGGATAACTTTTGCTTCACGAAGTTGCCCCATTCCAATGCAGTGTAGGAAATGTGTGACAAAATATGGCCCCATGAAGGAAACCCAAAATTTTGTTATGTTTTGTTATTGATTTATTTTTATATTTGTTAATGATTTGAATATTTGTTCCATGTGTACCATGTTTGTTTTACAACGAGATGATTCGAACTTGTATCTTGTATGTAGCAGATGTAGCACAAAATATCAGCAAGATGTTGATTACAATCTTGGGGTTAGACGTGAATGATTTATACCATTCTAATTTCAAAAATTACACTAATCACCTACACATAAACACCTACTTTTCATCTGATGAAAGAATGGATATGGAGGAGGAATTCCTGGATATTCATACAGATCTCAATTGCTTTACTATCCTTTATCAAGCTAATGAAGGGGGTCTTTAGGTTCGATCAAAGGAAGGGAAATGGTTGAATGCCAAGCCTCTCCCTTACTCACTTGTTCTCAATGCAGCTAACTACTTCAAGGTTTTATATTATTGACACCATTAGATCAAATGATAAATTTCATATCATAAAGGGTAGAAAGCTTCTAGAAAAAATTATGTTCAAAGTTTTTAATTGATGTTTTAGATCATAATCTCTGAAACACACTCTCTTCTCCTCATTTTATTATTACTATCAATTGATAAATTGAGATAATATGAATAAATAAAATATTATGCAGTTATGGAGAGATGGTAGGTACCACAACATAGAGCATAGGGTTGTTAAAAAGGGTGGGGGGATCGCATATCATTGCCCTATTTTGTGTAGTTTCATCCTGATAAACAAATATGTGCTCTAGAGGAACTTGTAGATGATGATCACCTCATGGCTCATGCTCAAATGTCCATTATAATTGTATGCCATCATGTTGCCTTAGGGTGTGGAGGATTTTAGCCTAATTCAATCTCTTCCTAGTGTTGCAAGCTACAATTGCACTGCAACCTTATTTACCTTTAACAACTGGATTCTTGGAGCATTATAACATTTAGTTTTGTAAATATATTTTGAGAAAATAATATTTTGGATAGACATGTTCAAGACTCAACATTATTAGTTGTACTTTTTGGGCTACTGCTAATATCCATTTACCCTCTTTCTATTATTGAAACTAATATCATGGAGTTTTGAAGTTTTGTGAGTTGTTAATTTCTGATTAGCTTCATTTTTTATATTTATGAAGGATGTTGCATCATAATAGAGAAAAATTTCCAAACTTTTCCCAAACTCTATAATGTGATAAAAGATACACTACTTGGAAGTGCCTTGTAATTTAAAAAAGGGAGCTGGAAAAATCATATTTTTTCTATTTTTGTTATTGTTTTCTCTTTTATTTTTTAAAAATGCCCTGGCAATTTTCTAGCATGTTACTAAGGTTTAGATATATGTTGTAGTTGGTGGATCCTTTTTTGGTATGATATGTTCCATATGTTTTTCTATGTGCTTTTCGTTATGGTTTATATCTTGTTGTACAATATAAACATCACAAGTGTCTTAATCTTGATAGCATGGAGCCCACTCAAAGAAATTCAATTAGCAATAAGTCTTTCAACTTCTCGATAACATAGATTTCACTAAGTGCCAATCCATCAGTAGACTACAACTCAAAAAATCCAATAGAGCCATAATACTTTTGAGTGCTTGAATAGAACAACACATGCTTTCCAACTACATGGCAAAGTCTATCATCTACTTCGCAGGGGCTTGGCCCATGGCACCCTTGTTTACAATATCATCTAAGATTCATATTATTTTATAAGGTTAAATAGTATTGTAATGATAAAAAATACCTCTTACCACATTTTAGTATAAAATTAAATTTATTTACTACTATTTTCAAAATCAAAATACTAAAATATATTTTAATAAATTTTCATTATTGAATTTTATTTATGTAATATCATGAATACAAATACCATTATATGTATCTTTAACATATATTTTCATATAATTATTGATTTAAATATATTTTTATTTATTTATTGCTTGTATAATCTTTCTCATATATTACTAAAATCTCACACACACACACTTCAATTTTCAATTTTCAATTTTCAATTTTCAATTTTCAATTTTCAATTTTCATTTTATAAATTAACTACTAAACATACCCTACCCTATCAATGTTCTAGATATAACCATATCCTATTTACAACTTTGAATACTCATAAATTGATTTTCTAGCCAAATTATAATTGATCATTAAAAAAAATCTAAACAAAATCAGATTTAAAAAATACTCCCATTTCTTATCAAGCCATCTATTATCTCAACTAAAAGTCCTGATGTAAAAAACGTAATATCAAATGACCATCCTAATTTTACATTATGTCCTCATCCGATGCTTATTCCAAAGGCCATATTTATCAACAAACAAGGCCATAAAATTGGATGGCTAGAGTTCATAAGTATGACTTGATTCGAAACGGTCCCATATTTGGACATTCTAATAATCGGCCAAATTCAAGTTGTCATATTATTTTTATTTAAACATTTGAAAATAGCTATAAAATATTTATTAATAATTAAATTGTAAATTTATTATTATTATTATTATTATTATTATTATTATTATTATTATTATTATTATTATTATTATTATTATTATTATCATCATCATCATCATCATCATCATCATTCAATATCTTTTATATCTCCTTTTTTTTATCTCTTTTTCTCTACATCAAGGTTTATATCTAGAGTGTTATCAACTCTTTTGGTTTTGTCTAGAGTATTTTGATGCTCTTGAATTCATTCGTGCAATTCTTTTTAACTCTTTCACATATGACTGTTGTTCTTTTTTTACTATTTGATGTCGATTTGGGATACAATAATATCCAAACTTTTATTCAATTTGTTTATAAATACACACATATTCTCAATCATTTTATAAGGAATAAAACTAAAAATTATATAGATAAAATTCTTGAACATTGACATGCATTCTAGAAGAATCAAACAATCATTAGAACATGTGTTAAAGTATACAAGTTTATGTTAGACACACTACACAATAATGGTTTGCATGTTATTAGAATTATTCCAATTACTAAAGTTTATTGTTTTCAATATTATTATTATCTAAAAGCCTAAAAAATATCAAGATAATTTTGATACTCTTTGGTTTACCATAGGCCCAAAATTACTTATTCTTTTCCTTAGCTTTTAAGTATAATTTCACATATAGTGTGTATGGATAATAAATTTGTTTCAAAGGTGATCATAGTTGCAACACAAAAAACTAAGGGAGCTTATTAGCGATTAGACCCAATTAAACTTAATCGTCAAGTCAATTAAGGCATATCAACCATTTTTAAGAGTGTCCCAACATTATGTCTATTTTTTGGAGTGGGATTAATGCTCCTAGGAAGCTTTTGTATTTTTTGTCAAATTTCTAAATCAAGGCCATGTCATTCCTAAAGGCACATTTCTATTGTATCTCAAAATAAAATAGATACACCTCTAAACCTTTTATATTGCTTCTCTCTAATTTTATAATTTATTAGTTAAGATATATTACTATCTTCACATTTTATTTAACTCAATTAATTATATTTGAGTGTTTGTATCATAATTAGATTTAATTCATTTATCTATATTAGATTTTAGTGAACATGCTCTTACACCCCCTTATATGGTTAGATCTTAGTTATCTTAATAAAAATATTAATGTATCTATTTTTTCTAAGGTTTATTCCATTGCATTATTTTAGATCTGTTAGCCCCAACTTCATTATACTTAATTCAAAACCTAACATCTTTTTCCAACCCCTAGTGCACTATTATAGTGTGTATATTTAATGCTTGATTCAACTTATTCAATAAAATTTGATTATATATAAGGATCCAATTAGTAAGAGTGTCATGATTATTTGAGAATCCATTGATTTATTGAAAATCCTTTGATTAAATATATATTTACCTTGAATTATTAAAAAATAATATGAAAAGATATTTATGTAGCTCCAAAACTCATACCTTCAATTTTAATGATGGGAATGATGTACCTTTGAATGATAATGTTGTCAATAGATCTCAATTTGACAATATATATGAAATAGATCATGATGAAGAAGATTTATTAGATGCACAATATAGGTTTGATGATATTTATTATTTTAGAAAACTTGGCATGGAAAGCCTTAATGAAATGGTTGAACTAATGAAGGTATTAAAAGAAATTGTCAGTTGAAACATAGATTTCGATCAAAGAGATCACTTAGAAAATCAAGATAGAGTTCGAGTAAGATGTATCATAGATAGATAATGATTATATAAGTGCTTATAAAGATGATTATGCTCTTATTTTAGATAGATCCTTTCAATACATTAATCAACTTATATTTTTCAGTAATGTTATTCAAGAGTTGGATCCTATGCATCCTCATGTATTCAATTCTTAAATATTTTCTAAACCTACCAATGCTCAAGTTAATATTTATTCTAATGTTGATTTTATTTTTCCCAATATTTATCCTACTTCTCAAAATTTTATTGTTTCTTAACATGTTTATATTACTTCTCAAATTACTTAAATTTATTAATATGTTTATATTCATCTATAAGTGGTATTTGGATGTTAAGAGTGTTTATTGAGATAGCCTATGCCTAGCTTAGCCCTAGACCTATCCTAGAGCCTTTACCACACTTTTCCATCTATTGTATAGACCATAGACATCTTCTATCAACTCAAACACAATCCCAGAATAACATTCTCAGATCCCAACCCAATGTGCTTAGGAGTTTTCCAGTTGGACACTAGTTTCATATTAAGGACACTAAACCCACAAGACACTAGTGTCCCTTTCCCTAACTCTCCTGAATAGATACATTTTCAAATGTGTGTCCTTCTTAAAGTCAGCCCAAGTACATTTTATCATCCTCACAAGCTACATATCTCTATAAATACAAGACTATTTGACCTATATTCACTAGATAGAAAATAGATGAAAAAGCCTATCCAAATAAGAAACAAGTTGAGCAAAATTAAGGTATTTGATCCCTATTCTACCCTAATTTTGTATACTATCATATATAATTTCCCTAAGCCTATATTTCAAATATCAATCACACTCAAGACATCCAACACTACTCTCATTCTAGTACTCACTTGCACTTGCACCAAGCACTAGGTGGGAAAACTACATTGGGCTTGATCCATCCTCAAAGTATTGGTATATAGGTAAATCTCTTCACAATAGGGTATTGAGGATGTCTAGCCTATCCTAATAATGAATACACATTTTTATCTCATGCCATAATTGCAAGGATTATTAGGGTTGGGACATTAAATCAAATTTTTTAGGAACAATATAGAGTTCTAGATTTTGTGCACATAGGAATAAGACCCATGAATATAGGTGCAGGTACTCTTATAAAATAGGAACATTCCTATAAAGAGGATACTAATTGTATTTTAAGGATACTACAGTAGTATGGCACTACTATCCAGGTGGAACACTTTTATCCAATGAGTAATCAGATCCTAAGACCCTATTGATGACACTCAGACCTGTCAGAACCAAATTTTTAGAACCTAAGTCGTTCATGACAGTCACTTTCTAGATAAGTCTCTATTTATGCATGTTTATTAATATTTTTAGAAATTCAAAAAAAATCAAAACCCATAAAAAATTAGTGGTTAACTATTGCATATTATTTAAAAATTCAAAAAAAATCAAAACCCATAAAAAATTAGTGGTTAACTATTGCATATTATTTAACTGATTTAGACATCTCATCCCTTTAATCTAGCTTTAAATTTACACTTGTAAAACCCTATAAGTTTTAAATCATTTGGTGAACATGACTTACTTCAAATATTGCTTTAAACCCTAGTTTACATTAATCTATTTTTTGTGCAATAAATTAGGGATACATACCTTTGATTTTTTTATTTTTTTAGATAACCTAGCTAATTAAATAATTGTTATATTAGGATTTCAATTTATTTGAATATAATTTTAATTATTGACAAGAAATTATAAATTAAAAAAAACTAACCCTAGATGCTCTTAGGGTTTGTATCCTTTTTTTTTTCCTATTTTCATTAATTTCTATCAATTTTTTAGAATTCATATATTCTATTTTAGGTCTATTCCAATTTGTTTATTATAAGGCATCTCTCTCTCTCTCTCTCTCTCTCTCTCTCTCTCTCTCTCTCTCTCTCTCTCTCTCTCTCTCTCTCTCTCTCTCTCTCTCTCTCTCTCTCTCTCTCTCTCTCTCTCTTCCATTAAGAATAAGTGTTAGACTAGGTGGCAATCCTATAGAGCATATTCATATTTTTGCTATCTAATCCTATAACATAGACAAGGAACCTATCATAACTCTATCTCTAAATCCTTCACACCTTGATTATGTGAATTTTAATGATAATGCATCTGAAGATGAATAATACAATCAAGAGCAAGATGAGGTACACATTGAGAATTAGGATAGTCTTCCTCCACTTAATAATAATGACATAATTATGAACAAAGATGAGGTATTATAAGGATTCATAGATAGAATTTGGGAAAAACCCCTTGATCATGCACAAATCCTGAAATCTATATTGGGAATCAAGAATAAAATAAACAATGCTAAATCTTTAACTCTCCTAGTTAATAATGTTGTTACACCTCCAGTGGGCCACCTTAAAAAACTTAGATAACATAACCTAATATTATTATTCAACCATTAGTGGTAGTTAAACTACATGTGGATAGCTCTTCTACTCCAGATGTATAATCCTTTATATATGAGATTCAAACTCTACATTCTAAGGTGTTACATCTTAATAAGAGAGACACTAGGCCATCACATGCCTTGGATTCTAACATTCTCTTACATACACCTTTGGCACATCATATAGTGGAAACTCCTTTTCCATCTAGTTTCATGGCACCCAAACTTACATTATATGATGTCAAAGTTGACCCATAGCACCATTTCGGAGGTTTCCATGCCTTGAACTATGTATATAATGATTGGTTTCTTATGATGTTATATGCATGTAGTATCAAGAATTATACCCTATAATGGTTCTATGATTTACCAAATCAATCTATCATGGCATTTAATCCTTTAGCCAACATGTTTCTAGCACATTTCTATATCAAATTAGTGATACTATATCTTATGCACAAGTGACCCAATTAAATAAAAATTAAAATGAGCTTATCGTATATTATGTCTTACGATATAAGATAATATTAGCCAAATTAACTATCCCCATGGTAGACAAAGAGCTTTAGGACATATTTAAACAAAGTCTCTTGCCAACATTATATGAACCTATCTTATTCAAGAAGTTTCTTACATTTATTGATTTGTGCCACACAATTAAGGAAAGAGAGGTTAAGCTCTTATCAATGGGAAAACTCAAGTACACAAATGGATAAAAATCAACTTTTAAGAGTTCAAAAAAACCTCCATACAAGGTAAATTGCATAGAGAATAAAAGTGATCAAAAGGCCATAGTCAATGCAGCTTCTAAGCCATCTCTTAGATTGGTTTTATCCGGTCCTCAACGTAGAGTCTTTACTAATATTCTAGAGTCACCAACATGGATTCTACAATAGCTCTTGGAATGTAATGCCATATATATCTCTCTCTCATTAAAGAGTTTGATATGACATATCCTCTGCTAAATAACTATGATTTATATGCATTTTGTGAGTATCATAAGGCACCATGCCACACAACAAATAGATGCATTAGCCTAAAGCACAAGATACAAGATCTCAATGAGGCTAAGATTATTGATGTGGGCACACCCACAGAGCAACCAAAATAATAGACAATAGAGGCTAAGCCACTAAATATATTTTCATATCCTTTCCCAAAGCACATAATGAATGAAGTAGGGTACACATTAGGTGTTCACTATACATACCAGGTGAATCCACCACCATATTCATATCACATAGTTATAGAGAAGACACACCCATTACATACCATTATTGGCATGTATCACACTACAGTGCCACGTAGACCACTTATCACATTTTTAGAGTAAGAGATAGTTAATGATGACATATATTTACGTGCACTCTTCATACAAGCATATATATACCACCATCTTATTTAGAGTGTTATGGTTGATAATGAATCAAGCATAAATATGTGCACTATGACACTCTTACAAAAGTTGGGTTACATATAGCAAGATATATTCCCCATGGATACATTCATTAGTGGTTTTAGTGGCCACATTTAGAGCTCCATTGTGGAGATTATGCTTCCATTACAAGTTGGACTAGCACACATAGCCACTCGGTTCCTAGTAGTATTATTAGGTAGGCCATGGCTATAGCATCTCTGAGCCATCTCATCTATATTAAATTGATGTCTAAAGTATATGCATGTTAAGTAGGTAGTTAAGGTTGAGGGTGTCCCATATGAGTATCATCTACCCATACCATATGAAAGTATAGCATAGTTTCCAACTATTGTTATAACACAAACACCAGTTATAGTTCCAACACCATTACTAGATATTGCATGGCTAACAGTTATAGTTAAGAGTAAATATCCTATGCATACATCATATATTTTAGTAGAGCCATTAGTGTAGGCTAGGTCTACTTCTATGGTATTGACAAATGCATACTCTCCCATGGAGACCATTATTAGAGAGACCTATGTGTTATAGATACAAAGATTCAAGGGGACCTTCTGTTACTCAGTTTATGCCAATATTAGTTTTATTAGGTTCTAGGAGTTCTTAGCACAAGGAAGCTACATCACCTATAACTTCTTCTACCATATGGGTTCTTAAGACCCCTATAGTTCACAGGTCATCACAGTCAGTGCCACAACTTCATAGCATCACTACATAGGCATATTCAAACTTAGACTACTTCACATAGTAGATTATGGGTTCATAGTTTCCATTTCACACTGCACACACAATCACAATTACCCTATTCTACATAGGTCATGGTGATAATGAGCCTCTCATGAGACCCATTGGTTAGTATGGTTCCTACCTCTGTACATACTTCCTTATCTCTCTCACTCCTTGTACATAGTTTATTTTCATTTGATTGTACATAGCTTAATATCCATAAAATACAAAATTTATTTTTCATGTAAATACAAAAAAATTCAAATATTACTCAAAAAACATAAAATTTATAGATTGTATGCATTGTTATGTTTACATTTCTATTACTTGCCAGATATTACATATTGATAACTATCTTAGTATAGTCAATTTTATCATACATAGATGCTTCACTTATTCTTGTCGAGTGCTTGTAGATTACATATAGGACTCTGATCCACTATATTAATCTAGACTTTCTATCATCTACCCACTGAGGGAATATACACTAATCTAGGTTTATTCATCTGATACATACGCCCAATCAAAGGAATCCCATACATAGTTATCACTACCAAGTTCTATCCATACATTCTATATGTTCTAGTTTACACATTGATATATATTGATATTTATCATTACTACTCATTGCTCAGATTTTTTTGCCAACTATCACTAGTTATACTCAGCATATGTACATCCTATCATTTACATAGATTTGTACTACATAGTTATACATGCTTTCATTTCTAGTTTTCTCATTTTAGACTTGATGGTGTTTACTATGCTTCTTCCATTTCGAGGGCATTTGAATATTCCATTTTTATTTGGCTCTATGCCACTCCTATGTTTGTATGCCTTGGACATGTGGACATGTTATTCCTAAAAATTGAGAAATATGAACTTATGTAGATAATTTGAGATTGTTACACTCAAAATTTGAGGATGGTGTAAGAATATGAATTGTAGAATTTTGAGTCTAGTTTCCAAAACACTATTTTTTTTCAAAATTGATTAAGTATAAATAGGTCAAACTTTTAAATTTTGAATATTAACTCTTATTTTTTAGGAAAACAGAGTAGATAGCCAGTCGTGCAGCCTCATTTTTTAGCATCATTTAATATTATTTAAAACTATTTGGTCAAGATTTAGATAAAATCATCTAGTTTGTAACTTATATTTTTTTATAATTTGGCAATGAATACATTTTTTTATTAATTTTACAAGTAAATAGATCCTAAAATTTGACAAAAAATGGATAGCCACTCATGTGCCACCTAACTACCTCAAAAAAAATGAAAAATAGCTTTTTTTTTAATGCGTGTAGAATTATGCCTAGTTTGTATCCATATAATTTTTTTTACATTTGGATCAATCAAAAAAAGATACACAAACATAGATAGGCATGTATATTTGTAGCATGTAGTAGCCTAAAATTTCTATAGTTAGAAATCAACATAAATTAAAACTTTAAAATAGTCCAAATATTATAAAAATCATATATTTGGAAAGAGAACACCATGCTCATCATTTTGGTAATAATTTTATGAATTTTCTCACTAAAATTCATAATGTATTTGGTGATGGAAGTTGATTTTTTATTTTATATGAAAACTCTTCGATTCAACTATGTGTTGATAGGTCAAATCCTTTTGCTCAGTAATCCAAGCCATTTATGAGTCAAAAGGTTTGGATTTGAATTCAAAATTACAATAATGCATATGTACTATGTAACACATACACATTATATAACGTGTGTGTATTATTTGTACTAAAAAATTAAAAAAAACATATATTGGAATGGGGGTTCACTATTTAGTTGTGTAATTTTCCAAGAATGTGTACTTGTTATGCTATAACATGTACACATTGAATAAATGAATAAAAATGAGGTATAGGAAGGGGTAGATGTTTTGGTTTACTAAAATAAATGTCAAGTAAAGGAATATAAAAGTAAAAATATAAATGTAATCTGGTCAAATATAAGGAATATAAGTTGGTTTCATAGCTACACACCTTATGATGTGGAAGATAGTTTTTAAAAATCTAATCTGGTCAGTACTTAGGTAATTTAAGGCTCTAAGTATTGAACCTATGGATTTTAAGGCATAATTTTTACAATTAATGTCCATTTTTTGGAAACATATAGTAATTTTTAAGGTTTTTTTGCCTTTTGATTTATTTGATGTCATTTCTAGGAGTCCTACATTTGTCAAAATTGAAGTTTACAAACCTCTCACTTTGAATTCAAGCCAAAGTGGTGTGATTTGGACAACATAGGTCACATTGATGACTTTCACACATCAAGCAACCACTTTGTTTTAATTTCACTTGCTCATCATCCCTCCCTCATGCCTAATCACTCTCTCCTTGTCCCTCATCATCACTAATGACTCCCTCATTGACCTTTATCACACCTCGTTATCTTTAATTACTACCTCATTGTCCCTAATCACTCCTTCATTGAACCTCACCATCCCTTATCATCCTTAATCACTATTTGATCATCCCTCATCATTTTTAATCACTCCTTCCTTGTCCTTAATAATCCATAATCACTCCCTCCTCATTCTTCATCATCTCTAATCACTCATTCATTGACCTTCACCATCCCTCATCATCCCTAATCACTCCCTCATTGACCCTCACCATCCTCATCATCCCTAATCCCTCTTTCATCATCCCTTATCATACCTAATCACTCCCTCATCCTCAATTACCCTCACCATTTCTCATAAATGGTAACATAACCTTATAGTCACTTTTTAGGTTTTTGTGCCTTCCAGATTTCTTACTAGCATTTCTAGGAGTCCTAGGTTTGTCAAAATTTAAGTTTAGAAGCCACTCAATTTTCCTTCTAGCCAAAGTGGTATGATTGGAGTAGTATATATCACATTGATGACTTGCACACATCAAATGACCACTTTATATGCATTTCATTTGTTCATTGTCCCTCCCTCATCCCTAATCACTTTTTACTCATTCATTATCACCCCTAATCACTCTCTCATTATTCCTCATTAACCCTAATCACTTCCTCATTTACCCTCACCATTCTACATCATATGTAATAAGGCCCTAATCATCCATACTCACTCCCTCATTGACCATCATATTGGATTTGTAATTTTCTCTATATGTCATTGACTGTATGTTCATAGTAGACTAGATTGCCAAATAGATAGATAGGCAGTCACCAATCTAATAAAGTGTGTTCTAATATGGTAGTTGTTGGATTGTGTTTCCCAACCCAACTTGATTTATACCTAACTTGATATATACCCAGCTTAATATATTAATGGAATGAAGTGTATATTCCATAATCTAATGTATCACGGAGGGGCTATTTAGAGCTTGTAAATGACCTAGTGGGCCCTAAATGCCAAAATGGGGCCCTTTTTTGCTTTGAGTATGCTTGAATCATACAAATATACATCAAATAGGGTGAGTCATAATATATTTCATTCTATAGGGTGATTCATAATCTCATATCAACAACCTTGTCTTTTAATGTTTCTATAACTTGTGATTTTGGGTCATTCCTCTCTTTTTTGACATTTCTCAAAGCCATGTTTATAAATAGTTGTTCATTACCCATCTATATATGGTTGGGGGGAATCATATTTTCTCTCACAATAATCTTGCCTTACATTCAATGTTTTATCTGCACATTTTTCTAAGAAATTATTATCATTACCAATGTTATGTTATTCAAATTTTCATTTTCTCATATTCATAACCAACTTTGATAACAAATGATGTAGACATGAATCAGGGGGTCAAGTTAATGGTCACCCTATTCCCAAACATAGACTCAACATTGTTTCATGAACACACTCTTAGTCACAACACATTCAAACATGAATCTAAATATCAGGATTGATTCAATTTAAATGATAATGTTATAAATATTAAACACACACATACTTCAATCATTCCTGTTGCATTAAAACTTAAATAATAAAATAATAATGACAATATTTTAATGGAATATACTAAGCCTTCCTCTCCTCTTAGCTCCTTATTAAAAAACACTCTACTCATTTTTTGTTATTGTTATTACATGAAGAATAACACACATTAAAATATTATAATAGAACTGACACAACACTCTCCACTCTCAGTTCATGATAATAGTCATTATGTTCTTCTTTTAGATGGACTCTTTTCCAACCACACTCTCTCCTTTATGATTTCTCTTCTTGAAGAACTAAATCCTCTAAGTTTCTCTCTATTATTCCTTGAAGATACTCTAAAGTAGTTGACTCGTATATTTTATAAATTCATCTAACTCTTGGAGTGCCTCTTCGAACTCCCAAGCATCTTGAAAATGGTCAGCATTAACAAACAAATAATTTTAGGCCATTAGTCTATTTTTGTATTCACTATAGGTATAATTACTATTTAATACATCTAGTGATAATTATAAAACCACCTTGGTATTTGAAAAAATACCACTTAGTGCACATTGCTTAGCTATAAAACCACCTTGATGATTTCAAAATAACCATGTAAGCTTGTAAAATTTCCCTAATAGTTTTGTCACTATTCAACCCTAAAAATTTTGAATGCCATATCTATTGCATATAAACTCAAAATGAGGTGACCTTTCTTTAAAGTGCAAATTTTTTTGAGGTGAATCATAATGTTCAATATAATTATGATTTTTTTAATTTTTATGTTATATGATATATTTTTTTTCTACACCAAAACCTATCACTTTTAGGTCTTCAATGGGTGCAACCACTTCTTGAATGTCACTAAAAGTTGAATAACTAAACAAACTCAATGGGAGGCTTGTTTTTAATTGAAAATGATCCTCATTGATGTTATTGATTCTCTTAAAATTGTAAATTAAAACATTCTCTACATTTTTCATAGCAAGTTTTTCATGGATAAAGTACAACATTCATCCTACCTAAAAAATTAAAGTCAATGGTTGATTTTTTAAAAAGTGTGTGCTTTGGGAGAAAGCTCTTCAAAATATAGAACAATGTGGACAAGAAAATGTTTTGGTGGCATCATTTATTATGTATGTTTCTCTTTGTACTACTTTAGGATGTATCGAAAACTCTAGTTGCAATATTATGTTTAAATATTTCCATTTACATCCCATATGCACTATTTATATCAATCAAAAGCATAGAATACCTATAATATTGACTTGAAATTGAAAGGGATTCTTATGAATGTAATTTCACATGATTAAGATAGTAATATAGTATTTTTATTCTTAGGTGATCTATATGTTTGGTATTTAGGTCCTAACTGTGCTAAACCAAATTGACATTGCAAAAAAAATAGAATTTTTTATTTACCAATATAAAATTATTGTCAAAATATTTCCCCTAGTTTTGTTGACTCAAAGTTAATCATGCTCAGAATATGAATTCCAATTGATTAGATCTCTATCAACCTTTTTGACCTATGTTCTTTCTATGTCGAATGTAGTATGATAATAACCATATAACAATTATTGTGATGTTGCATGTGTACTAAATAAAGCCATGTGGTAGAAATACCTAACTCAATTATGGGTTCTGATTGTTTTGTCTTTAATTTAGAAAAAATGAACAAAGTAATAACCCTCTCTATTTTATCAATAGAATGTGCATGAATGATATAATTTCTAAGTAGAACAACATTATCGATAAAACCCACTTTTAGACCATAAATGGGGGAAATATAAGGAATATATTTAGCAAAATGGTTTGGTGTTTATATTGATAATGATTATCATATTATTTTAATCTCACCATCCCTCATCAACTCTAATCACTCCCTCATTGACCCTCACCATCCTTCATCATACCTAGTCACTCTATCATCCCTCATCATCCATAATCACTCCCTCCTCATCCCTAATAATCCCTAATCCTCCCTCCTCATACATCATTGTCCATAATCACTCCCTCATGGAACCTCAGCATCCTTAATCACACCCTCATCATCCCTAATCACTCCCTCATTGACTCTCACCATACCTGATCATCCCTAATCAATCCTTCATTATCCCTCATCATCTCTAATCACTCCCCCCTTATAATCCCTAATCACTCATTCCTCATCCTCATTGATCTTCACCATCCTCCATCACTCCTAATCACTCCCTCATCATCCTGAATCACTCCCTTCTTTACCCTCACTATCTCTCAGCATACCTAATCACACCTTGATCATCCCTAACCACTCCCTCATTAACCCTAAAAATACTTCATCATCCCTAATCACTCCTTCATTACCCCTCATTATCCCTAATCACTCCCCCCTTGTCCCTCATAATCCATAATCACTACCTCTTCATCCTCATTAACCTTCACCATCCATCATCATCACTAATTACTCCTTAATCATCCATAATCATTCCCTCATTGAACCTCACTATTTATCATCATCCCTAATTACTACCTCATTACCCCTCATCATCTCTACTCACTCCCTCCTCCTCCCTCCTCATCCCAAATCACTCCATCCAATATATTGATGGTGGGTGCAGTAGCTTCCCTCTTGTACCAGATTAGATTATGTTTCAATTCCAAATTTTATTCACTCAAATAAGGCCCAAGGAAACTCTTATTTCATTCATATTATTTCACTCAAAAAAGGAACTCGTAGATAACATGTGATTGTCTAAGGTGTAATAGATTTCTGCTTATGCCAAATCAAGCTAGGTATAGATTAAGTTGGGTTGGGAAACACACTCTATAAAATTGGTGACCACCTATATATATATATATATATATATATATATCTATTTTACTATGGATATACTCTCAATGGCACACAGATAAAATGAGAAGTCAACTTTGGGGTGGGGATTGAAATTATCAGTTAGTCTCCAATCGCCATTATATATAGATATAAATTTTAGATTCTCAACTCTAAGATTGGGATACCTAAATGCCCAAATCCCAATATGTGTGTGTGTGTGTAATACAATTTCATCCCACCCTTTGATCAATTTCATAACTATTTATTCTAGTCTAAGGCTTTGGATACACACTCTCTCCATGGTATAAGTGTGAATCACCATATAGATCTTTGAATCCGACCAGATAATCAAACAATATCTCTGAGTTCCTTATTTATGTGAAATAATATGAGTGAAATAAGAGTTTATTTAGGCCTTATTTGAGTGATTAAAATTTGGAATTAGAACATAAGATAATCAAGTACAAGCAGGAAGCTACTACACCCACCATCAAGGTATTGGAGGTAGTGATTAAGGATGAAGAGGTGATGTATGAGAATCCATGGTCTTAAAAAATCTTGCATTTCAAAACATAGAGTGCATTCTTATTTTCATTGTTTGATTATTTGTCTTAGTTTTGGTGTACTTTATTGGGGGAGGTTGCTTCCTCGATGTCCATGTTGGCCATTCTCCTTGTGGTTTATCCATGTGGGTGCTTGAAAATTTGGATTTAAACATTCATTCATGTATATTTATGTTTTTCAGTGATTGATGTAAGCTTAATTCCATACTAAGCCTTGAACATACTAAGTTTTTTCACATAGTGGTATGTAGTAAGGTAAGCCATGACTGGGTCATGAAGAATCAACATGGTATTTGACTATGTTTTTTGAAGTTTATAAGCCTAAAAATGTCTTATGTGTATACAAGTTTTTGGATAATGGTAAATTAGCTATGTAAATCCTGATGGAGTTATGAAAAAGGTAAATGTTTTGATGCAGTGTTATGCATTATCTATAATCAACTAGGTCTCATGCTTATTCACATTGGTTCTTAGCACCCAGATGAAACCCAATAGGTCTACATTGTTTATAATACTTAAAATCCTAATTTTGTCTTCTAGTGAAATACATATTGATTGTCTTTTATTATGCTCTATGTCAAAGTGGATTTGAACCAATTGTAGGTGAGTAACAGGTTTGGTGTTTTTTATATGTCATGTGGTTTTTTAAAATGCATGTGATGATCTTGAAGCATTGGGAGAAGACAAAGTGATGGGAGGATAATTTGATTAGGCTCCCATTCTCATCCTTAAAAGTAAATAGACATTTCATTGGAGGGGTTAGCTGTTAAAATAGAGGAGAAGACTAGAATTGCATGATATTTTTATTGTCTTCATCTAGGAGGTCTATTAGACTATCATTACAAAGGAAGAGGTCAATGTATGAACTGTAGGATTTTATCTATTATTTTTCTCCATGTTGTGTATGTAAGTGCCATTGATTAAATATAAATTATGTTGTATTAATGTAAGTATTTTGATCTCTATTATGTGAACCTCAACTATTTGACAAAAATTATATGTATATGTTTGTGTTATTGAATCCCTATAATAGAGGATTTAATTTTAGTCCTTAAATGGTCTTCCCATCCTCATGTGTGAACTAGGAGGGGTGAGGAGGGAGTGAGTAAGGATGATGAGGGATTCACTAGGGATGATGGGGGACATTGAGGGTTAATGAGGGAGTGATTAGGGATGATGAAGGAATGATTAGGGATGATGAGGGATGATGAGGGTCAATGAGGGAGTGATTAAGGATGAGAAGGGCTGAGGATGGAGTTATTAAGGATGATAAGGAATTATTAAGCAATGATTAAGGATGATGCAAGATGGTGAGGGTCAACGAGGAAGTGATTAGGGATGGTGAGGGATGAGGAGGGAGTGATTAGGGATGATGAGGAATGGTGAGAGTTAATGAATGAGTGATTAGGGATGATGATAGAGTGATTAGAGATGATGAGGGATGGTAAGGGTAAATGAGGGATCGATTAAGGACAATGTGGAATGAGGAGAGAGTGATGAGAGGTGATGAGAGATAAAGAGAAAGTGATTAGGGATAATGAGGAATGAGGAGATAATGATGAAGGGTGATGAGGGATGAGGATAAAGTGATTAGGGATGAGGGAGGGATGATGAGCAAGTGAAATTAACACAAAGTGGTCATTTAATGTGTGTAGGTCATCAATATGACCTATCATTCCCTAATAATTCCACTTTATCTTGAATTAAAAATGAGTGGTTTATAAAATTCAATTTGAAAAACCTAGGACTCCTAAAAATGCCAACAAGCAATTTGAAAGGTAAAAAAATGTTAAAATGACTATATGTTTACCCAAATTAGACCTTAATTGTACCTCAAAATCCTTAGGTTAAATACTGAGAGCCTAAAAATTCCACATCATAAGACACATAGTTATGAACCAACTCTATCAAATGTAGAGAGATCCTAATTTCTTATATTTACTAAAATAAATTTGAAGACTTAACATTTATTTTAGTAAACCAAACCACCTACCCCTTACTATACCTCTTTTTTGATTCATTTGTACAATGTGAGAGGAATGTGTAGGCATTATAGAATAATGTGTACATGTTCCTTTCACGTATCACAAAATACCCACATGACCCTTATAGTTTTTTTTGCTATATCAACATAAAGTGTATGTGTTATGTATTCATAATTTTATCTTAGGAGTTTGAAGAACATACAAATGTTGATTAGTTACTTTTTAGTTAAAATAATAAAAATACATGCATAACAATACACTATAACTAAACAATCTTGCCTGAGAACTAGAGGAAACATAACATAATGAAGATCACAAAATTGATGGAATTGTCCAAGATCCAATTTATAGAATAGAACACATGAATTGAAAATGCAAATCAAATAGAATTAGAACTCTATTGTTGAGATTGATAACAAAATAGAGTAGAATTACAATAATATTGCATTCATAACTCATTAAAGAATAGCTTATATGAGGGGCATATTTATAGGTACAATGGAGGCATAGAGCTAAGACATTTGACAATGTGAACACAAGATGTTTGCCAAATGGTTTGTGTGATCCATATGTCAATATCAGTGGGTAAGGGTATCTTTATCCATCAATTTGATTACAATTTTACCATGTGCATGTGCAACTTAATTACCTCATTTATGACACCTAAATGACCTCAAAATAACACCTAAGAAAGATAAACACGTGCAGGAATAATCCATAATAATAAATATAAGGAAAATAATATCCTACACTAACACCCCTATTAAGTGTAGCTTAGGTGGGCAAACAAAATTGGGTCCCAAAAACATGGCCTGATGAGGTACCCAGGTACAATTCAACTCTCATAAGGTGGAGGAAAAGGAGAAAACTTGTAGGAAAAAAACTCCCCTCAAAAGAGAGAAAAGAAAAGGAGGACTAGAAGTTCCCCCTGAAGATGATGTTGATGAATCCCATACCTAAATAAGAGCACACAAGTGAATATACTTATTCTCGGTGAAGTGTTTAGTGAAGATATCAGCTATCTGCTTCGTAGTCTGGCAAAATTTGACATCAATGACCTATCCATAAATGAGCTCTTGAATGAAGTACATATGAATCTCGATGTGTTTGGTCCATTGATGTTGGACCAGATTCCTATAGATTTGGATGGTGATTTTGTTATCACAAAATATGTTTACGGGTCGCTTGAACTATATACCAAACTCAGTAAAAATCCCCTGAAGCTAAATAGCTTTAGTAACAACATTGATAGCCCCTCTATATTCAACCTTAGTAGATGATAAAGAAATAGCATTCTAATTCTTGCTAGGCCAACTAATTGGTCCTAAACCAAATGATTCTATATCCTAAAGTGGACTTATCATGTTAAATATCACTAGCCTAGTCTGAATCTGTGTATCCAATCAAGTCAATATCAATGTCTGCTCTATAATGAATCCCAAAACTATGAGTAACCTAGATGTAGTGAAGAATCCATTTGGATACTTTCCAATGTAGCTCATGGGGTGTCTGCATAAACCTAGAGACCATGCCCACTGCATATGAAATATCAAGTATAGTGTGAGTCAGATAGATGAGGCTGCGAACTAGTTGTCAAAACAAGGTAGCATCAACCAACGAAGAAGAACACTTAGCCTCAAGTTTGACTCCAAAAAGAAAGGGAGTCAAAGTTGGCTTACAAGTATCCATGTGAAACCATGTGAGAAAATCAAGTGCATACTTGGATTATGCAATGGTAATACCTGAGTCAAACTATGAAATCTCAATACTAAGGAAGTAATGTAATAAACCCAAGTTAGTCATAGAGAATATATCATGCAGAGCAGTTTTCACTAATGTAATAGAGGATGAATAACTCTCTGTAATCAACAGGTCATCCACATATAGAACCAGAATCAATATTGAATTATCTTTCCACAAGATGTAGACATTCAGATCAAAATTGCATCTAGTGAACCCAACTATGAGAAGAAATGAATCCATCTTGGCATACCAAGCTCAAGGGGCCTGTTTGAGGACATAGATAGATTAATGAAGTTTACACACTAAGGAAAAATCTTCCACAAAACCTTGTGGTTGTTCCATATATATCTCCTCCTCAAGGTCACCATGAAGAAATACACTCTTCACATCCATCTGATGAATATCCCAATGATAAGCTATGGCAATGGAAAGAGTGACTTGAATAGAGTTCATTTTAGTGATTGGAATAAATATTTTAGTATAGTCTATGCTAAAAACTTGTGAAAATCTTTTTGCTACTAATCATGCTTTGAACTTATCCATTGACTGATCTATTGAAAATTTTGTTTGATAGATATACCTACATCAAACAAGTTTCCTTTCCTTGGGAAGCATTACTAGATCCCAAGTGTGATTCCTAAATAAGGAACTATACTCTTCATGCATAGTTTTATCCCACTCAATAATGTCAGATGCCTCATGAAATGATTGTGGATTAGAAGCACAAGCAATGAAAACATGTGAAATACCTTAAAATTATGAATGATTTCACCTGACATCTGATGGATTCCCAACCCAATCACTTGCACTCTATAGAGTCTATCTAGGCTAAAGAGGACCTAAAATTAGAGAATCAAGGGGAGATTCTTAAAATTAAAAAATGTGAATGTGAATGAAATGAGGTGAATCTTTATCACTTTCCTCATCATCTAAATTGTAAGAAGAATCTTCATCAATAGGTATTTGATCTTGATGATTTGAATCATCTAAACTATCATCATATCCCAGAGAGTCCAAAGAGGAGGGAGAAGTGTCGTGTGTTGATTTTGATGGACCCTCTAAAAAGTATACACTCCTCTCATTGAACAACTCATGTGTGGTAGGATTAATAAGCCTATATCCCTTAACACCTTCGACATACCCAACAAATATACAAGTCCTACTTTGATGTTCCATGGCCTTACATTTTTTCTTAGGAATACGGGCCATAGCTAGAGATCTAAATACCCTAAAGTGCTTAAATTTAAGTTTTTGATTTCTCCAAGCTTCAAAAGGAGTGATCCCTTTCAATACTTTATGAGGAACATGATTTTGGATATAGAAAGCATAATTAATGGCTTCTGACCAATATTATGGTGTAAGTGATTTGGATTGTATCATATAGTTTGCCATTTCCTTCAAAGATCTATTCTTAAATTCTGCAACACCATTCTACTTAGGACTATATAGAACCATTAATTTTAGATCAATTCATTCTAAAGTATAGAACTACTCAAAGTGATGATTAACATACTCACCACCATTATCAATGCACAAAATTCTAATGGTTTTCCCTAACTATTTATCAATAAGAGCCTTGAAATCCTTAAAATGGTCAAAGACCTCAGACTTTTTTTGAATAAAATACACCGAAGTATACCTATATAATTCATCTATGAAGGTAAAAATGTACTTAGAATTTTTGAATGAAGGCTTTGGAAGGTCCAAAAACATCACTATGAATTAGCTTCAAAATTTTAGTGGCTCTCCATGATTTGCTTTTGTCATATTTATCTTCAGGATGTTTACCAAGCATGCAACCTTCAAAAACACCATCAAAAAAATGAACATGAGGTAACCCTACTACCATATCTTGTTGACTAAGTTATTCTAAGTAGCGATATTTTAGATGGCCAAATTGCTCATGCCATAGTTTGCTCACTCCATTAGAATGAGTGAGTAATGCAGTAGAAGGGTAATCAAGAGCAAAATTTGAGAAGGTGTACAAACTTGATTAGTGATTTGCTTTCCCAATGTCCACTTTAGTATTACTATGTAGCTCCTTAATGATAATAGAATTTGGATTAAATTCAACTTTCTTACCTAATCCAATGTGGATGATTTGATAAATAGATAGAAGATTAGTTGACAGTGATGGAACACATAAGATATTTTAAATTGTTCCATCATTAACTTCAAAAGATACTCTCCCACAAAATTAAATAGAATTATCATCACCTATTAGAATAAATGGCATAGAACATGTCTCTAAGGAAGAAAACAAGTCTCGTGAAGAATCCATGTGATGTGAGGCACCAAAATCAATCACCCATGTGGATGGCTAAGATGTTACTACAATAAGGGCCTTGCCCTTACCTTTCCCCTTACTAATTTATTTTTCCTTAGAAGACTCTTATGTTGATGAGGTTGATTTGACTGTATCAAGGACATTGATGTCATTTTTCTCAAGCATCTTTGTTAAATGATCAATCTATTTTATAATACATTTTATTTCATCATGCCTAGTTCTCTTACAATAGGCACATGTGATCCTCTCTTTCTTGGATTTCCTACCTGAAGAGGAGGACTCATATGATAATTTTGTCTTAGTATCTAATTTTTTACCTTTTTCTTGCTCTTGGTCCTTCTTGTTTTGTTTCTTCTCCTTATTTATTGAAGTCTTCAGTTTGTCATGACTCAACAAAGCATGTGATTTGGAAGACTTCAATGTACCCATTTAGATGAGTTTGTCTTGCTCCCTAGTTAATTATTTGGAAAAACCATCTAAGGATGGCATACTCCATGTAGGTCCTAGGCACTTTTCAAAGAATAAAAGGTAGAGACAAAAACTGAGTAGTCAGAACCTAACTTGGAAAGAATAAAGAAGATCAATTTTTCATCTTTTTTCTCTATACCACACAATTTTAATTGTAACCTAAGTGATTTAATTTTGGTGAAAAAGTCTTCTATAGTGTCAAAATTGTTTGGACTCAAACTAATGAGCTCATTCTCTATCTCATGACCTCTCATTACATCTTACTTCCCAAAGAGTTGTTTCAAAGTGTTTCAAATCTCATGTGGTGATTTAGTAGATTCAATGTGAAAGAGTAAGTTAGGAGAAATAGACAAACACAAAATACCATATGCTTCATCACACCAATTATACCACTTAATTTTATCTACACCAAATTTTGGTTCAATTTCCATATTCATGGTTATCCTATGTAAACCTCTGCTTCTTAGAAAAATTTGCACTTTAGATTTTCAGTCATGATAATTGAATAGAGTGAGAAGTGGAACCAAATTGTGATCCATGATGCACTGCAAGAAGAAAATGAATGAGCAATAGATAAGGCAAGGCACTCAACAACCTTCTCTGAAACTATAAAAAAGAACCCCCCAAATTATAGAGATTTGGCACTTTATGTTTTAGTGCATATATAATCAGCACTTTAGTGTACATACAATTGGCACATTATGTTTTAGTGTGTATACAATCAACACTTTAGTGCATATAAAATGGGCACTACATTTTTGCATAATAAATCCCAACAAATCTTTAAGATATCGCGCAGGGGCCAAAGACAGCCATAAACACGAGTATAGAGTTGATTCATGAAGATTCAACTCATGTAATAAGGATAGATTATGCATATAATGAAAATAAGATACTACACAATATATCTACACTCAGATACAATTAATTGTAGATGTAAATTTACATAATAAACCATAAATATATAATGGATGTTGTCAAAGTGCATGATTTGGTGGAGTGTTCACCATCGTGCAATACACACAACAACAAGATGACTATATGAGGTTGTTGAATGCATAATATAGTGTAGTATTTAATATCATTTAATACACACAACAAAAAAATGGTTGGTGTAAAAATGAGTGAAATCTTTGCATTAAAGTCATAAACAACAATGCACACTCATAAAAAATGGATGTTGGACTCAGTTGAGAATCATCCATAAATAAGCAATATGTGCAATGATTACATAAGTGATAGTGTAAGATCACAAAAAATGGATGTTGGATCAACCAAAAAAAATGTCCATGAGGAAAACAAGAATGTTAAATTATGAGTTAACCAAAAGAGAGGAGAAATTTTGTTTTGCTTGTGAAGGGGTTTGACCGCCTGCCAAAACCGAACCTCACCCTTCATGAAATAAAAGGAATATTAAAAAATAATGAAAAACAAACTCCTTAAAATATGATTTACCATAATAATATTTTTTTTATAAAAACAATTAAAAAAAACTCCTTAACTTCATCATCAAAAATGTAATTTTTGTAATTTTATGAATAGTATCATAGTTAGTAAAACTACAATAACTTTTTCAATTATTATCTAAATTATAAATTTAAAAATGATATAGAAAGAGGAAATAAAGGCGCATAGAACCCATAATTTTTTTTGAGTGGTTATTTACCATTTAATCACAATTAAAAAAATACCAGACATTTTTCTCAGAAAAATGGATTTGCAAAACAACTTGTAAATCTTGCCTCCAAAAAATGATTTTGTCTGTTATCCAACTAGCTTGAATCCTCCTTTCAGATCTACAAAAGTTTAATTATATGTCCAATATAATTTAAATAATTTTAAATATTAATGAAGTTCACCAATTAGAGAAGAAAGGATTGTAGATGATACACACAGATCTATAGGTTTCTTCTTTACAATCTTAATTAGAATACAAACTAAAAAAACTACTCAAGATTTCAAGAAATTAACAAAAAAAAGGTGTTATTTACTGGAAAAGAGCTCTGATACCATGACAAAATTGTCCAAGATCCAACTGAGAGAATCGAACACATGAACTATAAATGCAAAACAAATAGAAGCAGAACTCTGTTGTTGAGATTGAAATCAAAATAGAGCAGAATTATAATAATATTGCATTCATAACTCATTAAAAAATATCTTATATGAGAGGTGTATTTATAGGTACAATGGAGGCATAGAGCCAAGATATTTGGCAATGTAAACACAAGACTTTTACCAAATAGTTTATGTGCTCCATATGTCAATATTGGTGGGTAAGGGTATCCTTACCCACCAATTTGACTAAAATTTTTCCATGTGCATGTGAAGCTTAATTAACTCATTTATGACACCTAAGTGACCTCAAAATAACACCTAAGCAAGATAAATACATGTGTAAGAATAATCCATAATAATAAATATAAAGAAAATAATGTCCTACACTAACAAAAATAAGGATAAAAATAACACAAGTATTTTACCTCCTTTATCGAATTTGATGTCCATTTGTTGGCATAAGGATATTAATGCTCGATCTATGACATTAGATACTATTATCAATGCTTCTCCATGGTGGTAACACTTCTCCAATTGTCACTTGTGGCTTTGATTTGTTATTGGCTTGGCTTGGTGTGAAGTTTGGCATAAAATGGATATTACAATAGTAATTTCAATATCTTCTTGAAGGTATTCCTATAGAATAACCTTGCACACAAAATATTGTTGGCATATGGTGTGGTCACTTGTATTTATAGCTCCAATAACTAACTCTATCCCATGGGAGGTTAGGTTAAATTCTAACTTTGATTGAGTCTAAAATAACCTAGGTTGAGTCAAGTTAACTCTCAATTGGGTCAAAATACTCATGAAGTCTTGACACCTTAGTCTTAGATATTTATGAGGCATGACAACTCACATTAGATATTTATGAGGTTTTGACTCATCTTTTTGGAATATTTAGGGATTAATAAATCACGTTATTAGTTCCTTTAATCTTTGACTTTATATTTGGTTTAAAACTCATTCTTAGATAAATGAAATTCATTAATTCAACTTGGAATTTTTAATTAGGAAATTTAAATGAGATTTACTTTGTAGTTAATCTTGCTTAGTATTTTTTAGCTTTTGGCAATTGTTTTAAATGTTTTTTATTAATAGCTCGATAGGCCAAGAACGTCAAATTCCTACGTCATAATTTGATTAGGATTGAAATTGAACTAGGTTATTAGTGCATACAGGGTAATACCTGAAATAATCAATCCTCACCATGTTTATAAGTGATTAAATCCCTTATGCAAATGAATTTGAGCATTCAAGTGATTTTGAAGCTTAAATTGTGTCTTTTGCTAAAAATTGAACTGGATCCCAATTTAGGCATGAAAGTGGTTGAAATTGAGTGTCTACAATAATGCATACATGTTATGGCTCAAAAATATGAACCTAAGTTTAAATAACACCTACACATTATGGCCAGAATGCATACATGGAAGAATCTCATCCTTTCTATATACCCATCGGTATGTGAAAGAGATGTTACCACATGAAAAAGATTCATCCAATCAATGACACATGCTTAAAAATAAATTTGTGTATGTGGGTGTAACTTCCCTATATACTAATTTTTTTTTCAATTTTAGGATTCACACAAAATGATCATGATGAATGGGTAATGAAGGGATGGCTTAATGAAAATTTGTGTACCTTATTTCTCCTCGATGATTTTTAGCTACGATTCATAGATGTCATTATTGTAACAATGTTAGGATTTGTATGCAATAGCTCAAAGTATGATGGTATTACCTATAAACATGAGTTAGAGGCATCACTTGTACCAAATATTATGAGTTATGAAATATGCAGTGTTTTGTATATTTGATGTTTGAATTTGCGAAGAAATTAAAATTTTACAATGTATTTTTCAATTTTTAATATTTTTACAAAAAAATAATTGCAAATATCCCCCCTCTATTTGGAAGTAAAATAATTATTTTCCTAATGTGTTTCAATAAACAAAATGGTTTAAATAGCCCCCCTTTTGCCTTTTTGCCTATTTTTTCATTTTTCATAAATATAAATTTGACTAAAATGAAATATTTGTGATTTAAACTCTAGACCTCCTCTTGACTAATTTTTAGCAAAAAATGAGTTACTAACTCCCCTATGTATAAATTCAAGGTTGTAAAGGACAAAATTGCTATCTAAATGTTAAAAAACAACAAAACCATACCTTTTTTCCATGAGTTTCACCAAAAGTGGTTTCGAGAATTAAGTGTAACAAAGGAAAAGTTGAAAGATGATTTTGAGAATAAAGACGGTGGTTTTGGCATCTTCCTTCAACTTTCATGTTGATTTTGAGTTGGAATCATGTCCTATGTGTTGTGTAGGCCAATCTAACCCCTTGAAAGACTTTTTGGTTGATGAGGATGTTGGAAATATTGTCATTGATGTCAAAGGTCTAGCATTATTGGTGATAAAGGCCCCATTGCATTTAATGGTGTTTGTAATATTCATATCTTGGTTAATGTGTGTTAATATTTATTTAATATTAATGAATATATTTTTGGTTACATATAAGTCAAAACAAGGCCCATGAAGAAGTCAAAGAGTCACGGGGTAAAAGATGAAAGAGGAATGGGTCGCATTTTCTCATAAAGAGTCATCATGAGGAATTTCAAGAGTCACCATGTGAAGACAAAAGAGGGTATGGCATATTTTTCCATGAAGGGACACTTTGAGGAATATGAAAAGTCACCAAGATAAAGACAAAATAGAAAAAGATGTTTTTGCTTATGAAGAGTCACCATATGACTTTTCAAATACAAGGATACGAAGGGTCATGCAAGTTTGGCACCATTTCCATGATGATTGAAGGGTCACAAAGGGTGAATGCCAAAGATCATTTGGAAATCTATAAATAAAGGCTTGAGAAGCCATTTTTATATGCAAGAGAGTGCATGGTTGTATTTATTTTTGAAGAGAGAAAAGCAAGAGATATTATAGAGTTCTATAATTTATTGAGTAAACAACATTGAGAGATAGTTGTGTTTTATACACAAGAGGGGTTGGTGCTCTTGTGGATTGGTGCTCACAAATCTTTACAAGGGGTTGGTGCTCACAAATATTTGTTGTGTTGGTGCTCGACAAAGGGGTTAGAGAACTTGAAAATTAGTGCTTGCAAACTTTATAATTTGAGTTGGTGCTCATTCATATACTTGAGATTGTTCTCCATGATTTTTTTCACTTTGAATTTAAATTTGGTGTCTCTCTCTCTCTTTCTCTTGTGTGGTGCATATTATTGTTTCAATTTTATTACATATCTTAAATGTGTGATTAAGTGGTTAAAGAAAAGGAATTTGATTAAGAAATAAGATATATAATATACTAATTCACCCCCCCCCCTCTGAGTATATTTTGTGCTTAACAATTGGTATCAGAGCAGGTTCCTTTGAAAAGGTTTTACATCTTGAAGGTAGATCAAGAAAACACGATGGATGGATCACATGAAGGTTTTTATACAAATAAGGCATCTTTCTTTGATAGGACAAATTATGCTTTTTGGAGCATAAGGATGAAGACTTATTTGATGGCTATTGGATTCGACATATGGCAAGTAGTGGTGAAGGAATATGAAGAGCCATAAACACTTGTAACTACTCTGATAGAAAAGAAGGCAAGTGAAAATAATGCTAAAGCTTTGAATGCTATTTTATGTGGTTTATGTGAATCAAAATTTGTTAAAGTTATGCAATTTAAATCTACTCATGAAACTTGGGTAAAACTTGAGAATATTTACAAAGGTGATATAAAAGTTCAGCAAGCTAAGCTTCAGACCTTCAAAAGACAATTTGAGAGTTTGAAGATGGAAGAGGAAGAAAATATAGCAAGGTATCTTTTGTAGGTTGATCAAATAGTTAATCAGATTCAAGGTCTTGGAGAAACGTTAGAAGAATTAATTATGGTTCAAATTTTTTTGAGATCTCTACCATTGAGATATGATGCAAAAGTTTTTTCACTTGAAGAGATGAATAATTTAGCCAATCTAAAGATGGATGAGCTACATGGTATTCTTACAGCATATGAGATGCGGATCGAACAAGAAAAACCCTCAAAGAGAGAAGTTGCTTTCAAGATATCAAAGAAAGAGAAAGCTAAGATTCAAGAATCAAGTGGTAGTTCTAGTGATGATGATGAAGATGATAATGGAGATCTATTCATTTGTAAGCCAAAAAAGGGCACAGGTAAATATCAAGGAAAATTACCTTTAAAATGTTTTAATTATGGAAAGATTAGACATTTTGTAGCTAAGTGCCCAAATAAGGGTAATGGTGACAATGAAGAAGGAAAGTCTACATACAAGAATAATTTCAAAGGAAAATTCACGAAGGGATTTGAGAAGAAGATTTTGTATTCTAAAGATCCTAGCTCAGTCGAAGCTAGTGGAGTCAGTGATTCAGAAGAAGAAGATATTTGATTCATGGCCATACATAAAGATGCCTCCACAATCAAAAGTACAGATGATCAAGAAGAACAGGATGAAGCCAAAGTGAATCTAGAAGGAGAACTCATTTGTGCCTTAGAAGATTTAAAAGATCTTGAAAAGAAGAATCAAATATTAAAGCTCTAGATCAAGAAAAATGAAAAGGAGTAAAAGGAAATAATTGAAGATCTACAAGCACACTTTGAAGAAGCCAAGAAGAATGAAGAAGATCTAATGGCACAGTTGAAAATAGTAAGTAAAGAATGTGAAAAGTATGTTATTGAAATTGATTCTTTAAAAGTAGATCTTGAGAAAATAAATAAAGTAATCAATGATAGAGCAGCCAATGATTAAAAGTTTGAGAATAGCACTAATATGTTAAATAAGATATTAGAAAATCAAATATCAATGTCAGATAAGATAAGTATTGGATTTGAAAAAGAGAAAGGAGAGGCCACTACTTTCATAGATAAGGAAAAAGGAAAGAGATATGTTGAAGTTCTTACAAAAGAAGAAATAAAAAGGGAAGAAGTTAAGAATATAAAGGTCATCTCAAACAAAGAAGGCTAGAGGGAACAGAGCTACAAAAAGCAATCAGGTCAGAGACAATTAGGTCAGAGATACATAAATAAGTTCTATTTTTATGGTTACTATTTTTATTTTAATGGATATGGTCATAAGAAAATAGAATGTCAAAAAAGGGCTAACAATTTTAGAATAAGGAGAAGGAAAGTCATGCATAGTCAATCAGAAGCCACAACTCTTTTGATCCTCTATCAGGCTTTAATGAAGAGGCCATAATATGTTACAAGTGCAACAAATTTAGACACATAGTTTGGCATTGTAGAAGTGTGTTCGAGTCAATAAAAAAGGACTAAAGTTTCAAGGCTCCATCCATCAAGAAGAAAGTTTAGACATGTTCATGGCAGAATAAACAACTTGAAAAATCTATGTTGGTATAGACAACTTTGCATGTAAGAAATGAAGAAAAGCCATGGTTCATTGATAGTGGATGTTTGAGGCACATGACAAGAGACAAAAGCAAGTTCATAACCTTGAAGAAGATCAATGGTGACATAGTGAAATTCATAGATAATACTACTGCCAAAATTACTGGAAAAGGTACACTAAGTTTAGATAATGGTAGAACTAACATTGAAAATGTTTTGTATGTAGAAGGTCTTAAGTATAATCTTTTGAGTATAAGTCAAATGTGTGATTAGGGGAACACACTAAAGTTTTATGTAGAAGGTTGTGAAATTAAGAGAAAATATTCAGATGTGTTAATTAAAGATGCTCAGAGGATAGGCAATAACTTGTATATGTTATCAGACATCAAAGGTCAAAGATGTTGTTTGAGTCAGATTGAAGAAAGTTGGATATGGCACAGGAGAATGGGGCACATAAATTTTGACAATCTTGTCAACATTAGCAAGAAACAAGTAGTCAGAAATCTTCTAAAGATTACAAAGCCATCTGACATGCTTTGTGAAGCTTGTCATCATGGGAAGTAGGCTAGAAGATGGTTCAAAACAAAATAGTACCCAACCACTTAGATGTTAGAGCTTGTTCACACTGATCTATGTGGACCTATGAGAACTCAAAGTACTTAAGATGAAAAATATTTCATGTTGTTTATTGATGATTTTCACGTATGACTTGGGTAATATTTTTAAATAAAAAATCAGAAGCTTTCAGACATTTCAAAGCATTCAAAGCATTAGTTAAGAATGAAATCAGTTTGAATATTAAGTGTCTAAGATCAGATCGAGTAGGAGAATTCATGTCAGATCAGTTTATTGAGTTTTGTGGATACCATAGAATAAAGAGACATTATTCATCAGTAAGAACTCCATATCAAAATGGAGTAGTTGAATGGAGAAACAAAATAGTTCAAGAGATGGTGAGAACAATGCTAAATGAATCCAAGATACCAGATAAATATTGGAGAGAAGCAGTTGCTATAGTAGTGCATATTCAGAATAGAGTATTATTGAGAGTCAATAGTGATAAGACACCTTATGAGCTATGGAAAAACAAACCACCAATAGTTGATTATTTTAGAGTTTTTGGTAGCAGATGCTTCATAAATAAAACCGATGAAAAACATGGGAAGTTTGAATCCAGGGCAGATGAAGGTATATTTTTTGGTTATTCTTGCAAAAGTAAAGCTTATAAATGTTATAACAAAAGAACCAAGAAAATTGTTGAAAGTACAAGTGCCAGGATAGAATAAGATGGAACACAAAGAATCAATGATCCAGTAGACATTCCTGAAATCATTGAAGAGAAATATTTTAAAGAATTAGATGAAAATGAGAAGAAGGAGAAAAAAGACGCCAAAACTCCATCCAAATATGTTCAGATAAATTATAATGAAAGTGACATCATTAGGGACATAAATGAAGGAATTCATACTAGAAGAATGATGGTAAGTGAATCTGAGCAAGTTAATTTCTCTTTGCTATCCAAAATTCAGCCTAGAACTTTTTTAGAAGCTAGACATGATAAGCATTGGGTTAAGGCTATGGATGAAGAATTAAATCAGATAAAAAATAATGATACTTGGGAATTAGTGCCTAGACCAAAAGATCATGATGTGATAGGAACAAAATGGGATTATAAAAATAAGTTGAATGAAAATGGAGAAGTGACCAGGAGTAAAGCAAGATTAGTATGTAAAGGATATGTTCAAATTGAGGGAATAGATTTTGTAGAAAATTTTGCACTAGTGGCAAGGTTAGAGGCTATTAGAATGTTTTTTGCATATGTAGTGTTTAAAAATTTCAAAGTGTTTCAGATAGATGTCAAATTTGCCTTCCTAAATGGGAATATAGAAGAAGAAGTCTACATTGAGCAACTAGAGGGATTTATTCTCTCAAATATTAGTAGCCATGTATGCAGATTGAAGAAAGCATTATATGGATTGAAACAAGCTCCTAGAGCTTGGTATGCAAGACTTGATAAGTACTTACAGGATCAAGGTTTCAAGAGAGGATTTGTTGATAGTAATCTCTACATCAAAACAAAAGGTGAGCATCAATTGATTGGTGTGGTATATGTTGATGACATCATTTTTGGAGGAAACATTGAAAAGATGACACAATAATTTTTGGATAAAATGCAAAAAGAATTTGAGATGTCTATGATTGGATAATTGTCATTTTTTTAAAGTTTCAAATATTTCAGTCAGATAAAAGAATTTTTATATCTCAAAGTAAATATGCTAAGGAAATGTTGAAGAAATTTGGTTTTGAGGATTGTGCTCCAATTGGCACACCAATATGTAAAAAAAATAAAGTGAGCAAGGATGAAGATTCACCTGATGCAGATCAATATTTGTAGAGATCTATGATTGGTAGTCTTTTATATTTGATAGCATCAAGGCCAGACATCATGCATGTATTAGGTATGGTTGCAAGATATTAGTCAGCTCTAAAAGATAGTCATGTTCAGTTGGTGAAGAGAATATTCAAATATATCAAGGGGACATTGGATTATGGATTGTGGTATCTCACAGGCAAAGATTTCACTTTGGTTGCTTATATAGATTTAGATTGGGCAGGGTGCTTGGATGATAGAAAGAGCACAAGTGGAAGAGCTTTCTTCCTTGGTGATAGCTTAGTATCATGGCTAAGCAAGAAGTAGAATTCAGTATCACTCTCTACAGCTAAAGCATAATATATTGCAGCGGTATTATGTTGTACTCAAGTGCCTTAGATGAAACAAACTTTGGAAGATATCAAGGTAAAATATGATGAACCTATTTCTATTTTTTGTGACAACATAAGTGTTATTAATATTTAAAAAAATCTAGTGATGCATTCAAGAACAAAACATATTCCCATTAGATATCACTTATTGAGAGAGCAAGTTGCAGATCAACAGGTTAAGATGGAGTATATCAATACTACAGAGCAGATTGTAGATATTTTCACAAAGGCACTACCAAAAGACATATTTGAGTATCTGTGGGAGAAGTTGGGAGTAATTTTTTTTACTTCCTGCCATTGAGGTTCAGCATCAGTTGAGGGGGAACTAAGTGTTAGCTCCAAGTAGGCCCTTTTTCATTGATGTCAAATGGAAAGAATAATAGGTACAGGTACATGTATAGGTATAGGTACAAATAATAGGTATAAGTTGCTTTAGTAAGGGGGAGTTATTGTATGTTTTTCAGATGGTAATATGTGTAGGTTTTAGGATGTGGCAGTTTCAGTTTGAGGTTGCCATCAATGACAAAGGGGGTGATTGTTGGAAATATTGTCATTGATGTCAAAGGTCTAGCATTATTAGTGATAAAGGTCTCATTGCATTTAATGGTGTTTTTAATATTCATATATTGGCTATAAGTCAAAAGAGGGCCCATGGAGAAGTCAAAGAGTCACGAGATAAAAGATGAAAGAGGAATGGGACGTATTTTCTCATGAAGAGTCATCTTGAGGAATTCCAAGAATCACCATGTGAAGACAAAAGAGGGTATGGCATATTTTTCCATGAAGGGACACTTTGAGGAATACGAAAAGTCACCAAGATAAAGACAAAAGAGGAAAGGATGCTTTTGCTTATGAGGAGTCACCATATGACTTTTTACATGTAAGGATATGAAGGGTCATGCAAGTTTGGCACCATTTTTCATGAAGATTGAAGGGTCACAAAGGGTGAATGGCAAAGGTCATTTGGAAAGCTATAAATAAAGGCTTGAGAAGCCATTTGTTAAATGAAAGAGAGTGCATGGTTTGTATTTTTTTTTAAAGAGAGAAAAACAAGAGATATTGTAGAGTTCTTTCTTTTGTTGAGTAAGCAACATTGAGAGATAGTTGTGTTTTATACACAAGAGGGGTTGGTGCTCACAAATATTTGCAAGGGGTTGATGCTCCTGTGGGTTGGTGCTCTTGCAAGTTGGTGCTTGCGAACTTTGTAATTTGAGTTGGTGCTCATTCATATACTTGAGATTGTTCTCTGTGGTTTTTTCCACTTTGGGTTTCCACGTAAAAATTTGGTCTCTCTCTCTCGTGTGGTGCATATTATTGTTTTAGTTTTATTACATATCTTGAATGTGTGGTTAAGTGGTTAAAGAAAAGGAATTTGATTAAGAAATAAGATATATAATACTGATTCACACCCCCCCCCTCTCAGTATATTTCATGCTTAATAGAGGATATTGGTTTTGAGGATCAAGAAGGTGGATTTTTAAGTTGAGAAGTGGAATTGAATGGATAATGATGCCAAAACTGATTGTTAATCAACAAACTTATAATATGGTGCCCATGCATGCAACTATGACACCAAAGGAGGATTGATTAATGTCTGAAGGTATTCTTTTTCACCTTAAAACACAAGTCTTGGAGACAAAATGCAGTTGGTCATTTAAAACACTGTTCCAACTCAGATGAACACTTCCCCTGTAATGTAATATTTAAATCCAATGCAAATATGAATGGACAACATTGTTAAATGATGCCACACTCCTCAGAATATGTTGATCTAATTCAAATGTCATCCAAATATGCAAATCAATTATGAGTTAACTGAGTTTGAAAGAATGCTTAAGAGGGAGAGTGTGTGCATGATGTCCTCTATTTTCTTTTCATGCTACAATCTTCACCCAAGTTCAGAGTGCACGAGCTCTGATACCAAATGATAAAAACACATGATTAATAAGTTGCGACAAACACCAAATATGATCATATTATTATTGTAAACCAAGCTACAATATTTATAGATATTGAACAGTTATTTACGAGTGAGTTACAACTCCATATGAGGTCCACAATGGCAAAAATCACTATGACTAAAATTAATTACAGAAAACTATCTGAATACAACCGGATCACTCAACAACTAATCTGAGATGAACTACAACTAACTAGCACACTAAACACAAGCAATTTATTGAGCAAAATAATGAATTAATCTACTTAATTAATAAATTAATCTAATTCTATCAATACTATCGATTGTACATGTAACAATAAATATTCTTATTATACGAAATTTCAAATTTCGTAATAATTTTATTGATCTACTCAATAAAATAAAATTATTAAAAAAATAATTGAAAAACACTAACCACTTAAATCCCAATACAAACTTGTAAAAAATAATTGTAAAAATGCACTTTTATAAATAGATAAAACCAATTACCCAATATCATCCAAGACACCTAACCAACAATAGAAGTTCTCTTAAGAATAATATATTTGTTATTATTCTATGCAATATTTAATCAATTGCATTATAAGAATTAAAATGAAAATATAAGTTATTACCACTAATTTTACCGTCACTTGTTGTATCATTGGGCACATACTCTCTTTGGACGTTAATTCTTATCCAACTAAATGAAATGCATGATTTTTTTCCTTCTTATAACGGTTTGAAAAAAATAAAAGCATCTTTATCATTCAAATGGGAGGCGCCAATATAATCCGCCGCACGTGGGAGGCGCCAATATAATCCACCGCACGTGGGAGGGCGTCAATATAATACGCCGCACGTGGCATTTTGAGTATCTTGATGACATGGGTTATTGCCACCTAACACGAGGGGGTCGTTTATCATTAGTTGGGATTTTGTCAAAGTTGTTTCCTTGTTATAGAAGAATCAATCCTTTGTATGTCTTGGGTATTTGGTAGTATTATGCAGAGTTTTTTTTAATTGTATATACGTTTTTAAAAGGTTAATAATATTTTTTCAAAAAGTATGTTTAGGGAGATAGAGGGAATGGTTGAATATATATGCATATTGTTTGTAAAAAATCGAAATAGATAAAAAAAGGTATGTATCTCTTTCTTTTTTCGAATTTGTTAGGACTCTATCGATAGTGATTGGATTTTCTCTTCTTAAAAATAAGAAGAATCAATCCCTAACACATCTTAACTATTTGAGATCTAAAGTAACTAATGGGATAAAAATTGCCCTATAATAAAAAGTCTATTGTATAAACTCCTTCAAAAACCCAATAAAACCTTTAAGTTTATCCCCTTTCATAATTAAACGGGATGGAATTTTAAATGAATATGGTATCTTTTATATCTTTATAAAATTATTTTTTATTTATAATTATTAAAAATAAATACTATATATAAAATTAATAAAACTGTTGATTCTCTTTTCTTCAGAAAAAAGAATAGAATTTTAAATGAATTTAATACACCCTTGTATCTTCATATATAGATATACATATACATATACACATACATACATACATACATACATATAAATATAAGATAACAAACACCAACAAATAATTTCATTTATTGTATTTTTCAAAAAAATAATAATAATAATAATTGAAATTTTAATGGCTAATTAACTAATTATTTTGATTTAAAGTTGTTTTTTTTTTTTTTTTTTTTTTTTTAAATTAAATTTATTTTATATATATTTTTTCAAAAGATATGAACTAAGTTATGTGCAATATGTTTTAAGTGCCACTAAAAACTTAAAATATAAATAATATATGTTTAAAAAATAATATCATTGACAATATTTTCTTACTATATAATATTTTAAAAATAATATTATCGACATTATTGATTGTAGATGTTATGATCGAATCTATATTGTGATGGTTTGAAATATTGATAACAATATAGATTCGATCATAACATTTTCAATTAGTGATGTCAATTCTAATTACTATGAATTCTCAGCTAATAACTCAATAATACTATTGATAATATTTTCTATTTTAAGAAACAATATGACTCTTATACTTGGTTCAGAGAATCTATACCTGAAATTTATGATTGACTCATTAATATGTTTCTCGTATGCAATTTGCTTTAAACTTCCATGACCATCGAGTATCAAATTATCAATATGATTATCATACACATCACATAAGTGTCATATATGGATAAATAGATTACAATAAAATTATCGCAAAACATGTAAAAATATTAATAAAATTCTAATCAATAGATTTCAAAATTGGATAATGGTTTTTATGTAAGGTTTAAAGGTATATCTTGAATCTCACGAGATTTAGTGGCAACCTTTAAAATGTAATTGTTAAAATGTGTTTGTGGAAGTCATAGAGACCTCACCTAAAAAATTACTAACAAACAAAGAAGGCTCCCATGAATACTATTTCCTCTCCAATTAATCAAGCTTTGGCAAGCAACAGAAAAAATACTAATTTGATGGTTGCGCTCACTTTGTTTGGATCTCCAATAATCTCATTTATTTTTTTATATTGCAACACCAATGATCTTTAAAAACATATTTATTCTCCTTACCCTAGGTTATCAATAATTCCTAAAACTTAAGAAAAATAATGTGTTTTTTGACCCGTGATGAAGGTTAGTTGGGGTTTTAAGCATCATCTACTTATACAGCCCCTAGACAGTAATAATATTGAAAACAATAAATTGCATAATTTGAAACAATTCTAGTATCATATAAAACCTTGGTGGTGTGTGATGTGTTTCCTTTATCCTTTGAATTATTGATATAACATGAACTTGTGTGACAATGATAAATGTTCTACTGATTGTTTGCTTTCACTATAATACTTCTAATTTCACAATAAATTATTTATGGAATTGTCAATGTGCTTCTTCATAAGCGAGCTATATACTTATGTATTTAGAGCATATTCTTGTTATATAAAAGGCATAATATATTAATTCAAAGTTCATAGTGATTTCATTATTCCACTACAAAGATTTATTTGTACCACACAAAATCTCCAATGTCTAAAGTGTATCATAATGAGTTTAGCAAAATTATGTGCCATAGATGTCATTGTCTAGATTTTGATTTATCTTTAAAACATGGGTTATTGACATCTAGCATGAGGGGGTTGTATATCTCTTCCCTTTCCTAACTCCATTGGGATTGTGTCAAAGTTGACTAGTTTTTCTTTTGTCAGAAATAAAGAAGAATCAATCCCTTGCACATTTTGGATATTTGACATTGTCATGTAAATATTTATCTATTGTAAGAATGCTTGAAAAAGGTCAATAATGATTTGTTTAGAGCAATTCATTTTCTTTTTGATTAAAAAGATTGAATTTTATATTAGTAATTATTTCAGAAGATGCATCGAGCACGCCAATAGAAAATAATTGAACATAGATGTATAGAAAATAAATTTTGATGAAGAATCAATATAAATACATTGTTTGTAAATAATCAAAATAGATAAATGATATATTTCTTCCCTTTTCTCGGACTTATTGAAACTTTGTTGAAAGTGACTAAATATTCTCTTAACAAAATTAAGAAGAATCAATTCTTAACACACCTTATTTATTTAAGGTATGAAATAACTAAAAGAATAAATGTTACCCTTTAATAAAAGATTTATAATATAAACTTCTTGAAAATGCTAGTAAAACCTTTTTTAAATCGATTCCCTTTTCTTAATTAAAATAATAATAATTTTAAATGATTATGATAACCCCTTATATTTTAATAATTTTCTTTTTAAGACAACAAAAAATATCTATTACATGAATCTTAAAAAGGAAAAAGAAAAACAATAAATCTGTCGATTCTCTTTTCTTGATAAAAAAGGGGATATAATTTTAAATGAATGCCTTTAACATTTACAAATTATTTTTCATACATAATAGATGTATATTGAGCAAACCCCAACAAATAACTTCATGCATTAAGTGTTATTTAAAAATTGACTTTTAATGGCTAATTGGCCAACTATTTTGACCCGGGAGAAAATTTTAAATGGATATATTTTTCCTTTTCAAAAGCCATGAGCTATACATAACATCCATTTAAATGGATATATTTTTATGTGATGTACAATGTGTTTTAAGTGGGCCAGTAAGAACTTAAAATATACATAACATCCATTTAAAAAATAATAGCATTGACAATGTTTCTTATTAAAAAAGACAATAGTTATGAGTAGAAATTTATTAATATGATTACCATACATGTTACATAAGTGTCATACATGAATAAATATATTTGAACAAAATTGTGAAAAAATACATGAAAATATTAATAAAAGTTTAATTAGTTAATTTTAAAATCAGGAAAAAAAAAATTATATAAAATTTAAATGTATAGCACAAATATTATTAAATTTATATGAAATTTAAATTTAGATTAAGCGCAACATGACAGTTAGAAAATTTATGATTGTAAAAGACAACATTGACCAGAGTGTTGCTGCTAGTTTCACTTACAGTAATGTCCATCAAAATATATTTAAAACAAATTACCACCTGCAAAGTGTATCTTACTAAGTTGGTTGATGCAATATCTTTTACTCTATCCTTCCACATAACTCATTTGCATTTATGAGAAGCCACTCAAGCAAAGGAATTACACACATATTTTTTTCATAGTAAGAAAATGATGATCGGTAGTTAAAAAAACCCTAATTTTTTCAATATTTATACGGCCAAAGATCTATACAATGGGCGCTCAATAATTTCACTTTCTTTCATTGATTTTTCTGTCAGGTATGTATCTACAGTTAGAATGCTTTAAATTTCAGTCGGTGCACTTGCATTTTAATAATAATGGACTATACACTGTTTTAAAAATATTTATGGAGTGTACACACTGTACGCAGGTCAGTTGATGTGAGAGGTAATATATTGCAGCTTTAAATATACTACTGTTCATGTCATTTTTATCCCATGAAACAAGGTTGCTATTGACATTATTAAAACTATTCATGTAATAAATATCAAATAATGCAAGTAACTCACAAAAGGAAGAATGAATATTTCAGACATTTTTATAAATGTCATTATAGAATGGCAGAACAAGGACCTGATTTTAAAATGGTCGAATGTTAAAAGATGGAGGAAATGCATGCAAGCTGGAGGATAAGACAACTGTAGAGTAGGAAGATGGCCAGTACTTTGTTTTCCAATTCAATGGGCGTTGGTACAAGATGGACCAAAGAATGCAGTCATTCATTATTAGTCACTATAAATATTAAAGGTTAATAATCAATGTGTTTTACAGGTAGAAGCATATTCTCAAATAAGATCTCAATGAATATGCTTTTATTTATGTTTTAAACTTAAAAAAAAAATTGCAATTTTTTGTGATATATAGTCGTAGCAATTTGATTGGATGAAGAAAAATTAAATATTGTGAAAGTAATTCCTATTAGTCTTTGGTAGGGCAGGAACTAAATAATGTTTTCTTTAGGTTGATTCCTTTTTCTTGTTAAAGTTGATTGGATTTTAAATTAGTAATTATTTGAGAAGGTGTATCGAGCACGTCGATAAGAAGATGGAGGAAATGGTTGAACGTAAATGCATGAAGAATAAACTTTGACGAAGAATCAAGATAAATATATTATTTGTAAAGAATCAAAATAGATAAATGGTGTATCTCTTTACTTTTTTTAACTTGTTGGGAGTATGTCAAAAGAATATTTTCTTGTCAGAGATAAGAAGAATCAATTCCTAGCACATCTTAGCTATTTGAACCTTCAAATAACTAATAGGATAAAAGTTACCTTATAATAAGAAATTTATCAGTAAAACCTTTATGTCGATTCTCTTTTCTTAATGAAAGAGAATTGAATTTTAAATATGGTATCCCCTTATATCTTTATAAAATTAGTTTTCATATAATTATTAAATGTAAACACTTAAAAAAAATCTATCATATAAATCCTTGAACAAATACTATAAAATTGTGAATTCATTTTTCTTATTAAAAAAGGAATAGAGCTTTAAATAAATACCCTTATATCTTTACAAATTTTCTTTTTTATATATAATCGAGACAAAAAACACCAACATATAACTTCATCTATTGAAATATATTTAAAAAAAAAAATTTACGATCAATTGACCTAAAAATTCGACCTCGGGTTTTTTTTAAAATTGATATATGTTTTTTACAAAAAGTTATGAGCTTGTGCGATGTGTTTTAAGTACCACTAAAAACTTAAAATATACATAGCATATATTTAAAAAATAATAACATTCACAATATTTACTAATTATATAATGTTTTAGCCAATGAGATGTGGGTGAGTTAGTTAAAGTGGTTTGGCTATGTCCAGCCCCATCTAGATTCAAATCTCAATAGCATGTTAGGTCAGTTGAGGTTGATGGAGATGATTGTGGGCCCTACCATGGCTGTGGTGATGTATATGGGACCTGTGGTGGTTATGATGATGTTTGTAAGGTTATTTGTGGCTATTGTGATGGTTGTAAGGGGGATCTGGGCCTCCCATTTGTATCCTAAAGTGATTCATAGCTCTGGTTTCTGAATAAAAATTTACCAATTAGAAAAAAACTATATAATATTTTAAAATAACATCATTGATAATATTTACTAATCATTTAATATTTTAAGAAACAATATATCTCTTATACCTAGCTTAGGGGCTATATACCCAAAAATTATGATTGAATCATTAATACATCACATAAGTGTCATGTATGGATAAATAGATTAAAACAAAATTATGACAAAACATAGTGAAAATTTTAACAAAAGTCTAATCAATTAATTTTTAAATTATAGAAAAGTTTTTATGTAAGGTTTAAAGGTATATCTTGAATATTGTGAGATTTAGTGACAATCTTTAAAATTTAACAGTGAAAATGAGTTTTTAGGAGTGATATAGACTTCACCTAAGAAATTACTAGCAAATAAAGAAGGATCTCATGAATATGATTTCCTCTCCAAACAATCAAGCTTTGGCAAGCAATTGCTAAAAAATACTAATTTGATAGTTATGCTCGCTTTGTTTGGATCTCCAATAATCTTGCTCATTTTTTTGCATTGTAACACCAATAACCTTCAAAACATATTTCTTCTCCTTTCCATAGATTAACAAGAATATCTTGAACTTAAGGAAAAAATGTGTTTTGGGATTTGCATTGAGGGTTATTAAGGTTTTTAAGCATCGTCTACTTAACTAGCCCCTACACAGTAAATAATATCAAAAACAACAAATTAGATCATTTGAAAAAATTATAGTATCATACAAAAATTTATTTATTTTTATGTGTGTCCTTCATCCTTCAAATTATTGCTATAGTATAAAGATGTGTGACAATAATAAATGTTCTACTGACTATTTTTTTCTCTATAATAACTCTAATTTTGTAATAAATTATTTATGAAATTATCACTAGGCTTCTTCATAAATGACCTAAAATACCTGTGTATTATTTAGAGACAAATTGAATTCAAAATAGGAGCCTACTGACACCCAAACATACATCAAATGACCAAATAGTAAAAAATATGGAATAAGAGGGGCATGTGCATGTTAGCTGAAACGGACCACACAAATGACCCGAGAGTAAGATTGACAAACCTGATAAACCCAGAAGTGTCAATTACCCTCTTGACACAGAGGTTGAGGTATGGGAAATGAGCATGAGAGAGAAAGGGTTAACTAGAGGGGATGAATATGAGAGACGAGGGCCATCATAGGTCAAAAAATGCACCAATGACACCTAATTTGGACCAATAATAGAAAAGTAAACAAAAATCTAAAAATCATGCAATTAAATGTTTAATAAATACCAAGGGGTCATGTTAGATGTCTAAAATAACATGTGCACAAATTTGTACCTTACTTTAGTACCCTAAATTAGTCTTGTGGCCTTTATTTTATGTCAATTTATGTATGTTTTATACATTTGTCTATGTATAGATAGATTGGTTCAAATCGAAAAATATTGATAAGTTCTAGTTGACTTTTGAAGCTTGAAATTCACTTCTCAACTCCATGGGACAACCTCCATATTATCTTTATTTGCCATTGGTCCCCCTATCTATACCATACTATGCAGTCTTGGCATCTTGTTAGAACCGTATTGTATTATCATGGCAACATTTTTCTCTTTCCTCATTCAAATGGGTAGATCTATCTACCCCTTTATAATTTTCCTAGTTTTAACTATTGAAAGTTGACATATGCACCAATATTGTCAAATTTGAATTCAAGGTCACCTATAAAAAGAAAAGTGTTGTAATTCATTTCACACAAAAGAACTATCAATTATACATCTAGATTTGAACATATTCTTGTTATATGAAAAGATAATTATATTATTTCAAGGTTTTTAGTGATTTCATTATTCCACTACAAAGAGTTATTTGTACTACACAAAATCTCCAATGTCCAAGTGTATCACAATGGGTTTATCAAATTGATGTGCCATAGATGACATTGTTTAGATTTTGACTTATCTTTAGAACATGGGTTATTAGCATCTAGCATGAGTGGGGCATGTATCTCTTTCCTTTGTCTAATTCTATTGGGATTGTGTCAAAGTTGACTAGTTGTTCTCTTGTCAAAGATAAAGAAGAATCAATCTTTTGCACATATTGGATATTTGGCTTTGTCATATAAAAATCTATGTATTGTATAAATGTTTTCAAAAGGTCAATAATGCTTTCTTTAAATCGATTCCTTTCTTTTGATAAAGAAAGATTGAATTTTATATTAGTAATTATTTCAAAAGGTGCATCGGGGACACCAATAAAGAGATGGAGGAAACATGATTGAACGTGAATACATGAAGAATCAAAATAAATACATCATTTATAAAAAATCAAAATAGATAAATAGTATATATCTTACTTTTTTTTCAAACTTATTAAACTCTATAAAAAATGATTAAATCTTCTCTTATCAAAGATTTAAAAATCATTTCTTAACACATCTTAATATATAAAGTCCTTGAAAAGGAGTAAAACCTTCTTTTAAGTCAATTTCCTTCCCTTTTCCTAATCAAAGGGGACTGAATTTTAAATGAGTATAATATCCGTTATATCTTTATAAAATTGTTTTTCATGACACTTCAAAAAAATCTATTACATGAATCCTTAAAAAGAGAAAATAATAATAAAACTATCGATTCTCTTTTCATGACAAAAATATTATTTCATAAAGGGCAAACGCCAACAAATAACTTCATCCAAAATTTGCCATTTAATTTATTTTTATTTTTTCTAAATGACTTATTGGCCAATATTTTAGCCTATGAAAACATTTTAAATTGATATATTTTTTCTTATCAAACGACTAATTGGCTAATATTTAAATGACTAATTGGTATTAGTATTTAAACCTGGGAGAAAATTTTCAATTGTTATATTTTTTCATTTCAAATGATAAGCTATGTTATGTACAACGTATTTTAAAGAACCCACTGAAAACTTAAATTATACGTAATATATATTTAAAAAATAATAGTACTAAAAATATTTTCTTCTGTATGTTTAAAAATAATAATAATAGTTCAATAACAATTTATCGATATGATTACCATATACATTATATAAGTGTCACATGGATAAATAGATTAAAAAAAATTGTGAAAAAATATATGAAAATATTAATAAAATTCTAATCAATTATTTTTAAAATTATAAAGTTTTTTTAATATAAAATTTAGATTCATATCGTGAATATCATAAGATCAAGTGATAATCTTTAAATTTAACATTATAAATGCATACATGTGAAAGATAGAGATCTCACTTATAAAATTTATAGCAAATAGAAAGGCTCACATGAATATCATTGCCTCTCTAAACAATCAAGCTCTGCCAAGTTGTAGATTTAAAAAAATGATAGTTGTGTTCGACTTGTCTTGTAATCCATTAATCTGGCTCTTTTTTTATGTTACAACACCGATGACCTTCAAAACATATTTATTATTCTTTTCATAAATTAGAAACATTATCTAAAACTTAAGGAAAACAATGTGTTTTTGGACATATGTTGAGGTTTAGCTGGGTTTTAAAGCATCATCTATTTATACAGCCCCTAGGCAATAAACAATATCGAAAGAAATAAATTGTTTATCAAAAATACTTTTAGTATCATGAAAAACCTTGGTGATGTGTGATGTGTGATCTTCATACTTTCAATGACTGTTATAACATGAAATTATGTAACAATGATAAATGCTCTTCTGATTGTTTGCTTTCTTTATAATACATATGATTTCTCAATAAATTTTATATGAATTGGTCATTGTACTTCATCATAAGTGACTTGTAATGCTTATGTACTTATATAAAAATTGAATTCAAATGAGGACCCTTTGGGCACCCAAACCGACATCAAACAACCAAAAAGTGAAAATTTTGGAACAAGAGGGGCATGTGCACATTAACCTAAAGGGACCATACAAATGACACAAAAGTATGAATGAGGCTACTAACAGACCTAGAAACATCAATCACCCTACTAACATTGAGGTCTAGGTATGGTAAATGAGTATGAAAGAGAAAGTAAAAATTGGAAGAGACTGAGAGGAGATGTAGGGACCATCAAAAGTAAAAGAATACATCAATAACACCTAATTTGGACCAATAATAGACAAGTACAAAAAAACATAAAATCGTGCAATTTAATGTTTAATAAATTCTTATTATATGTCTAAAACATTGCACACATAATTTTTAACATTTTTTATTATCTAAAATGACCCCATAGACTTTATTTTATATCTAATTATGTATGTTTTGCACATTTGTCATTATATAGCTAGTTTGGACCAAATCAAGAAATATTGGAAAGTTCCAGTTGATTTTTGAAGATTGAAACCCCCTTCTCAACTCCATGGGACAACATCCATCTTATCTTTCTATGGATTTAGTATCCTTGTCTAGACCATACTCTACAATCTTGTCATCTTATATGGAACGTATTGTACAATCACGATAACCTTTTTCTTTGCCATCTTTTAAATGGGTAGATCCCTTTTTCCTTTTCCCCTTTCTACTTTTCCAATTTATAGCCATTAGAAGTCAACACATGCACTAATATTGTCAAATTTGAATTCAATGTCACATATAAATAAACAACTCTTTTCACACACAATATCTATTGATTATACATCTAGCGTTGAACATATTCTTATGGTATGAGAGGCATATTTCATTAGTTCAAGGTTCCTAGTGATTTCATGGTTCCATTACACAAAGTTATCTATACTTCACAAAGTATCCAATGCCAAAAAGTATCATAATTGGTATAGTAAACTTACGTGCCACATATGCCATTTTCTAGATATTGATGATTATAAAATATTACTAAGTTGTTTGTGGACACCATTCCATCCTAATAAGATATATGGGTGTTGAGTCATTATAACCACCAAGTCAAGAAAGAAGTGATGTTAAATACAAGTATATCTTTAAAATTATACGATGTTGATCATAAATGACACACTTAAGCATGTAAGCAACATATTTTTATGACCATGCATGAGTGGAACAAATATACTTCTCAATATTATAAGTAAATTCTCTCCAAGTTATTAAGAAGCATGGACCCAAGTACAACCATCCTCAATATGGATCCTCAAAAATTGATGTGCTAATGTATATCATATATGTGTAGAGATATCAAATACTAATTGAAAAAGACCTACAAATTGTACAAAGTGATGTCTCTAATAAATGATTGACATAAAAAACTAGTATCATGGATATATGCTAGCCTAGTCTATATCTCTAGTAACCTCACTCAACATTTTTGAATGCAACACTGATGAGTTCTTAAAAAAAAAATTCTTTTCATTATCCTAGATTGTAAAAAATATGTAAAACTTGAGGCAAACAATAAGTGTTTTGAGGCCTATGTTGAGGATTATTTTGCTTTTTAAGAAACGTCTACATATGAGGCTTATAGATAATAAAAAATATCAAAAATAATAAAATGAATAATTGGAACATAGTGTCACAATAACCCCTAGTGATATGTGATGTGTGTCTTCCTCCTTATAATGATTCCTATAACATGAACTTGTGTTATACAATGATAAATGCTCTAATAGTTTATTGATCTCACTATAATTTACATGTGATTTCTTAATAAGTTCTCTGTGAAAATTCTTAGTGTGATTCCTCATAAATGAATTACAATGATTTTGTACTTATGATAAATTGAATTCAAATTATGATCTTATTAACACATAAACTAATATTAAACTAGGAAAATGCAAAAAATACAAAACAAGAGGGTCACATGCATCTTTTATCATTCATATGGTAAGGCATCAATATAATCCACCTCTCATGGCATTTTGAATTATCTTTAGAACATGAGTTATTAACATCTAATACAAGTGGGTTGTGTATCTCTTTCCTTTTTCCTAACTAATAGGCATTGTGTCAAAGTTGACACCTTGTTCTTTTATCAAAGATAAAGAAGAATCAATCCCTTGCACTTCTTGGGTATTTAAAATTGTCATGTAAAAGGGTATTTATTGTATGAACACTTTCAAAAGGTCAATATTACTTTCTTTAGGTTGATTCCATTATATTGGCTAAATAGGGTTGAATTTTAAATTAGTAATTATTTCAAAAGGTGTATCATACACACCAATAGGGAGATAGAGGAGATGGTTGAACACAGATGCATAAAGATAAATACAACATTTGTAAAGAATTGAAATAGATAAATGATGTATATCTGCTCTTTTTCTAACTTGTTGGAACTATGTTGAAGGTGATTGACAATATTTGATAAGTTTTAAGAAAGAAATAATAGCACCAAATATAAATTTATCAATATGATTACCAGACACATCACATAAGTGCGATGTATGTATAAATAAATTACAAAAAAATTATAATAAAACATGTGAAAATATTAATGTAGTTAAAATTAATTCATTTAAAATTTATAAAAAGGTTTTTATGTAAAGTTTAGATGTATATCTTGAATATTGGAAGATCTAGTGATGTAATATTTAATTTATTGGTAGGTTTAGTTGACATCAACTAATCCATGTGGATAAACATTGTTTATAAATCTAATACTTTAAAGAGGGAAGCCAAACCAAGTGTAGTTCTCGCACTTAGTTGACTATATGCAACTAATGCAATGCTAGCATGGGAATGGATTTCAAAAATTAAAAAAAAATTAATTGGACCTTGAAATGGTATTCAAACATAGCATAGGGATTGTTGCTTTGATAGGGTTTAGATTTGAAAATTTTAAGATAGTTCATCTCAATGTGCAGTGTGTTTTCCAATGATAGATAGATAATTGTTATATGTGAATAGGCTTAGGATTAATATGTTTATATAATTGACTCTTTTTGGTAATTTCCTTCGAATTGACATGCAAAACATGCAAGCTGACCCATATGGAGAATTTAAATTTTGAAAAATAATTGTTAAAGGGTGCAGGATAAATGTAACCCATGTGGAGAGATCTGCAATGCATCACTATCTGAGAAGACACAAAATTGTCTAAAGAAAAATGATAGTGATATGAGATCAAGAGATTATATGAGAATGATATTAAAGTATTCAAGTAGAAACTAAGGAAATCATGTGTAACAATACAACAATTCAATATGGTCGAGACCATAATTGGATGAAATGTTAAGGAATAATGTAAAAAAGAGCCATGTATGATATGCATAAGTTAAATATTTATCCAATATGACATTGTTATGTATCTAATAATTTACTAAATATGAGTGTTTATATTCGTTAACCTTAGTGATTTTTTAATGCTCTCTTTATCAGGTTAAGACAATATTAAGAGATTAGTATCCCTATTAGTTAGTAAACTACCATTATTGAACCTAATCTTAAACTTTAAATTATTTCTAAATATAGAAGCATTGAAAGAAGAAGATACATGAAAAAAGTACTTTAAAATGTTAGCATCTAACAATTTGATTTAAAATTTCCTAAAAATATGAAAAAATATCATCAAAGGAAGGATAAGTTTTGAAGATTTTTTTTAAATTACTTATTGAAAGTAAACCATCACCAAAAATATTTTTAATCTCATTATCTAATGATTCATAACTTATCTTGGTTACTTGGTTTTAAAAATGTGACTTTTATGTCTATATTAATTTGAAAACAAATTAAAAATGTATTAAAAATGATAGTGAATCAATGAATTGGTCTATATGACGAGGCATACAATTTATCAACATAATAATATTTTAAGATTTTATGATTTTTTTTAGTTTAAATAATTATCTATCTTGAGAAAATATAATTAATAAATATTAAAAGATTAAAATATTTTTAAAAATATTATATAAAATAACTTTTGTGGTATTTATTAATATTATATAGATGTTTTTATTTAATTTTAAATATTATTAAGGGTCATGAAATTCATTTTAGGACTTTGATAGAGGTAAAAAATTAATCAATTAGTAATGGAAATGACTCAAACGATATTGAAGAATGTATTACAGAAAAAAAAATTAAGTATTTTGACAAATTTGAAAAGACTAATAAATTTTGAGAAATGTTTTGAGAAGTGAACATTTTGAATTGTTTGGGTGTTGAGAAGGAATTGGAGAGGTTTTTTTTTAAATATTTTAAGAAGCATTTTTAAGATTTAAAGGGGAAAAAATAATAAAAAAGGAATTTTGGAAAATTTGAGAAACAATTGAAAAGTTGCGGGATAAATTAAGAGAGATTTGAGTAAAATTTTAAAATAATTATAAAAGAAATTAGATAAAATGGGATTATAATTATTAGACACCTTTTTTTTAATGGAAATAATATTTATATAAGTATGCATATAATTAGAATTCATTATTTTTTTCAAGTTTAATTTTAGTTTAGCAATAAGTTTTTAAATAATATGAATCCATTTTTAGTTTAATCCAAGACTTCTTGTAATTGAAATTTTAGATTTATGTAATTTTGATGCGAAAAAATTAAAAATAAACAAATAAACTATATAAGTATATTAAAATTTAAATAATTTTCAAAAAGTATAATAACTTAAAGCTTGAGATCAAACAAATCAAATATAAAACAAAGCTAGAGTTTCAAATCTAAGAATATGTGTTATAATTATTTATAAAAACATGAAGAAGTTGATATATAACATAAAATGAGGTAAGATATAACTCTAGGAAGTGTAAGATAATGTGGATTCATCATAAGACAATGAAAATAGATAAATTATATTTAATTAAGTATCCATAATATATGTAATATATAATAAACAATACCTAATTGTATATTATTTTCAATTATATATGCATAAATAAAATGTATAGAGAAAAAGAAAATAAAAAAATATTATTTTATTATTATGTTATTAAAATATTTTCTCCATTTTCATATTTATATTCTAAATCCACAACATTCGGACACTTGTGCACCTTCCATATTTAATTAGACAAAATTATCAAAATGCAATTTTAATCAATCAAAATGTATTGATATAATCAAGATGTGGAGAGCAAATCCCAACAATTAATTTCATCGTCGTGATTTTTTTTTAAATTTTAAACTCTCTTATTTTTAAAACATTGTGCACAATGTGATTAAGTCCCAAGAAAGTTAACATATATATTTTTATAAATTTAATATAGCACATATTTTATAAATAACACCATTGACAATATTTTTTAAGTGTGTAATGTTTTAAGAAACAATATATATTTTAAATTTCACGTGTTATATACTTAAATTTTATAATTGATCTAGTAATATTTTTGTTGAATTTAATATGAAAAATAATTCATATATATATATATATATATATATATATATATATATATATATATATATATATATATATATATTTTAATATAAATGATTGAAAATGATTTTTTATTTAAAATATTTTAATTATATAAATATCAACATCTGCATTTCTAAGTATCAAATTGTTATAAGTAACATATTATAATATGTTTAGTAATTGTACATTTAAATTAGAGTTTTTTTGGTTAAATTGTTACAAATAAAGGGATCCATTGTGTTAACATCACCAAGGGGTTAAGCTTAGCCCTAACTATATCTACGTATCTTTAAGGATTTATAACTTGGTAGGTGAAATGATAAACAATCATCCTCACTAGTTGAATTACAACTTTTTCAATAATATAATTTGCTTTTAAACTTCCATGAACATTGAGTAACGATTAATCTCTGTGATTACCTTACACAATTGTTTTAACTTTTTAGGACTTAGTGAATGTAAATCCTATGTTTGTTAAAGAGCTGAGTATACTAAATTAGGGTAATAAAATGCAATAAATATAGTAATAAATAGTGCAAGTAAGAAATTAGATGGAAAATAACTGAGACGGATGATATGGAGGTTGGAAATTAAAGTAGAAGTTGGTTTGAGTGTCATAAACAAGATCTCAATGTCAAAATCCCACCTGAGCAATAGTTCCCTAATTAGACAGTATCACCATTATTGGAAAAGTGGTGATAGTGTCCTAATATTGGTGATAGTGTCCTCAGTGTAGGACTATCACAAGCTTCTGGGTGCACCTGTGTCTGAATCTCTGAGGTCCATTCCTGCATGCACAAGTTCTAAATCTCTATGTATTGCATGTTATGATTGATTTTATGAGTAAACCCTAATCTTATATGTGGCCAGGGCATCCAATTGATACAAGATAAAAAGTGTGTTTTTTAGTGGGGTAGGTTGGACATCCTCAACACCCTACAATGATGAGAGTTTCCTAGATACCAATACTCTGAGGAGGGATCAGGTTCGATGTAGTTCTCCCCACCTAAGTGCTAGTGCAAGTGTAAGTGAAGCTAGTATGATAGTGGCCTTGAGTGCCTTGAATGTGCTTAAGGCTAGAAATCTAGGTAATTTGAGCTTATGACTGATGTAGATGGTAGTATATAGAAGCAGGGTAGAATAGGGATTGATAACATTAATTATGCATAACTTGTTCCTGAGTTTGAATGTGTATTTTGCATCTGATTTACATCTAGTGGTTAGAGGGATAAAATTCATGTATATATATTGTTTTGAAGCTTGTGTGGGTGCTAAAAGAGGTCTAGGTTGACCCTAAGAGGTTATAGATTTGAAATGATATATGTTTGTGAAAAAAGAGGGAAAAGACATTAGCACCATTTTTGGGACACTAGCGTCTTGTGGTGCTAGTGTCATTATTATGCCGCTAGAGTCCACATGGCATAACACTAGGCACAAAGGGCCAAGATCAAGAAATGAGGGTCTAAAACTGCTTTATTATTCTATTTAAAATTTTAAAATATATATTTTTATTTTACAATTTAAATAAAATAATATATATTTATTTTATCATTTAAATAAAATGAATTATTTACTTATGATTAAATAAAATAAAATATTTATTTACATTTTAAATAAAACAAAAATTTTACCTCATAATTTTAAATAACTAAAATACTTATGCGTTGAAATCCTTGACTGAATTTAGGTGGGGCGGTGATTTAATAGTATGAGTTAAGTAGGCAACAAGTGGAGTGGTTTACTTCAAATTGGGAGTATTAATTTCAAACTCCAAGAAAGCTATTTTTTCAACTGAGAATTTATTTTTTTGTTTTCTCCTTAATTTAGGCATGCATGGTGGGTAGGCTTAGGGTGGTAGGTAGTTAAAGTTAGGCTAAATTTAATGTAGTTAATTTATAGTTTTAAATTATTTATAATAATATAATTAATTAATACTCTTAATTTTTTTTGAAAAAAATAATTAATTAATAATCTTAAAAATTATTTATGATGATATAAAATTAATTAATATTTATTTATGAAAATAAAATTAATAATTATTCATGAAAAAATATAATTTATTTGTAAAATTTAAAATTAACAAAATAAAAGAAAAACTCTATTAATAATCTTTGGTGATTTCCAAATATTTAAATTCATTCCTTGTAAATATGAGTATAAGACTAAATATTCATTCCATTAATTTTTCCTTCATTCACAATTGTCATTTGTGACCACATCACATAATTCTACATAAGAAAAATAACTATAATATTTTAGCAACTAATTTGAAAAAAATGAAATTAAAACGTACCTTTCTTTCACATTTTCTCATCGATGTCCTGATAGTCGTTTGAAATCAACACAAGGGTTAAGTTATCTAATCAATTCATCTCGACATAAAATACTAAATGAAGTCTAAAACCACTTAAAGTATAATCACAAGTCCATAGTGCAGGAAGAGAGGTCACGACATCCTCCCCTCCTTAAATTGTGCATTGTCCCAATGCACTATAAGAGTTTGATTAAGTTCATAAATTTAAAATAAAAATGGAAACATGTTTTTCATTTCTTCAGTGTCCTCCCAAGTCGCACTTCCTTCACCATATTGATTCCACTGAACCTTGCACTAATTAACCTTCTGTTGCATAATTTGTACTGGTGCCTCTCTAACACTCTGTATGGCTCTATTATTATTCTGTCAAATTCTTGGACCTACAAAGCATTCCAATTTAAAATGTGTTTATTATCAGGCACATATTTCTTAAGAAGTGACACATGGAAGACATCATGAATGCAACTTAGCTATGGGGGTAAGGCCAATCGATAGGCTACTGGGTTGATTCTCCCTAAGATCTCAAAAGGTCCTACAAATTGAGGAGCTAACTTTGCCTTTTTCCCAAAGGTTATGGGACTTTTGTGTGATCTGACCCTTAAAAACACCTTATCACCAATCAAGAATTCTCTCTGAACTCTCTTCCTATCGGTGTAGCTCTTTTGTCTTTTTAATGCTTCCTTCAACCGTTGCCTTATAAATTTCACCTGTTCTTCCATGTCTTTCAACATTTCAGGACCGTTTACTATTCTGTCCTCAAGGTTATCCCAACTAAGTGGTGTTCGACAGCTTCTCCCATTTATAAATTCAAATGGAGCCATACCTAAAGATGTTTGAAATGAATCATTATAGGAAAATTCTACCAATGGGAGATAGCTTCCAATTTGGTTTGTTGATCCATACAATACATCCTTAGGAGGTCTTATACAACTTGATTTGTCTTTTTTTGTTTTCGCATCTGTCTCAGGATGAAATCTAGAGCTAAAGTTCAGTCATGTACCTAAAGCTAACTGTAGGGTCATCCAAAACCTTGAAGTAAATATGGAATCTCTATCTGATATGATCTTTTCTGGAATTCCATGAAATCTAACCACTTCTTTCACAAATCAGTTGGCTAAAGTTGGTCCATCATCAGTCAAGTTCCTGAGTATGAGATGCGCTACCTTAGTGAGCTTGTCCATTACCACCATAATAGCATCATGCATGTAGGGTGTTATAAGTAATATTTGTATGAAATCTATACTGACTACTTGCCATTTATAATATGGAATATCCTGTGGATATAAAATCCCTACAAGATGTGGGTGTTCTGCTTTAACCCTATGACATTCCAAGCATCATGCCACATATAATACTATATCTCTTTTCATCCCTTTCCAAAAGTATAGTTTCTTAAGATTGGTATACAATTTGTTTACCCCTAGATGACCTGAGTAGGGTGCATCATGAGCTTTAGTTATAATTTTCTTCCTTAAATCTTCTACATCTAGAACATAAATCCAATTTTTATATCGAAGCAAACCCTCATCATCCAAGGTATATCCTTCAATTTTTAGGTCTTTTAAAATTTCTACTATCATTACTATCACTTGATTATACAAAGGATCTTGCTTTTTTCCTTCCAATATTTACCCTTTTAGATTAAATCTAAGCATTGTTATAATCATTAGATGTCTTCTCCTACTCAAAGCATCGACAACCCTATTTTTTTTCCCTTGATATACTCGATTTTAAAATCATACTCACTCAAGAACTCCAACCACCTTCTTTGTGTAGCATTTAGATTGGGTTGAGTGAATATGTACTTTAACCCTTGATTTTTAGTTTTAAGTTCAAAAGGTTTCTCAATAAGGAAATGTCTCCACTTCTATAAGGCGTGAACAATTTTTGCCAATTCTAAATCATGAGGGGCATAATTTACTTCATGGGTTTTCAATTTCCTAGACTCATATGTAATTATGCCATCATTATGAATGAGTACTCCTCCCTATACTTTAATGGATGCATCACTTACAACCATGAAATGTCTATTCGAATCAGGTACCTTCAAGATGGGTACCATCATCAACTTTTCCTTTAGAATTTGGAAAGCTTTATCACAGTGCTTTATCCATATAAACTTCTTACCTTTCCTTTGTAACATCATAATCGGGTTGGTGATCCTAGAAAAACCTTTAACAAATCTCCTATAATATCCTATTAATACCATGAAACTCCTTAATACATTCTTGGGAATTGGTCATTCTATTATTGCCTTTATCTTGTCTGGATCTACTGCAATTCCTTTAGATATGATGTGGCCTATATAGTGAATTTCCTTCTTAAATAATGCACATTTGGACAACTTACCATATAACTTAAGTTATCTCAACCTCTGAAGAACCAATTGAAGATGTGTGAAGTGTTCCTCCTCATTTGTAGAGTATATCAGAATGTCATCCATGAACACCAAGATGAATTTATCTAGATAATTATGGAGCACACTGTTCATTAAGTTCATAAATGTTGAAGGAGCATTTGTTACCCCAAATGGTACTACAGTAAACTCATAGTGTCCAATCTAGTCCTAAAAGTAGTTTGTGGAATATACTCCTCCTTAATTCTTAGCTGATGATATCTTGATCGAAGGTCCATCTTCAAGAAAACCATTGCTCCTTTCATCTGCTCAAAAAGGTCTTCTATATGAGGTAGGGGATATCTATTTTTAATTGTGACTTTATTCAACATTTTATAATCAATGCATAATCTTATAATTCCATCCTTATTTTTAACAAACAAGATTGGTGTTCCCCAAGGAGACACACTTGGTCTAATCAATAATTTACTCAAGAGTTCCTCTAGCTAAATTTTAAGTTCTATCAACTCAGTTGTGTTCATTTTATAGGGTGCCCTAGAAATTGGCTCGGGTCTGGGTTTAATATCAATTGAGAAATCAAATTCTCTCTTAGGGGGCATTCTAAGTAATTATTTAGAAAACACGTCCTCAAATTCCCTTAAGAATGGATACCCTTCTAGAGTTGGTTCATCTTTGCTTTCATCCTTATCATCTATCGTCACTATGAAAATAAGAGATCCCTTCCTTCTCTCCTTCTTCAATTATATAGCTGATATGGTTTCTACTTTTATGGGCTTATGACCCCCTTGAATTATGACCCATCTCCCTTCATCTCTGAAACACCTAACCAAATTGCTATAATAGTCTATTTCATCTTGGTGCTTGCTAAGCCAACTCATCCCTATTATTACATAATAGGCTCTTAAAGGTGCTACAAATAGGTCTAAACTTGTCTCAAAATCTAGAAATTATATTTTTGGCTTGGGTGGACATTGAGACACTTCCTTGACTGCCTTATCCCCATATTGGACCATCCATGATGCATTCATATGATTCACTAGAAGAGACATTTTTATTACTAATTTTGGAGAAATGAAACACTCTGATGAACTGGTATCTATGAGAATTAAAATGGGTTTACCCAATAATTTACATGTAGCTTCAACTGGCACATTTTGGTATCTATTTTGGTGATTCCTTATTGCAACATTGATCCTTTGGTGTGGTCCTCTCTGAGGTTGATTGGGCCTTATCTATCCCTACATCCTTGGATACTCTTAGGCAAAGTGATTTCCTTCACAAGCAAAACATCCTCTTGGCATGCCTTTTGGTACTGGGCTTCTTGAGGCATCGCCAAAAATCCATAGAGGATACATGGGGAAATTGTAATTTCTTTGATCATTCCTGTTATTATTTCCTCCCCTGTAATTATTCCTTCCAAAGTATTTCTCTGATTTTGATTGGATGGGAGTGCTTTGCCTGTTGGAATTGCTCTTGGATTTTTATCCACAACTTGCTCTCTCTTGAAATCTAGTTTCTTTTTAAAGGCTTTGTTTCTAGCATTATTAAAGTTTTGTCTCACCATAGCTAGGGCTTGCAATTTTTGTTCTTATTTGAGAAATTTTTCTATCACTTTGTTCATGTTCTCAAGTTCCTGCATACCTACTTTTGCTCCAATGCTTGCATTCAGTCCTAGGATGAATGTTCTAGTCTGACCTCTTTCATCCTTCTAGTACATGGGCACATATTTAAGTAATTTGGTGAATCTATCCCCATACTATTGGACTAGCATGCTTTCCTACCTTAGGTTGTGAAATTCAGTCATCTTTTCATCAAATAATAACTAAGGTAACCATCTCTTCCTGAAATGGTTATTCTGTTCAACTCCTTCATGTTAGTCCACCAGCTAGTTGCCTCTCCTACTAGTTGGTAGGATCCCCACAACACCTTAGTTGCATCATTGTAGTTATTCAAGTCAAAGTACTTCTCCATCTCATTTATCCAATTCTTAGCTCCTTCACCTAACTATTTCCCATCAAACTTAGGGGTAAAATCTTTTTCAAATCCTTGCTAAGATCAGAAAGCGGAACTGCAATTCTGGGAGCTACAACCTCTATTTCACTGACTAGTGGTAGATTTGCTTCAGGTAGATTATCAAGGTTAGGTTCTAATATGTTTTCTACATTTTCTTGCCTTGACTTAAGATCATTAATCACCTACTCAAGTGAGTCTATTTTATCTCTTTTCTCAGTCAACAAATTGATGAGGGCTTCTATCATCGATTCTCTATTTTTTTGAACCTGTTCAACATTTTCATTGTTGGGTTCAACGTATTTCACATTTTCTCTTCGATTCCTAGTTGATCGCCTAGGTTTTTCAATTTAGTTTATTGATTAAAAAAAAACACAATTTTCTAAGTTTTTATTCAATATAATTGATAGCATAACTCTCTTTTAGATAACTCTAATTTTTCTCATACATTCTATTGTTGATCACAATTACACATAGGATTGACAAAAAGGTAAGCATTTGATAATCTTATTCAACTTTTTATTAGATAGAGTTTTTAGCTTTATAGAGGATAAACTTTATGACCATAACATATAGATGTCTGTATAACATTGATTCAAAAATTCTTCTAAATAGAATCTTCTTCATCCAGCTCCATTTCTTCGAGATCTTCATCTTCTGAGTGAACCACATATTGGTAGCATTGGTTATATTCCTTACACACTTCAAGGCTTATGTATGATGCATCATGACCCGTTCAAAATAGAAAATATCTTATTGTTGAGGACTTCTTAAATAGACATTTGAATATAGGTTCTATCATAGCTGGTTTTGTTTTAACCGCCTCCACTTTCAAAGATTTGAGTTTACTCTAGATTGCAGCTATTGTATTCAAGTCAAAAATGTAAATGAGCTATTTTAAAGCGGAGGGAAGTTTCATTTTCCCTTTGTTCTTTGTTCCTTTTCCTTTCCTTGAAGTTTTTCCATGAGCCATGTCTGAACAACCAATTTTAACCAAATTAGTTTCTCATAGTTTTCAACTTTCTCAACAAGTTAACATCAATAATTAATCTTTTACTAAGCATAGGTCATAGTAGGCTTAAGTCCTAGTTTTCAAAATTAGGCTCTAATACCACAATGTAGAGACCACCGCTCTGATACCATAGTGTAGAGACCATAATTTTTATCTCAAAACACATATTTTTTTTAATTCTTTAATTAATGTTTATCTGTGGATATAATTCATGTATACTTTATCCTGTCATATATTCTTTGTCAAACGAACAAACATCCAACCATACGGGTTAGGCATTCCTTTGACAAATGGGTAAGCATCTAACCATACAGGTTAGGCATTTTTTTTCTAAATAGGCAAACGTCTAACTAAATGGGTTAGGCATCTACACATGAGTAGGTTATGCTCTAGCTAGAGACTTGACTCATCAGGATCAACCAAATCTTAAGTCACTTACTGTTCACCTCTCATCTCTACTAGATAAGCACCGAAGTCATCATGATAGTAGCATGTTTAAAACATATAACAAAAAATTACATTCTACCTCAGAATTTGGCCTAAAGCCTCGAGAACTATGATGATCTAATTAGGATCTTTCTGAGTATATCACATAATTCTTATCTTTATTTTGTTTATCTAAACTAGGGTCTTATTATAATGGTCTTGCATTTTCATTTAACTTTACTCTTATTTAGCAGACAACCTCAAAACCCCATCTTATTCACCTGTGTATTGAAAACATCATTCACTTCCCAGACTATCTACATATCTGCTTCCTAACATTATCAAGGTGTAATACGCATGTAGTTCTATTTTGTATTCTAAATTTAATGTGAATTGTGACCCTGGGTATCCAACCCTTTTTAGGACATAATTCTGCAAACAATCCCTCTATGATTGCTACCTAAATGGGAGTGTAAAAGTATCAGTTAAAGTAACTAAATACTTATTTAACTAAACTAGCCTTAAATCCTAAAAAGAAATAGAAATGAACAATTACAATCTACATCCCCTTTCTACTTTTTATTTACGTCAACATTGTTTTTGATCCTTACTTTAATCAACTTAATCTTTACAATTATTGTCGCCAAAGTTTTATTATTTGAAAGCCATATGATTGGTGGTTTCTTGATAATAACTGGTTTAACATTCTCAATTTTAATTTTCATTACTACTTTTCGATGGTATTGAGTACGAAATGTATTTTCTCCATTTTGTTCCATAAGTTCACAAGTTAGAATCGTCTAAGGTAGTCAAAGTCATTTTATTATCTTGATTAGTGTTTGTTGTCCAAGAAGGATTATCCCACCCCTTGGTTTGAAAGACATGACATGATCTTTATTTCTCCTCAATGGTTTATAGGGACGATGCCCAGACATCATTTTTGTAGCTATGTTAGGCTATGGTTGCAGTAGCTCAAGCGTGATGTCATTACCCATAAACATGAGCTAGAAGCATCGCTTGTATCGAACACTGCGTAGTTTTGTTTAACCCTAAATTCTTGATCTAAGTTGAGATAAAAAACGTAAAGAATACTTGAAATAATTTAATGAAATATATATCAAAAACAAAATCTTTCGTAAGAAAGTAGAAAACAAAATCTCCTAGTTTAGTCATCGTGTTGATTTTCAACCATGTTTATTTTGGACAATTATATCTTTAGTCTATTTAGGTAAACTTCCCTATGAACAATAATTTATACACAAGGAGTCTATTGAACTTAAATTTATATAAATTCTTTATACGTTTGAAAGGAGGGTTCTGAAATTTGAGGGTTCAACCTATAATGAAAGATATTTATTTTCATATTAATCTTAATGATAATCAAACTCATCATCAAAGCTCAACAATAATCAAAGTAAGGGTCCACTTGGAAAATTGTTTTATGATAACTTAGATCACTTTATAGAAATTTCAAGTATTTAAATTGATATTGTCACAAATCTAAGTTTACACATGTAACTTTACAGACTAGATCAAATGTACTTTGTAAATTTATAGCTAAATATATAGAAAATAAAACACATTTATTTAATGCTATATTCTAATTTTTTTCACCCAACCAAGTATACAGATTTTTTTAACATTTGTAAATAAATGCATAATGTAAAAATCATTTTATTTTAGTTGTCTAAAAATAAATACATTATATTTTTCCCTTGCGATTTTAATTAGGATAAAATATTTACATTCATCTTAAAATTTAAATAAAATGAAATATTTCTCTTACAAACTAAATAAAATAAATTATTTACCTTATAATTTAAATAAAATATTAGTATTTAATATAATAAATTATTTTTTTCAGGTCAATCTCCTTTTTATAGTTTTTTTTTTCATGCCAATCTTTCCTTAATTTTAGGTGGGGCGACAATTTAATAGTATGAGTTAAGTGGTCGATGGCTATTTAATCCAAGTTGGGAGTATTAATTTCAAACTCCAAGAAAGTTATTTTTTAAACTCAGTTTATTTTTTTGTTTTCTCCTTAATTTTGGCATGCATGGTGGGTAGGCTTAGGGTGGTAGGTAGTTTAAGTTAGGATAAATTTAATGTAGTTAATTAATAGTTTTAAAATATTAATAATAATATAGTTAATTAATATTCTTAAAAATTGTTTTTCAAAAAAATATAATCAATTAATAATCTTTAAAATTATTTATGATGATATATAATTAATTAATATTTATTTATGAAAATTAAATTAATAATTATTGACGAAAAAATATAATTTATTTGTAAACTTTAAAATTAACAAAATAAAAGAAAAGCTCTATCAATAATTTTTGGTGATTTTTTAATATTTAAATTCATTTCTTATAAATGTGAGTATAAGACTGAATATTCATTTCATTGAATTTTCCTTCGTTCACAATTGTTATTTGTGACTACATCGCACATTTCTATGTAAGGAAAATAACTATAATATTTTAACGACTAATTTTTAAAAAATGAAATTAAAACATACCTTACTTTCGCATTTTCCCATCGATGTCCTGATAGTCCTTCGAGATCAACATAAGGGTTAAGTTATCTAATCAATTTATCCTAGCATAAAATACTAAATGAAGTCCAAAACCAGTTAAAGTATGAGCACAAGTCCACAGTGCGGGAAGAGAGGTAGTGACATTTAGGGATAACTAGGGATGCTTATGGCCTGCACAAAGTTTAGATAAGTGTGATAATATGCTCTAATATAGGTCTAGGGATAATCTAGGGATAGGTAGTCTCGAGCATCACACTTAGCACTTAAATACCACTTTTAGGTGATTACATTCACCCCCCCCCCCTTTATTCTATAAATGTAGCAAAGCGAAATGACTAGGATAAATGAAAATGAAGCATACCCAGACTTACCTAAGAGGTGAAGCCTATGAAACTAGGTCTGAGTATTTGAAATTAGGTTTGAGTATGTGAAGCATGCTCTAATGCATGTCCTACAATTGAAACATGCATAAATTAGTCCTTACTTAAGAGATATCAAAATCAAAGACAAAACTGAGTAAAGAGAGAGGAAAGGAATGAATACACCTCACTAGGTATGCAAACCAATGCATAAACTTGGTGATAATCTCTATGTGTATGTGTATATAGTGATCAATTAGTGAATATCTTGGACTGAGTTAATGGCTTTCTCAATCTTCATGTGTGGGTGGCTCAAGAACTCAATTTGGTTTTGACTCCATCATTTCCCGCTCCTGCTTGGTAGATCCTGACATGTAAATAGCTTGGATTGGACTGATGGTGTGTCTAACCCTCTCATGTAGGTGGATCAACAACTCAAGGAGGCTATGACTTCATCATTTCCCACCCATGTGTAGTATATTCATCTCAAACTGAACCTGTACGATGTAACTAGAAATATAAAATTAGATATGTTTGACTTTGTGGCCACTTGGGTACATTACGCAACTCTGGGGCACTCAGGAATACTAACCACTGTAGATGGATTAATGCATGAAAATGGTGTTCAAACTGGAATATAATGTCATATGTATATAGTGTAGAGAATAACAAGTTTTATATACAAGTGGGCTCTGAATAGTATAAGGAAGGTGGCAGTTGGAGAATTAATATAAACAAGACAACCACATGAAACATAGTTACCTACAACAAGAGTAAATATAGACAAGATTTCAAGTGGCTAAAAGGAGAAGAGAAATCAAGAAACTTGCAAGAGAATGATTAGATATTACAAAAAATATTGACAGTTGACCCTTCAACCCATCTAAAATTAAATGAGAACAAAGGAAGGAGGAAGGCATAAATAATCTCCTAATCAAAATAGCAGGTGAGACATGATTTTAAAATTCAATGGGAGTAATTCAAAGCATATGGATAAAAGTTCCTAAAAATTTAATATATAATATAATTAGGGTATCACAATGGTCCCATTTTTGTTACCAAACACACAAAATAACATGTAAAAAATAAAATAGAGAAAACAAAATATTGTTTTGAATGTAAACGCCAAACACTAATGCTCTAGGTTGTAAAAATAATCTTCATAACAAAACTCTTGTACTATATTTTTTCATCAAGTCAAGGTTTCAAGTTTTGGGGAAAACCCTGGAAGAACAAAATAACATAATATGCAAAAATCAAAGCAGATTTTTAGAGATTACTCAACTCCAATAGTCAAACACAAATTACTTGGGTTGCAAAGCTATGCCCAAATTGATTATGAAACCACAAATTTTAATAACACATCAACCCATATTTTGGCTTGAGCATTCAAACCCTACCCAGAAACTAGATTCACCAACCAGTGAACATGTCATCATCTGCAAACATTATGTGACTCAAACCTTTTTTATAATCAAATGCCATGAAAAATATCTAGAATTTAATGATGAATAATAAAATGCATTAATAAATATGGCTTCGACAAATCCAAAATTCAATAGATAATAAGATCCACACCTTGCACAATTATGACATATCATCCTTACCGCATCGACACTGCCTCAAATGACATGAAGCTTGTAATAACATACAAATGTTAAGACCAATCAAATTTCATGAAATAATATTATTTTATTCCATTTATTAAATGTATTTAAAGTCAACCTTGTATAAGCACATCATATTTATGTGCACAAAAATCAATGTCATTTGGTTGGACAATAACCCAAGGACTAATTCCAAGTTAAATAAAAATGATGCTATAGTCCCAAGAAGGGATAAACACTCATGGACTAATAATATATTTACTATTATTCCATGCAATATTTAATCAATCGCATAACAAGAACTAAAATGAAATTATAAGCTATTTACTTAATTTTACCGTCACTTGTTATTAGTTGGGCACATATTCTCTTTATGTGAAGGGAGAGACATAAATTCTTATCCAACTAATTGATTTTTAATATATATGAGTTTTTTTTGTCTTTTTATTATGGTTTGAAAAAAATAAAAACATCTTTATCATTCAAATGGTAGGCCTTCAATATAATATCCACACTTGGCATTTTGACATAGGGTTAAAAATAAAGAAAAATAATTAGTGTTTTGAAGTTTATTTTGAGGATTAGTTTGGTTTCTAAGCAATGTCTATATATGAAGCCTTTAGACAAAAAATACTATTGAAAACAATAAAATACATAATTGAAAAGAATTATAATGTCAAAAGAAATGTTAGTGTTATGTGATGTGTGTCATCCTCCTTCCAATAATTCCTTTAACATGAACTTGTGTGTTAGAAAGATAAATTTCCTAATGATTTTTTGATCTATATAATCCCTGTATGTCTATATATGAGGCCATTAGACAAAAAATACTATTGAAAACAATAAAATACATAATAGAAAACAATTATAATGTCATAAAAAATGCTAGTGTTATGCGATGTGTGTCCTCCTCCTTCTAATAATTCCTTTAACATGAACTTGTGTGTCAGAAAGATAAATTCCATAATGATTTCTTCATCTCTATAATACCTGTGATTTCTAAATTAATTCTATGTCAAAATTATTATTTGTTTGATCATAAATGACTTATAATGCTTGTATATTTATAGATAAATTGAATTCAAATTAGGACCTTATTGGTCCTAAACTGACATCAAACAGGGAAAAAGAGAAAAAGATAAAACATAAAGGTCATGTGAATGTTAGTTTAAAGGAACCACACAAAATATATAAGAGCATGAATGATGTTCCTGAAGACCCTTAAGCAATAATCTCACTCTTTAAAGAGCTTGAGGCAAGGGAAATGAATATGAGAGAGAAAAGGACCATATGCTCCTCATTTAAATGGATGAACCCATATGATCCTTTCCTCTTTTCTCATTTATAACTATTATAATTTGTTACATGCACCAATTTTTCAAAAATTGAACTCAAATTCACCTATAAATAGACAAGTAATATAGTTAATTTCACCCATAAGTACTTGATAAAACATTGGATCAATAAACTATAATAAACACCAAATATGATCATATTATTATTATAAACCAAACCACAATATTTAAATATATTGAATATTTATTTAAAAGTGAGTTACAAATCTATATCAAGTCCACAATGAGTGGAAAAATCACTCAAAAGAGATTTGTAAAAATTAACTACAAAAAACTATCTGAATACAATTAGATCACTTAGTAATTAAACTAATGTGAACTACAACTAACTAGCACACTAAACACAAGTGAGTTGTTGATAAAAATGATGAATCAATATACCTAATTAGATAAATAAATATAATTCTATCATTTCCCCTTAATTTAACATGGTCTCAAGTGAACAAGTGAGAGATTATCTGAATGCCTCAAATTTTTAATGTGCATGAGATTTTGTGAATATATATGCACATTATTCTCTTGTTGGGAAAAAATGGAGCTATATGTTGTGTTTTTGATCATGCTCATGTTTGTGATGAATTTTTAATTCAATATGCTTGGTGCGTTCATGAAATACTATATTACTAACAAGTTTAATTTCACCTTTATTGTCACAATGCAAGATGATAGGTTGATTTTGTGGAACACCCAAACCTTCAAGTATGCATCATAGCCATATCATTTCATAGATAGTGCCTCCTGTAATATGATATTTTAATTCAATAGAATAATTTGAAGCAACATTTTGTTTCTTGCTCCCCCATGATAGTGGACCAGATTCCAAAGAAAAGACATATCCAAATGTTGATTTCTTGTCTTCTATATTTTCAACATTGTTTGAATCCATGTATCATGTCAAGTAAAATTGGTCATTATTTTTGTACTCTACGCTGAAGTCAATTTCACCCTTGATATATATGATAATCCACTTCATTACTTTCCAGTGACTTTATTTTGGATCTTTCATGAATATTGAGAGATAGTTCACTGCATAGCTTATATATCACCTAGTATAGGTCAAGTAAATGATACTCTCGATCAATTGCCAATAGAGAGTTGCATTTACTTGAGGTGATGGATTTGATTGATAAAAGTGAAGCCTTGCCTCCATAGGTGTAGCAATAGGTTTGTAGTCTATCATCCTAAATTTCTAGAGCATTTACTTGGCCTACTTCATTTGACTTAAACAAATGTGATTTTTTTCTACTATATTTCCAATCCAAGACAATAGTGGAGTAGCCCAATATTTGTCATGTCAAGTGATATTTTTAAGTTTGCCTTTGTTGCATCAATCATAATCACTAAACTTCTACTAGTTACTAGATCATCGACATACACTACAACAATCACCAATTCCCCCATTTGTTATTTGAGGTAGAGATTGGGATCATAAGGATTCCTCTTAAATTCACTTTGAATGAGATGCTCATCATTTTTGAAGTACCATTGTCAGGGTACCTGTTTGAGACCATATAATAATTTTTTGATTCTAAACACCTTTATTTCTTAATTTGGTGTGATAAATCCTTCAAATTGAGTCATGTAGACTTCATTTTTAATAATCCATTGAGAAAGGCACTTTTTACATCCATTTGGTGTATTTTTCATCCAAACTATGCAGCCAGAGCAAATATCATTTTGATGTTCTTGATCTTGATCATGGGAGCAAATGTCTCCTTATAAATAATGCCTTACTTTTTGTCATACCCCTTAGTTATGAACCTTGCCTTGTGCTTGTCAATGCTACCATTTTCCTTGTACTTAGTTTTGAAAACACATTTGCTAAGTTATCATGTGTTGTTATTCATCATGGACTAGTATTTAGCCTCCATGGATTATTTACAAGGTATTGAACTAAGATCTTCTTGAACGTCAATGGGCTCATTTGATTCAACATTTCTACTTATTATGGCCATATTGACCTCTTCTTGAGCTTTTTTGTGAGTTTTTGGTCCAGGAGTAGATGTGTTTGGAACACCATCTAATATTGCATCTCTAATAAAATTTGTACATAACTTTTTCATATGCTAAGATGTGGGTTCTGGATTTTGATTATCACCAACAACCCCATCATTAATGTCACCATGTCCTACATCTTCTGAATAGATCACAATTCTATCTTCTTTATTTTATGTATGTAAATATGTGGAGGGTGTACTTGGATCACCTCTTTCATCAAAATCAACATCCCTACATATGTACATATTTATTATCTTTGAATCCATAAGTATGTATCCCATTGAGCCTTAAATGTACCTAATAAATATTAAAGGTGTGGAATTTTTGTCAAATTTAGTTCTTTTCTACATGGGAAGTAGCATGTGTGATTTGCTTCCAAAAACATAAAGATGAGAAACTAATGGTTTCTTGCCCAACCATGTTTCCCATGGTTTCATGTTGTCAAGTGGAAATGTTAGTGACCTATTTAACAAGTATATTGTTATTTTCATTACTTATGTTCAATATATTCTAGCCAAACCTACATCATTTATCATACAATGTGCCATTTCCAAGATAGTGTGGTTTCACCTCTCTGCAACACCATTTTGTTATGGATTATTGGGTGCAATCAATTATCGGTGAATGTCATGTTCCTAAAAATAGTATAAGAATGCATTACTATTGAATTCCCCCCTCAATCTAAGTAGAGTAATTTAATTTTATTACCAATTGGATTTTCAATAAGAGCCTTGAACTCTTTGAAGGCTTGAAAAACTTTATCTTGAGCATATATATACACATTTTTTGAGAATGGTCACTAACAAACAACTAAAAATATTGATAACCATTAGAAGCTTCAGTCATTTTTCTATAGAGATCTGCATGAACTAGGTCTAATGGACCTTTAGCTTTATTTGGATTCTTTTGGAATGGTGTTGGATGTTACTTTCCTACTAGACAACTTGAGCAGAGATTTTTTTTCTTTTTTAGGGGTTGCAATCCTCTAACCATATTTTTTTGGCTAAGAGAAACCAACTATCTAAAACGCATATGCCCATATCTACAATGCCACATGTTAGTGGAGTTTTGATCATCTGCAATGATGTCTAATTGTTGTGTGGAATAAATTAAAGTTGACACATCTTGGCAATGCCTCATGCACATGGAACAATTTGAGATTTCTCTATTTAGTTTGGATTAGACAATTTTTTTTGCCACTTTTAGTGTCAAATTCAACCTTCAGATTATGATCTATTAAGGGATTGATTGAGATAATATTCTCAGTGAGTTAAGGAACATACAATACTTTCGTGACAGTGTAGTCATGTTTTTTAAGAGGCAATTTGACATTACCAACTCTTTGGACTTGGTAGGAAGTGTCATCACCCAAAGAAACTTGATTTTTAGTGGGTGAAGGTTGTAAAATGATGAACCAATCCTTTATTCCAATCATATGTCAGGTGTCTCATGAGTCAATATACCAGATAGAGTTTGGTGAGATTGATTCTTCACTTGATTGTGTAGCATATTGGACATCCTTGTTAGAGTTTTCTTTTTTTGGATCGTCAAGGTTGCCTTGGTGTTGGTATTTATTTTTCTAGTTTTCCTTTTGTTGTCCAAGATATTTTTTATGGTTATTAGATGACTTCTATTGATTTAGATTCTTAATTGAATATCCTTGTGTCAAACCATTGTACCAACAATATTAGATGATGCTATGCCCTTTTCCATAAATAGGCAGGGTTGCTTTTTTGAGGACCCTTGCGAGTTCTTTGAATTCTATTGATTTCCTTACTTCTTGGATAACTTCTACTTATTCTTGCCCTTAAAATTAGAATTAAGTACATGGTCTTAATTTTCTACCTCATTGTGGTCACAAACATTTTTTAGGATTGTGGCAGTCCTCTCAAGATAATGGATACAAGAGAGGTATCTGCCACAAGTTCACTCAATGCTAGGTGTGAGGCCCTTAAGGTTGAAACATGCCTAAAAAAGGCTTCAATTATCTCATTTGACTTGAACAATGTAGCTGAATCTAGAGATAAAAAATGATATTTTGATTATGCATCTCATACATTATCTTGAGTCTATTCCAAGTTGATTCTGTTGTGTTAGCATCATGAATATGAGGTTGTACCTCATCTGTGACTCTAGACATGAAAATGAGCATTAATTTTTGGTTTAATTTATCAAACTTGGGTTGTTGGTCAATGTCCATTGCATGTTGGGTAAGGGATCCATCAACTACATTATAGGTGTCCTTGTATTTTAAACAAGTATTGATTTTAGTCTTCTATGTGGCATGATTTTCCCCATGTAAGATCTGTGAATCTAATAGAAAATATTTCAGACCATTTTTTCATGTGTGTGCATAAAGTATGGGAGATGGAATGGTTCCTTATCATTCCAAATAAATTCCCATCTCTATATACCATCAGTGTGATATATCAAATCTCTCGATATGCATTCCTTTCCTATATACATTTCGGTACGTAGAAGAAGCTCATCTTTTCTATATACCCATCGATATGTGAAAGAGATGTTACCATATAAGAAGGATTTATTAGATCAATGACACATCCTTAAAAATAAATTTGTGTACATGGGCCTAACTTCCCTATATACTTGGATTTTCCCAATTTCAGTATTTTCACCAAATGGTCATGGGGAATGGGTAATGAAGGGATGGTTTAATGAAAATTTATGTACCTTATTTCTTGTTGATGATTTGTAAGTAAAAATCTCAGACATCATTGTTGTAGCAATGTTAGGCTATGTGTGCAGTAGTTCAAAGCATGATGGTATTACTTGTAAACATGAGCTAAAGGCATCGTTTATACCAAACATTACAATTTGTGCAATATGTAATGTTTTGTGTTTTTGATATTTGAATTTGCCAAGAAATTAAAATTTTACAATGTACTTTGTAATTTATAATATTTAAAAAAATAATAATTGCAAAGGAAAAAATAAGCTTCCCCATCTATTTGGAAGTAAAATAATTACTTTTCTAATGTGTTTCAATGAACAAAATGGTTTAAATAACCCCCTTTTTGCCTTTTTTTTCCCCCCCCCCCTATTTTGTCTTTTTTCATAAATATAAATTTGACTAAAATGAAATACTTGTGATTTGAACTCTAGACCTCCTCTTGGCTAGTTTTTAGCAAAAGTGATTTACCGAGTTCCCTATGGATAACTTCAAGGTTGTAAAGGAAAAAATTGCTATCTATATGTTAAAAACAACAAACCATACCTTTTTTCCATGGGTTTCACCAAAAGTGATTTTGAGAATTAAGTGTAAGAAATGAAAAGTTTGGAGGGCGGTTTTGAGAATAAAGAAGGCGGTTTTGGCATCTTCCTTCAACTTCCATGTTAATTTTGAGTTGAAATTGCATCCTTTGTATTGTGTAGGCCGATCTAACCCCTTGAAAGACCAAGAAGGTGGGTTTAATTCAAGAAGTGGTATTGAATGAATAATGATGCCAAAATTAATTGTTAATCAACAAGCTTATAAGATGGTGCCCATGCATGCAACTATGATGCCAAGGGAGGATTGATTAATGTTTGAAGGCATTCCTTTTCACCTTAAAATGCTGGTCTTGGAGATAAAACACAGTTGGTCATTTAAAACATTGTTCCAACTCAGATGAATGCTTCCCCTGCAATGTAATATTTAAATCCAATGCAGCTATGAATGGACAACATCATTGAATGATGCCACACTCATAATATGTTGATCTAATTCGAATGTCATCCAAATACATAGATCAATTATGAGTTCATCGAGTTTGAAAGAATACTTGAGAGAGAGAGAGAGAGAGAGAGAGAGAGAGAGAGAGAGAGAGAGAGAGAGAGAGAGAGAGAGAGAGAGAGAGAGAGAGAGAGAGAGAGAGAGAGTATGTGTGCATGGGTCATCTTTTTTCTTTTCTTACTGCAATCTTCACCCAAGTTGAGAGTGCATGGGCTCTGATACCAAATGATAAAAACACATAATTAATAAGTTGTGACAAACAACAAATATGATCATATTATTACTAGAAACCAAGCTGCAATATTTATAGATATTGAACAACTGTTTATAGGTGAGTTACAACTCCATATCATGTCCACAATGAGTGGCCAAAATAATTATGATGAAAATTAACTACAAAAAACTACTCGAATATAATTAGATCACTCAACAACTAAACTAAGGTGAACTACAACTAACACACTAAACACAAGTGATTTATTGAGCAAAATAATTAATTAATCTACTTAATTAGATAAATAAATCTAATTCTATTAATACTATCAATGTATATCTAACAATATAAATTCTTATTACACAAAAATTTAATTTTTTTAATAATTTCATTGTTCTACTCAACAAAATAAAATTATTAAAAAACACCAATCACCTAAATCTCAATATAAACTTATTAAAAAAAAAAAAATTAAAACAATTTTAAAAATAAATAAAACCAATTACCCAATATCATCCAAGACATCTAACCAACATTATAAGTATCCCATAGAAATTCAATAAACAATAATATATTTGTTATTATTCTATGTAATATTTAATCAACTTCATAACAAGAATTAAAATGAAAATATGAGTTATTACCCTAATTTTACCGTCACTTGTTGTGTCATTGGGCACATCCTCAAGAGACGTTAATTCTTATCCAACTAAATAACTTTGAACATATGAAAATTTGTCTTTTTATAACGGTGTGAAAAAAATAAAAGCATCTTTATAATTAAAAGGTTTGAATTTTAAATGAATATGATATCCTTATATCTTTATAAAATTATTTTTTATCTCTTTTCTTAATAAAAAAAAAGTACAACTTTAAATGAATTTGTATATTTACAAAATATTTTTTATATATAATTAGAATAACAAACACCAATAAATAACTTCATCTATTGTGTTCTATTCAAAAAATAATTTTTAATGGTTAATTGACTAACTATTTTGACATGTGGGTAGATTGATATTTTTTTTTTCCAAAATATATGAATTAAGGTATGTGCAATGTGTTTTAAGTACCACTAAAAACTTAAAATATTAATTTAAAAAATAATATTATCGACAATATTTTTTTATTATATAAGATTTTAAAACAATATTATTGGCATTATTAATTGGAAATGCTACGATTGAATCTATATTATGGTGGCTCAAAACATTGATATTAATATGGATTCGATCACAACTTCTCCAATTAGTGATGCTAATTCTAATCACTGTGATTCTCAACTAATAATTCAATAATACTATTGATAATATTTGCTATTTAAGAAACAACATGGCTCTTATACCTGGTTCAAGAAACTATACCTGAAATTTGTGATTGACTCAATAATATATTTCTCATATGCAATTTGCTTTAAACTTCCATGAGCATTGAGTATCAAATTATCAATATGATTATCATACACATCACATAAGTGTCACATATGGATAAATATATTCCAACAAAATTATCACAAAACATGTGAAAACATTAATAAAATGTAATCAATAGATTTCAGAATTAGAGAAAGGCTTTTTTGTAAATTTTAAAGGCATATCTTAAATATCACGAGTTTTAGTGACAACCTTTAAAATGTAACTGCGAGAGTCATAGAGACCTCACCTAGAAAATTACTAGCAAACAAAGAAGGCTCCCATGAATACTATTTCCTCTCTAATAAATCAAGCTTTGAAAAGTAACAAACAAAAATACTAATTTGATGTTTGCACTCACCTTGTTTGGATCTCTAATAATCTCACTCTTTTTTTTAATTTCAACATGGATGACCTTCAAAGCGTATGTATCTCCTTACCCTAGTAATAATTTCTTAAAATTAAGTAAAATAATGTGTTTTGGGACCTATGATAAGGGTTAGTTGGGGTTTTAAGCGTCGTCTACTTATACATCCCCTAGACAATAAATAATATCAAAAACAATAAATTACATAAATAGAAACAATTCTAGTATAATATAAAACCTTGGTGGTGTGTGATGTGTGTGCTTCATCCTTCACATGATTGCTACAACATGAAATTTTGTGACAATGATAAATGTTTCAATGATTGTTTGCTTTCACTACGATACTTCTAATTTCATTATAAATTCTCTATGCAATTATCACTATGATTCCTCATAAGTGAGCTACAATACTTGTGTATTTAGAGACTAAATGAATTCAAATTAGGACCATATTGACACCAAACATACATCAAATGATAAGATAGTGAAATTGATGGAATAAGAGGGGTATGCGCATGTTAGCTAAAAGAGACCACACAAATAACCCAAGAGCATGGACGACAAGCCTGACAAACCCAAAAGTGTCAATCACCCTCCTAACACAGAGGTCAAGGTATGGGAAATGAGTAAGAGAAAGCAAGGGACAACTAGAAGGGACTAAGAGGAGAGACAAGGACCATTAGAAGTTAAAAAATGCATCAATAACACTTAATTTGGACCAATAATTTAAAAATGTAAAAAATCCTAAAATCATGCAATTAAACAATTAATAAATGCCAAGAGATCATTTTACATGTCTAAAATAATATATGCACAAATTTTCACCTTACTCTAAATTGGCCCTATGAACTTTATTTTATGTCAATTTATGACATGTTTTGCACGTTTGTCTATGTATAGATAAATTGGTCCAAATCGAGAAATATTGATAAGTTCTAGTTTACTTTTGAAGTTTGAAATTGACTTATCAACTCCATGGGACAACCTACATCTTATTTTTCTATGCCTATGGTCCCCTTGTCTAGACTATATTGCATAGGCTTTCCATCTTATTAAGATCATACTATATAATCATGGTAACTTTTTTCTCTCTCGTCTTTTAAATGGATAGATCCATCTTGTCCCTTTCTAATTTTCTTATTTCTAGCCATTAGAAGATGACATATGTACCAACATTATCAAATTTGAATCCAAGGTCACCTATAAATAGAAAAGTGTTGTAATTCATTTCACACACAAGAACTATCATTTATACATCTAACTTTGAGCATATTCTTGTTATATGAAAGGCATATTATATTAGTTCAAGGTTCCTAGTAGTTTCTTTGTTCCACTACAAAGAGTTATTTGTACGACACAAAATATCCAATGTCCAATTATATCACATTGAGTTTAGCAAACTTATGTACCATAGATGTCATTGTCTATATTTTGATTTATCTTTAGAACATGGGTTATTGGCATCTAACACAAGGAGGTCATATATCTCTTCCCTTTCCTAACTCTATTGGGATTTTGTCAAAGTTGACTAGTTGTTCTCTTATTAGAAATAAAGAAGAAATAACCCCTTGCACATCCTTAATATTTGACATTGTCACGTAAAAAAATTATTTATTGTATGAATGCTTTCAAAACGTCAATAATGCTTTGTTTAGGCTGATTCCTTTCTTTTGGTTAAAAAGGATTGAATTTTATATTAGTAATTATTTTGAAAGGTGGATCGAGCATGCCAATATGGAAATGAAGGGAATGGTTGAACATGGATGCATAGAGAACAAACTTTGATAAAGAATTAAGATAAATACATCTTTTATAAATAATCAAAATAGATATATGGTATATCTCTCCCCTTTTTCTGAATTTGTTAGGACTTTGTCGAAGGTGACTAAATGTTCTCTTGTCAAAAATAAGAAGAATCAATCCTTAACACATCTTATTTATTTGAGGCATGAAGTAACAAAAGGAATAAAATTTGTCTTTTAATAAAATGTCTATTGTATAAACTCCTTGAAACAACCAATAAAACCTTCTTTAAATCGATTCTCTTTTCTTAATTAAAAAAATAATAATAATTAAAATAACCTCTTGTATCTTTATAATATTATTTTTAATACATAATTATGAAATGTAGACACTTAAAAAAATAAATCTATTACATGAATCCTTAAAAAGAAAAGCAATTGGGTAACAAGCAAATACAGGCTTGTTAGGGATTGAAAAACATGTTGTATAATGGTTGATGGCTGTTATTTTTGTATAGTTTTTTAAGCTACCAACATTATGTTATTTTTTGTAACTATTAAATTATGTTTTTGTATATTTGTATTTACTATCAGCCATGTATTTTTGTTTGTAATGTGTCTTTGGTTGTTCTCTTAAACATTTAACTCTTGTTGTATTTAATGCATATTATCAATAAAAAGAAAAAAGAAAAACAATAAACCTGTCGATTCTCTTTTCTTGATAAAAAAAGGAATATAGCTTTAAAAGAATACCTTTATATCTTTACAAAATTGATCCAACCCCAACAAATGATTTCATCCATTCATTGTTATTTAAAAATTAATATTTAATGGGTAAATGGCCAACTATTTTGACATGGGGAAAATTTTAAATGGATATATTTTTATTTTCCAAAGACATGAACTATGTTATGTACAGTGTGTTTTAATAGCCCACTAAGAACTTAAAATATATATTTAAAAAATAATAGCATTGACAATATTTGTTGTGTTTTAAGAAAGAAATAATGCTTTTGGGTAGCAATTTATCAGTATGATTATCATATACATTATATAAGTGTTATATATGAATAAATATATTATAAAAAAATTAAATAATATGTATGAAAATATTAATAAGAATTTAATTAATTAATTTTAAATTTAGAAAAATCTTTTTAGAAAATGTTTAGACGTATATTTTGAATATTGTTAGGTTTAATGATAGTCTTTAAAATGTAACAATAGAAATGTATACTTATAAATAATAGAGACCTTACCTAGAAAATTAGTAGTAAATAGAGAAGGCTCACATGAATATGATTTTCTCTTTAAACAATCATGTTATGGTAAGTGATACACAAGAAAAAACTAATTTGATGGTTATGTTTGACTAGTCTGGTACTCTAATGATCTCTCTCATTTTTTTTGTATTGCAACATTGATGATCTTCAAAACATATTTCTTCTCCTTTCCCTAAATTAGAAACAATAACTAAAACTTAAGGAAAATAATGCATTTTTGGACTTGTATTGAGGGTTAGATGAGTTGTTTAACACAGTCTATTTATACATCCCCTAAACAATAAATAATGTCGAAAATAATAAATTTTCTAATAAGAAACAATTTTAGTATCATACAAAACCTTAGTAGTGAGTGATATGCATCCTTCATCCTTCCAATAATTATTATAACATGAATTTGTGTGACAATGATAAATGCTCTATTGATTGTTTGCTTTTTCTATGATACATTTGAATTCTCAATAAATTCTATTTGAATCATCATTATGCTTCCTCATAAGTCACCTACAATGCTTGTGTACTTAGAGACAAATTGAATTCAAATGAGGACTCTATTAGCACCCAAACAAACATCACATGACCAAAAAGTGAAAAATATGGAACAAGAGGGACATGCACACATTATCTCGAAGGGACGATACAAATGATCTAAGAGCATGAATGACGTTGGACTCAAATACCTAGAAGAATCAATCACCCTCCTGACACTGAGGTCAAGGTATGGGAAATGAGTACAAGAGAGCAATGGACAACTGGAGGGTAGTGAGAAGAGATACGAGGACCATCAAAAGTTTAAAAAATACGTTAATAACACCTAGTTTGGGCCAATAATGGACAAATACAAGAAAACATAAAATCACGTAATTTAACATCTAATAAATGCTTAGTAGATGTCTACAATAACATACACACAAATATGTATCTTATTTTAATATGCTAAAATGCCCCAATGGCTTTTATTTTATATCAATTTATGTATGTTTTGCATATTTGGAATTTTGGTCCAAATCAAGAAATATTGGTAAGTTCTAGTTAACTTGTAAAGCTTGTAACATCCTTCTCAACTTCATGGGACAACTTCCATCTTATCTTTCTATGCCTCTAGTCTCTTTGTCTAGACCATACTACACAATCTTGGCATCTTATCTAGAATGTATTGTACATTCATGAAAATATTTTTGTCTCTCCTCATTTAAATGGTTAGATCCATTTTTCCCTTTCAAATTTCCCATTTATTACCATTAGAATTCAATACACCCCGCTATTGTCATATTTGAAATCAAAGTCACATATAAATAGACAACTTATTCCACACACAACTATCGATTATACATCTAACATTGAGCATATTATTATTGTATGAGAGGCATATTCTATTTTTTCAAGGTTCCTCATGATTTCATGGTTCCACTACACAAATTTAATTGAACTTCATAAAATATACAATGTCTAGGTGTATCGTAATTGGTGTAGTAAATTGATGTTCCATAGATGTCATTCTATAAATGTTGATGATTATAAAATATTACTAATCTCCTTATGGAAAACATTCCATCCTGCCAAAATACACGAGTATTGAGTCGATTCAACCACCAAGTCAAGAAAGAAGTGATGTTAAGTACAAGGATATCTATGAAACCATACAATATTGATCATAAATGACACACTTAAGCATGTAAGCATTTTTTTGATGACCATACATGAGTGGAAAAAATCTACTTCTCCATACACTAATTAAATGCTCTCCAAGTTATCAAAAAGCATGAACCTAAGTACAACCATCCTCAATATGGATCCTAAAAAACTAACGTGCTAATGTATATCATATACATATAGAGGTATCAAATATTGATTGAAAAATACCTAAAAATTGTACAAAGTGACATCTATGACAAGTGATTGACATAAAAAACTTATTTTATGGCTATGATAGCATAGTATAAATCTCTAATAGCCTCACTTAACATTTTGGAATGAACACTGATGACCTTCAAAAAAAATTTCTTCTCCTTATCTTAGATTGGAAAAAATATCTAAAAATTAAGTGTTTTGAGGCTTATGTTGAGGATTAGTTAAGGTTTTAATCAAAATCTAGATATGAGGCCCATAGATAATGAACAATACTGAAAATTAAAAACTGCATAATTGGAAACAATTTTAGTGTCATAAAAAAACCTATCGATATGTGATGTGTGCCTTCCTCCTTCTAATAATTCACATAACATCAACTTGTGTGTCACAATGATAAATTATCTAATGATTTATTGATCTCTCTATGATACATGTGATTTCTCAATAAATTCTATGTAAAAATATTTAGTATAATTCTTCATAAATGAATTATAATGCCTATGTATTAATGTAAATTGAAATCAAATTAGGACCTTATTGGCGCCTAAACTGACATGAAATGTGGTAAAAGTGAAGAAGATGAAACAAGAGGGTCATGTGCAATTTTTATCATTCATATGGCAGGGTGTCAATATAATCCACTACTCATGGCATTTTGACTTATCTTTAGAACATGTGTTATTATCATCTAAAACAAGGGGGTCGTGTATCTCTTTATTTTTACAAACTCGTTGGCGTTATATCATATTTGACTAGTAATTATCTTGTCAAAGATAAAGAAGAATTAATCCCTTGCACATCTTGGGTATTTGACATTGTCATGTAAAATGTTGTCTATTGTATGAACACTTTTGAAAGGCCAATAATGTTTTATTTAGGTCAATTCCATTCTCTTGATTAAATAGGATTGAATTTTATATTAGTAATTGTTTTAGAAGGTGTCTCAGGCAATCAACTATGGATATGAAGAAATGGTTGAACATAGATGCACAGAGAACAAAATTTGACAATGAATGAACATAAATACATCATTTGTAAAGAATCAAAATAAATAAAAGGTGTATCTCTTCTCTTTTTTGAACTTGTTGGTACTATGTGGAAGGTAAATAAATGTTATCTTATCAAATATAAGAAGAATTAATTCCTAGCACATCTTAATTATTTGAGGCCTAAAGTAACTAGAGGAATAAAACTTACCCTATAATAAAAACTATTATATAAATTCTTTGAAAAGATTAATAATACCTTTTTTTTAATGGATTTTTTTTTTTTTTTAAAAAAAAAAAATTTAAAATATGCATTACATATATTTAAAAAATAATAGCATTGATAATATTTTCGTTTATGTTTTAAAATAATAGTATTGATGATATTTACTATGTTTTAAGAAATAAATAATAGCACCGTGTATAAATTTATTAATATGATTATCATGGACAAATAGATTACAACAAATTGCGATGATGAAACATATGAAAACATTAATAAAATTCAAAACAATTAATTTAAAAATTAGAGAAAGGTTTTTATGAAAGTTTATATGCATATATTAAATATTGCAAAATCCAATGAAAATATTTAAAATTTATAAGTTGAGCTGACTTACATTAATCTTAGTGGTTAAGTATTGTTTACGTATCTGTAGTTTTCCCACTTAATTGAAAGTGTGTAATCGGTGTTATGCTAACATGTAATGTAAACATGTATATGATTTTCAATAATTGAAAGGATGTGATTGGACCTTGTAGTGGTACCTTAACTTAGCATAGGGGTTGCTTCTTTAAAAGGTTTTAGATTGAAAAACTTTAGATCTAGTTCCTTTCAATGTGCAAAGTGATTTCCCATCATAGATAAATAAGTGTTAGATGTGAATAAGCTTAGGATTGATATGTTTATCTTGTTGATTCTTTAGGTAATTTATTTTGAATTGACATGTGAAACATATAGACTAGCCTATATAAAAAATTTAAATTTAGAAAAATAACCATTAAAGGGTGCACGAATAGACCTACCACATGTGGACAAATCAACAATATATCATTGTCTGAGGAGGAATGTAACTGTCCATAAAGAAAGAATAATGATATGAGACCAATAAATAATCTAAGAATGATATTAAGTTGTTCATGCAGAGATTAGGGAAATTATATGTAACAATGCAACAATTCGGCAAGGTCGAGCCCATATATGGATGAATGGCTAAGGAATAATATGAAAAATAGTTATGTATGCATGCATAAGTTAAGTATGTTAAAAATTGGCATTGTCATGTGTCTAATACAAAATATGAGTGTTTATACTCGTTAAACTTAGTGATTTTCTTACACTCTCTTTGTTATATTAGGACAAGATTATGAGATTAGTATCACTATTAGTTAGTAAAATTCCATTATTATACCTAATTATGAATTCTAAATTGTTTGTAAATATAAAAGTATTGGAAGAAGACATATTAGAAAATTACCTAAGAATATGGCATCTAAGAGTTTGATTTAAAATTTTCCTAACAAGAAAAAAATCATCAAAAGAAGGATAGGTATTGAAGATATTTTTTATTAGAAGTAAATTATCACTAGATATATTTTTAATTTTATTATCCGATGACTCATAAATTATATTGATATCTGATCTTAAATCTAAACATCAAAGGAAGGATAGGTATTGAAGATATTTTTTATTAGAAGTAAATTAACACTAAATATATTTTTAATTTCATTATCTGATAACTCATAAATTATATTGATATCTGATCTTAAATCTAAACAAATAATCACTAATGTATTAGAAAATTTGACCTTTATATGTATAATAATTTGAAAATAAAATAAAAATCATTCAAAGGGGCAACAAATCAATGAATTGGTTTATATGGAAAGGTGTAAAATTAATCAACAAAATAGTATTTTAAGATTTTATGGGGACTTATCATCAAGATCAAAATATGAACATTAAACATTAAAAGACATGACATGATGTAAAAGGTGTCCTTTCCATTAAACATTTTAATTATAGTCACCAAAAATATTGGAAGATGAATTGAAAAAGATAATAAATCACTAGATTTTGAAGAACATTATATAATATATTTCTTATTTTTATTTTTTAATTATAGATAAATGTTTTTTATTTGATTTTATATATTATTTAGAGTTTGTATTATGAAAGCCACTTTAAGACTTCCAGGTGGAGATAAAATAGGAAGAAAAGGTGAAGCATTAGTGGTATTGGATGATAGAGGTAAAAAAATAAATTCAGTAATAAAATGACTAAAATGGTATTGAGGAATATATATTTTTTGAAATATTGAAGTATTTTGATACATTTGAGAAGACATTAGTAAACTTTATGAAATAGTTCAAAATATTTGAGTGTTGACAAGAAATTGGAGAGGTTTTTTGAACGTTTTGAAAAGTAATTATGGGGTTTAAACAAAAAATCAAAGTAATTAAAAAGGAAGTTTGGAGAATTTGAGAAATAATTGGACAATTGTAAGACAAATTTGAAAGGACTTGAATAGATTTTTGAAATAATTATAAAATATTTTGGAGAAGAAATGGGACGATACTTGCTAAATACATCGCTCACATCTTTTTTTAAAGGAAATATTACTTATATAAACATTACCATTACAATATATTTTATTTTTCAAATCTAACTTCAATCTAGTAATAGAGTTTTAAATAATATAAATCCCTTTTTAGTTTAATCTAAGACTATTCACATTTATTTGGACAGTGCTAATTTTTTTGTTTTGACAATGATTACTATTAGTAGTAGAGGTACAAGGTTAGAATAATTTCAAAGGCTCTACATCCTTAGACTGATATTAACAGTACATATACAAGGTCACATAGTGCCACATGATACTATATTTAAAATATGATATAAGGCCTTATCTATAGTCTTCAAAACCTCAAAATTATGCCACATGGCATCATCTCAGGGACAAAGAGCAATGGAGATCAAGTCGGTTTCATGAACACCTCTAGGCCCCAGAGTGCCAATAATGTTTCCATGTAGTAGCATCTTGGGGCTCAAGAAATTTTGCGAGTGCCCAATCCCCTCCAGACCTTCATATGCCCAAGATGTTATTACATGGTAGTATCTCAGGACCACGGGGCAATTGGCTTACTCGAAATACCCTATGGTTCAAGTGTACTGAGACATTGCCACGTGGTGACCTCTTAGGGCCATAGGAATATTGGGAAAGAGAAGACCACCGTGCTCCTGTGCTCTTGAGATGTCGCCATGCGATAACCTCTCAAGCTCTCGTGTCCACAAGATTATTATATTTTATCAAATCTTCCATCAACTTGATCTCTTGAGATTTGGGGACATTTCCACATGGAGACCTCTTGGGGCCTCAAGGCCACAAGACTACTGGCTTACCTAAAGTCTCACATAGTCCTAGATAGATCCACTCTATGTGGACAAATCAACAATATATCACTATCTGAGGAGGAAATTTTAGATATTTGACACAAAGTTAAATTTTGGATCCTTTTACGGTGTGATTTATATCCCACTCCTCAACAGGGGTGGTGTGGGGGGAAAAAGTCCCCCACTATTGTCATAGGGGGTTCCAAGGGGGCAATGCCTCTAGAGCAAAAATTCAAGGAGTCAAACCCTTATTTCTAAGAAGATGAATTCCACCAGATTTTATTTTTATAAGGAAAGTCTTAATTACATTCCACTCTATTTTTAAGAGGAGCAATAATAACAGTGCTTTATCAATTAGGCATATTCATCTTTGTGAAGTTCGCATGTAATCTACACAATGAGTTCATATGTAATATGTTCATCTTTAAGTAATAAAAGCTAATATCTTGTATCGTGGATGTTTCCTTAGCTTGCTAAGGTTTTACCACATAAATCATATGTTTTGTCTCATGCATGTTGAGTATTTTGTCTGTTTGATTATCTTTGTTATTACATTATTCTATTTTTCTATTTTTGTAGAGTGTGTGGTTTCCTAACAGGAACGTAACTGTCCAGAGAGTCAAGAATAGTGATATGAGATCCATAAACAATCTAAGAATAATATTAAGTTGTTCAAGTAGAGACTAGGGGAAGTATGTGTAATAGTATGATAATCTGGTAAGGTCGAGCCCATATATAGATGAATGGCTAAAGAATAAAGTAAAAAATAGTCATGTATGCATGCATACATTAAGTATGTTAAATATTTATCAAATCTGACATTTTCATATGTTTAATACAAAATATGAGTGTTTATACTCATTAAACTTAGTGATTTTCCTATGCTCTATTTGTTGGGTTAGGACAAAATTATGAGATCAATATCACTATTAATTAATAAACTTCCATTATTGTATCTAGTTGTGAACTTTGAATTGTTTGTAAATATAGAAATATTGGAAGAAGATACATTAAAAAATTACTTAAGAATATCGACATCTAAAAGTTTGATTTAAAATGTCCTAACAATATGAAAAAGATCATAAAAAAATTTATAAATATTGAAGATATTTTTTATTGGAAGTAAATCATCACCAAGGATATTTTTAATCTCATTATCTGGCAACTCATAAATCATATTGATAATATAATCTTTAATTTAAGCACAACCATTAATGTCTTAGAAAATATGACCTTTATATCTATATTAATTTAAAAATAAGTTAAAAAATCATTAAAAGGGGCAACAAATAAATGAATTGGTCTATATGGGAGGGTCTAGAATTAATTAACAAAATAATATTTTAGGATTAAAAAAATCATTTTTGGAAGATATTGTGTCACATTTAGATGATCAATGTGTTTCAGATCAATTCCTATGATCCATCATCAAGAAAGATAATTATGTTAGAACAACATAACGAAGATTTTTAAACGGCTATTTTTTTTTCTTTTTAAAAATCTTTGTTTTATTATTCTAACATAATTATCTTTCTTAATAATGGATCATAGAGGTTGATTTGAAACATATCAATCATCTAAATATGACACAGTATCTTCCAAAAATGATTTTTATTATTATATAGACTATGAAAGTTTTAAATCTTTATTTAATATTTTAAAATTTTATGATATTTTTTCATAAATTATTTTGAAGAGAAAAATATAAACAATATACATTAAAAGACATAACATATGATGTAAAATATCTTCTTTCCATTAAGCATTTCAATTATAGATTCACAGAACTTATCGGAGGATGAATTAAAAATAATAATAAATCACTAGATTTTGAAGGATATTATATGAAATATTTTTTATTTATTTATTTTAATCTTAAATAAATGTTTTAGGACTTTGAGGTGGAGAAAAAACAGGAGTGAAGCATAACTGTATTGGATAATAGAGGTTAAAAAGTAAACAATTATTAATGGGTATGACTAAAATGGTATCGAGGAATATATTGATTTTGAAACATTGAAATATTTTGATAAATTTGAGAAGGGGCTAGTAAAATTTGTGAAATGTTTCAAAATATTTGTGTGTTGATAAGAAGTTGCAGAGGTTTTTTTTTTAACACTTTGATATGTAATTGTAAGTTTTAAAGAAAAATTAAAGTAATTAAAGAAGATTTTGAAAAATAATTAGATAATTGTGAGATAAATTTGGAAGAATTTGAGTAGAATTTTGAAAGAATTATAAAAGAGTTTGGAGAAAAAATGGGAGAATAATTGCTAAAACATATCATTCACTTTTTTTTTCAAAAAAAAATTACTTATATAAACATATATATCATTAGAATATAGTATTTTTTTAAAATCTATTAATAGGTTTTTAAATACTATGAAGCCCTTTTTAGCTTAATCTGAAACTTTTTGTATTTGAAATTTCAAATCTATGTAATTTTGATGTCAAAAATTAAAATTAAACAAATAAAATATACGTACACACTAAAGTTTTAATTAAAAAAATTCAAAAATAATATTAACCTAAAGTTTGAGGTGAAGCAAATCAAATATAAAATAGAGCATTTGTTTCAGATCTAGGAGATTACATTGTAATTATCCATAATAAATATGAAGAAGTTAATATATGACACAATTAAGGTAAAATATAACTTTAGGAGGTGTAAGATAATGTGAATTCATCATAATGTAATTAAAATAAATGAACTACATTTAATTAAGAATTCATAATACATAGTAAACAATGCCTATTTATATATCATTTTTTAATCAAATAAACATAGATAAAATATACGAAAAAAATAAAAATAAAACACTTTTATCTTGATATTGTGTTATTGAAATCTTTTCTCCACTTCCACGTACTTGTTCTAGATACATAACCTTAAAACACTTATGTACTTTCTATATTTGATTCGATCTATCTATAAAAAAATAAAAAAATTAAACATATATATTTAATAAAATATCATTGACTTATCAAAACTCTTGTTGAAAAAATTTATGTCAACAAAATATTATCTTTTATAAAGAAAATACTTTCAAAATATAAATTATATAACATAAGATATCTTACACATATTCGATAGCTATTATTTTTGAATGTATTCATTAATCAAATTAACTTATTTTGGTCCCTCATTAACAATATTATCTTTTCATTTATTTTATATATAATTTAATAAAAAATAAAAATAAAATACAATTTATTATAAATATATATTACAATTATAACCTAATATTTTACATAATATCATCAAAATGCAAGTTTAATCAATCAAAATGTCTATTTAATCAAGACGTAGAAAGCAAATCCCATCAATTAACTTATTCATTGGCTTACACTTTTAAAAAACAAATAATATTGCTAATTGTCCAATTCATCCTAGTGCAATTTAAAAAAAAAGTAAACTCGAATACTTTTAAAACATTGTGTACAATGTGATTAAGTAGCACCCCCAAGAAACTTAAAATATACATAACTTATATATTTTATAAATAATAAAACATATATTTTATAAATAATATAACATATATTTTATAAATAGCATTGACAATATTTTCTGACTATATAATATTTTAAGAAATATTAAATACCTTAAAGTAATTTAATTTTTATTTAAAACATTTGAGTTATAGATATCAACATCTTGATTTCTAAATATCAAATTGTTATAAGTGTTATCAGTAGTGGATTATAACATGTTGAATGATAATATTTTTAAATTAAAATTTCTTTTAGTTAAACTATTATAAATAGAGGGATTTATTATATTAATATTATTTAGGGATTGATCATGATTTTTATAGTATTTACGTATTTTTAAAGATCTATAATTTAATAGGTGGTATAACAAATAATCATTCTAATTAGATGACTTATAACTTTTTCAATAATATAATTTGTTTTAAACTTCTATAAATATTGAGTAACGATTAATCTGTATGATTACTCTCCACATCACATTATTATAATGTGAAAAAATTATAATAATAAAATATGAAACAAATAGCCAATTACTTTTAACTAAGCTAAATAACATGTTCAAAATAGTAATATAAGCTTAATTAATTAATTCTAAGAATAGAGAAAGGTGTTAATGCCAGGTTTTGAAGCATATCTTGAATATCGTAAGATTTAGTGATAGTCTTTAAAATATAATAATGAAAATGTTCACTCAGAAGTGACAAAAACCTCACCCAAAAAATTGGCAGTAAACAAAGAAAGCTCTCAGTGATGTGATTTCTTTTCCTAATAGTTAGGGGAGGAAGTCACGGCTTTGACAATTGATTGACAAAAGAAATTTAATGGCTATGCTAGTATAGTCTATGTCTCTAATAACCTCAATCAATATTTTACAAAGCAACACTGATGACTTTCAAAATAAATTTCTTCTCCTTATCCTAAATTGACAATAATTTCTAAAACTTAAAGAAAGTAATTAGTGTTTTGAGACTTATGTTGAAGTTTTAAGCAATGTCTACATATGAGGCCCCTATAAAATAAACAATATTGAAAACAACAAAATGTATAATTAGAAAAAATTCTAATGTCATAAAAAATTAGTGATATGCAATATGTGTCCTCCTTCCAATGATTCCTATAACATGAACTTGTATGTCACAATGATGAATGTTTTAATGATTTCTTGATCTCTCTATAATTTCTGTGATTTTTCAATTCATTCTCCGTAAAAATGTGTAGTATGCTTCCTTATTTAAATAAATTACAATATTTGTCTATTTATAGATAAATTGTATTCAAATTAGGACTTTACTGGCTCCTACACTGACATTAAACGACTAAAAAAGGTGAAAAAGATGAAACAAGATGGTCATGTACATGATCATTGAAAGGGAACACACAAAAGAATTAGGAGCATGAATGATGTTCCTAACAAACTTAAAAGCAACAATCAAACTCTTGAAAGAGCTTAAGGTAGAAGTAATGAGTATGAGAGAGAAAAGGACCCATATGCTCCTTTCTACTTTTCCCATTTTTAATTGTTAGAAGTTGACTCACATTATTTGTTTAAAATTTAAACTTAAAATCACCTATAAATAAATAAATAATTCAATTCATTCCATACACAAATACTTTCGATTATATATTTAACAATAAATATTTTTGTTACATTAAATTTTAAGGTTCTCAATAATTTTATTAAATAAAATAAAATAATTAAAAATATAGTTAAAAGACATTAGTCACACAAATTTTAGTATAGGCCCATGAAAAATAGTTGTGGAGGTTCTAAAGATATAAAGCTAATTATCCAATATTAATATTAATTGCGTTAATTTTTTCATTTTGAGGCTTTACGCGTTTCAAAGCATAAAAAATATCATTTTGACACTTAGCCGACATTATAACTATAAAATATTTACTATTATTCTATGCAATATGTATAACAAGAATTAATATATGAAAATTTTGTCTTTTTGTTACGGTTTGAAAAAAATAAAAGCTTCAAATTCAATATAATACGCCGCTCGTGGCATTTTGACTATCTTTATAACATGGGTTATTGTCATTTATCACGAAGGGGTCGTTTGTCCCTTTCATTTACCTAACTAGTTGGGATTGTGTCAAAGTTGATTAGTTGTTTTCAAGGATAGAGAAAGAATCATTTTTTTATACATCTTAGATATTTGACGACGTTGTGTAAAAAATGGTCTATTGTGTGGATGTTGATTAAAGAGGATTGAATTTTAAATTAGTAATTGTTTCAGAAAGTGTATTAGGTACGATGATAGGGAGATGGAGGAAATGGTTGAATATAGATGCACAAAGAATAAACATTGATGAAAAATCAAGATAAATATATCATTTGTAAGAATCAAAATAGATAAATAGTGTATCTCTTTACTTTTTTAACTTATTAGAATTATGTTGAAGGTAACTAAATGTTCTCTTGTCAAAGATAGAAAGAATCGATTCTTAGCCCATCTTAACTATTTGAACCTTGAAGTAATTAAGTGGATAAAAGTTACCTTATAATAAAAATTCTAAAGTATAAACAACTTAGAAAGACTAGTAAAACAACGAGAGATCTTTTCTGGAAGAAACTGTGTTTGGTTTTGAAGATCGACACATTTCTTCCTTGATGAAGGATCACAATAGTGGTGATAAAGGATCAAAGTAGTAGATCCAAAACGCGTCGATCTTCAAAACTAGACACGGTTTCTTCCAGAAAAGGTCTCTTGTTAATAGTAAAACATTTAAGTCAATTATCTTTTCTTAATTAAAGAGGAATGAATTTTAAGTACCGTTTAAAACTTAAAATATACACAATATATATTTAAAAAATAATAGCAATTATAATATTTGCTAACTATATGATGTTTTAAAATAATATCATTGACACTATTTGCTAACCATTTAATGTTTTAAGAAACAATACCGCTTTTATACCTAGCTTAGGGCTCTATACCCAAAATTTGTGATTTACTCATTAATACGTCACATAAGTGTCATGTATGGATAAATATATTACAACAAAGTTATCACAAAACCTATGAAAACTTTATTAAAAGCTTAATCAATTAATTTCAAAATTAGAGAAAGGTTTTTATGTAAGGTTTAAAGGCATATCTTGAATATCGTGAGATTTAGTGACCATCTTTAAAATTTAACTGTCAAAATGTGTTCATGGGAGTGATAGAGACCTCACCTAAGAAATTACTAATGAACAAAGAAGGATATTATGAATATGATTTCCTCTCCAAATAGTGAAGCTTTGGTAAGTAACAGCTAAAAAATACTAATTTGATAGTTGTGCTCACCTTGTTTGGATCTCTAGTAATATTGTTCATTTTTTTGCATTGCAACACTAATGACCTTCAAAACATATTTCTTCTTGTTTCCCTAGATTAATAACAATATCTTAAACTTAAGGAAAATAATGTGTTTTAGGATCTATGTTGAGGATTAGTTAGGTTTTTAAGCACCATCTACTTAATTGGCCTCTAAACAGTAAACAATATCGAAAATAACAAATTACATAATTCAAAACAATAATAATATCCTACAAAACATTAGTAATGTGTGATTTGTGTCCTTCATCCTTCAAATTATTTCTATAATATAAATATGTGTGACAATGATAAATGTTATACTGACTATTTGCTTTCTCTATAATAATTTTGATTTCACAGTAATTCTTTATGAAATTGTCATTGTACTTCCTCATAAAAGACCTAAAATACTTGTGCATCTAAAGACAAATTAAATTCAAATTAGGACCCTGCTGGAACCCAAACATACATCAAATGACCAAATATTTAAAAATATGGAACAAGAGGGGCACATGTGTCTGTTAGCTAAAAATGAGCGCACAAATAACCCAAGAGTATGAACGACAAACATGACAAACCCAAAAGTGTCAATCACCCTCCTGACATGGAGGTCAAGGTATGGGAAATGAGCATGAAAGAGCAAGGGACAACTAGAGGGGAAAAAAAGGAGGGAAATAGACCATCATAAGTCAAAAGATGCATCAATAACACCTAATTTGGATCAATAATAGAAAAGTACAAAAAATCCTAAAATCATGTAATTAAACATTTAGTAAATGCCAAGGAGTCATTTTAGATGTCTAAAATAACATGCACACAAATTTGTACCTTAATTTAGTACCCTAAATTGGCCATGCAACCTTTATTTTATGTCGATTTATGTATATTTTTCACATTTGTCTATGTATAGGTAGATTGGTTCAAATCAAGAAATATTGGTAAGTTCTAGTTGACTTTTGAAGTTTGAAATTGACTTCTCAATTCCATTGGAGAACCTCCATATTATATTTCTATGCCTTTGGTCCCCCTATCTTGACCATACTACATTATGTTGGCATCTTGTTAGGACAATATTGTACAATCATGGCAATGTTTTTCTCTTACTTGATTTAAATGTACAGATCCACCTACCCCTTTCAAATTTTTAAATTTCTAGCCATTATAAGTCGACATACACACACAAATATTTTCAAATTTGAATTCAAGGTCACCTATAAAAATAAAAGTGTTGTAATCCATTTCACACAAAAGAACTATAGATTATACATCTAACTTTGAGCATATTCTTATTATATAAAAAGACAATTATATTAATTCAAGGTTCCTAGTGATTTCATTGTTCCACTACAAAGAATTATTCATACTACACAAAATATCCAATGTCCAAGTTTATAACAATGGGTTTAGCAAATTGATGTGCCATAGATGATATTATTTAGATTTTGACTTAATTTTAGAACATGGGTTATTAGCATCTAGCATGAGTGGGGTGTGTATCTCTTTCCTTTTCCTAACTCTATTGGGATTGTGTTAAACTTGACTAGTTGTTCTCTTGTCAAAGATAAAGAAGAATCAATCCTTTATTCTTTTCCTAACTCTATTGGGATTGTGTCAAACTTGACTAGTTGTTCTCTTGTCAAAGATAAAGAAGAATCAATCATTTATGCATCTTGGATATTTGATGTTGTCACGTAGAAAGCTATCTATTGTATGCAAATTTTCAAAAGGTTCATAATGTTTTCTTTAGGTGGATTCCTTTTTCTTTTATAAAGAAAAACTAAATTTTATATCAATAATAATTTCAAAAAATGCATCAAGCACATCAATAAAGAAATGGGAGAAACATGGTTGAATATAAATACACGAAGAATAAATTTTAATGATGAATCAATATAAATATATCATTTATAAAAAATCAAAATAGATAAATAATATCTCTTTTCTTTTTTTTAACTTATTAAGACTCTATTAAAGATGACTAAATATTCTTTTATCAAAAATTTAAAAAAATCAATCCCTAACACATCTTAATTATTTTAAGCATAAAGTAACTAACAAAATAGAAAGTAACTAAAAGTTTATTGTAAAGAATTCTATCACATAAAGCCCTTGAAAAAGCAGTAAAACCTTCTTTAAATCATATTCCTTCCCTTTTCTTAATCAAAGGGGATTGAATTTTAAGTGAATATGGTATCCCTTATATCTTTATAAAATTGTTTTTCAAAACACTTTAAAAAATCTATTACATGAATCTTTAAAAAGAAAATGAAAAAAAAACAATAAAACTATCGATTCTCTTTTCTATACCGTTTTTTTTAAAACATACATGAGGAATAAAGAACAAACCCCAACAAATAACTTCATCCATTGATATTATATTTATTTATTTATTTATATATATATATATATATATATATATATATATATATATATATATATATGACTAATTGGCCAATATTTTAACCTAGGTGAAAATTTTAATTTAATAAAAAAGAAATTATTTTCAAACGATATGAGCTATGTTATGTATAATGTGTTTTAAGGAAGCCATTGGAAAATTTAAAATATACATAACATATATTTAAAAAATAATAGCATTAAAACCATTTTCTTGGGTATGTTTAAAAAAATAAATAATAGTTTAGTAGCGATTTATCAATATGATTATCATATACATTATATAAGTGTCATAAATGGATAAATAGATTTAAAAAATTGTGAAAAAATACATAAAGTATTAATAAAATTATAATTAACTAATTTTAAAATTAGAGATTTTTTTTTAATACAAAGTTTAGATGTATGTCGTGAATATGATAAGATCCAGTAATAATTTTTAAAATATAATATTATAAATGCATACATGTGAATGATATAGATCTCACACATAAAATTGCTAGCATATAGAGAAGGCTCACATGAATATGATTTTCTCTTTAAACAATCAAGCTTTGCTAAATAATGATTGTGTTTAATTTATCTGGTGCTCCAATAATCTCGTTCATTTTTTTTACGTTGTAAATTGATGTCCTTCAAAACATATTTCTTCTCCTTCCCATAAATTAGAAATAATATCTAAAACTTAAGGAAAACAATATGTTTTTAGACATATGTTGAGGTTTAGCTGGGTTTTAAAGCATCGTCTATGTATACAACCCTTAGGCAATAAATAATATCGAAGGAAATGAATGGCCTAATCAGAAACACTTTTAGTATCATAAAAATCTTGGTGGTGTGTGATGTGTGATCTTCATCCTTTCAATGATTACTATAACATGAACTTATGTGACAATGATAAATGCTCTATTGATTGTTTGCTTTCTCTATAATAAATCTAATTTCTCAATAAATTTTATATGAAATCGTCATTGTGCTTCCTCATAAGTGACTTGCAATACTTATGTACTTACAGACAAATTGAATTCAAATGAGGACCCTACAAGCACCCAAATAAACATCAAACAACCAAAAACTGAAAAATATGGAACAAGAGGGGCATGTGCACATTAACCCGAAGAGACCACACAAATGACCCAAAAGCATGAATGAGGCTACTGACATACTTAGAAGCATCAATCACCCTACTAACATTAAGGTCCAGGTATGGGACATGAGTATGAGAGAGCAAGTGATAATTAGAGGGGACTGAGAGGAGATATAGGGACCATCAAAAGTAAAAAAACACGTTAATAACACCTAATTTAGACCAATAATAGACAAGTACAAAAAACATAAAATTCTATAATTTAACATCTAATAAATGCCTGGTAGATGTGTAAAATAACATACACAAAAAATTTTACCTTATTTTATTATCCTAAAATGGCCCATACACTTTATTTTATATCGAATTATGTAAGTTTTGCACATTTGTTTGTGTATAGCTAATTTGGTCCAAATCAAGAAATATTAGAAAGTTCTAGTTGACTTCTGAAGCTTGAAACCTCCTTCTCAACCCTATGGAACAACTTCCATCTTATCTTTCTATGGATTTAGTCTCCTTTTCTAGACCATACTATACAATCTTGGCATCTTATATGGAATGTTTTGTACAGTCATGACAACCTTTTTATCTTTCATCTTTAAATTGGGTAGATCCCTTTTCCCCTTTCTACTTTTCCTATTTCTAGCCATTGGAAACCACCACATACACCAATATTGTCAAATTTGAATTCAAATTCACATATAAATAGACAACTCATTTCACACATAATATCTATTGATTATATGTCTAGCATTAAGCATATTCTTAAATTGTATGAGAGGTGTATTCTATTATTTCAAGGTTCCTAGTGATTTCATGGTTGCATTACTCAAAGTTGTCTATACTTCACAAAGTATCCAATGTCCAAATGTATCACAATTGGTGCAGTAAACTTACGTCCTATATATTTTATTATATAAATCTTGATGATTATAAAATATTACTAAGATACTTATGGAAACCATTATATTATACTTAGATATATGGGTGTTGGTTCATTGTAACCACAAATTCAAGAAAGAAATGATGTTAATTACAAGGATATCTCTAAAATTATACGATGTTGATAAAAAATGACATACTTAAGTATGCAAGCAACATATATTTTATGATCATGCATGAGCAAAACAAATATACTTCTCAATATTATAAGTAAATTCTCTCAAAGTTATTAAGAAGCATGGACCCAAGTACAATCAACCTTAATATGGATCTAAAAAAACTGACATGCTAATGTATATCATATATGTGTAGAGGTATCAAGTACTGATTGAAAAAGACCTAAAAATTGTACAAAGTGATGTATCTAACATGTAGCTGACATAAAAAACTAGTATCATGGCTATGCTAGCCTAGTCTATATCTCTAGTAACCTCACTCATTGTTTTTGAATGCAACATTGATGAGGTCTTCAAAATAGATTTCTTTTCCTTGTTATAGATTATCAAAAAGATGTAAGACTTAAGGAAAATAAACAGTGTTTTGAGGCCTAAGTTGAGGATTATTTGGTTTTTTAAGCAACCTATACATATGAGGCCCATAGATAATAAACAATAACCAAAACAACAAAATGCATAGTTGGAACAATTCTAGTGTCATAATAACCCCTAGTGAAATGTGTCTTCCTCCTTCTAATGATTCATATAACATGAACTCATGTGTCACAATGATAAATGTTGTAATGATTCCTTGATATCTTTATAATACATGGGATTTCTCAATAAGTTCTCTATGAAAATGCTTGGTGTGATTCCTCATAAATGAATTAAAATTATTTTGTAGTTATGATTAATTGAATTCAAATTATTATCTTATTGACACCTAAACTAACATCAAACTAGGAAAATGCAAAAAATATGAAACAAGAGGGTCACATGCATCTTTTATCATTCATATGGTAGGGTGTCAATATAATCCACCACTTGTGGCATTTTGAATTATCTTTAGAACATGGGTTATTAGCATCTAGCACAAGTGGGTTGTGTATCTCTTTCCTTTTCCTAACTCATTGGTATTGTGTCAAAGTTGACTCGTAGTTCTTTTGCCAAAGATAGAAAAGAATCAATTCCTTGTACATCTTGGGTAGTTGAAGTTGTCATGTAAAAATTTATATTATTTGAATGCTTTCAAAAGGTCAATATTGATTTCTTTAGGTCGATTCCATTCTCTTGGTTAAAGAGGGTTGAATTTTAAATTAGTATTTTTTTAAGAAGGTGCATCAGGCATGCCAATAGGGAGATAGAGGAGATGGTTGAACATAGATGCACAGAGAATAAAAGTTGACAATGAAACAAGATAAATATGTCTTTTATAAAGAATCAAAATAGATAGATGATGTATATTTTCTCTTTTTTGAACTTGTTGGGACTATGTTGAAGGTGACTAAATGTTCTCTTTTTCAAAGTTAAGAATAATCAATCCCTAACACATCTTAACTATTTGAGGTTTGAAGTAACTAGATGTATCAAATTTGCCTTGCAATAAGAGGCCTATTGTATAAACTCCTTAAAAAGGCTAGTAATGCATTCTTTAGGTCGATTTCATTTTCTTAATTAAAGGGGATGCATTTTAAATGAATATGGTATCCCCTTATATCATCATAGAGTTATTTATAATAAATAATTATCAAATCAAATGTAGACACTTAATAAAAAGGATCTTTTAATTATATGAATCTTTGAAACCAAAATACCTACAAAAGTAAAAAAAATTGATAGGGGTAAAAAGAGGGTTTTGATAGGGTCCCACAACCTGTTATAAAGTCAGCCTTAAATCACCCAAACCAAACAAGATGACACTAAAAAACTGACCAAATAAAACCATAAGGCAACAACAAAAACATACTCTGAAACATTAACAGGGAATCGACTAGAAAAACAACAAATAATAAGCCTTTATCATAGAGAATGCCAAGGTTCAACAAGAAATCAACAACTATCAAGAAAATAAAATTATAGCCACCCTCAACCAACACAAAGAATACCAATCAAAATCAATGTTATGCCCAAGTAGCCAAGCTGAGGAGAAGACAATTCAACCTACAGACGTGATTGTTCTTTACCATGACAATAAAGAAGACCTTCCATTGTCCATTGGTTCCCATCCTTGACTAAGTCTTCTACATTAGAACACAACCTTTATACCTCTGTTATTCACCCTTTCTTCTTGACAATTGAGATAATGCAGGGTTTGTGCTTAGCTAGAGAAGGGTGAGAAGGGGAATCCAAGGTTACCAATGGAGTCGAAGAACTCATAAGCCCATCAAAAACAACATCAACCTACAAAGAGACATCACTCTTGGGGGGGCCATGAGCAACAATTGAGGGGAGGAGGGGAGAAGGACGAAAGAAGACACCATAATTGCAACATAAGAAATCTTGGTCAATAAAACCTTATTTTTTCTTCCAAACCAAATGAGAACGAGGATCTGAGCTCTTAAAAACCCATATAAGAACATGTAGTAGCACAACGTTACAAAAGGTTGCAACTAAAACATTTAAAAGGAAGACCTTCAAAGTTGAGGTATTGGGTCCATGAACCTTAGAAGGATAAAATATTGACTAAATGATATAGAAGTTTAGAGAGGTCACCAAATGCACAAGCTCTCACAACTCTCTTCTCCACCAATCCTGCATCAAGCTTCACAAAGGATCCCACCTGATTGATCAACATAGCAATGTGTTCTTTTTCTCTCACAATTGGAGGGATTTTATATAATTTGATCCAAATTGGTGACACCGTGACCTACACCTTTTTAGGGTCAAAGAATGGATCTTAAGAGTAGAATAAAACCCTAAATTTACCAATGAACCAAGGCCCCAAAGTCCAAACAAAAACACAATCTGTTGAATTGTGGAACACCACTTGGAAGAAGCCATGATTAAGCAAGGTGAAGGAAGGCACTTCCATAAAACTCCATGCCAATATATCCCAACTGACAAGATCAGAAACTAAGAGGGAAGAGCCCATGCAATTTTCTAAAAAATTACGATTGCCAACATCTAAACTCAACTTCTAGATGTCTTGATCAGAAAAAACTAATTCAAGAGAATTATCCCAAAAAAACACAAAAAGATCCCTAAGAAAAAATAAAAGGGAAGAAGCCGAGGCTGGAGGTGAAGGTGCCCTACTACTCTAAAAGAAATAAAAATATAAAACTTTTGGGTAAAAAAAAAAAAAAAAAAACGATTCCCTCTTTTAAAATGAAAGAATAATTGAACTTTAAATGATTATGGTATACTTTTATATCTCTAGTAAAAAAATTATACATAACCGAGGTATAGAGAGCAACCCCACAATAATTTCATATATTGATTTCTATTTAATTTATTTTTAAAAACTAATTGGCCAACTATTTTGATCAGATGTAAAATTTTAAATTGATATATCTTTTATTTTCAAAGGCTATGTACGATGTGTTTTAAATATCCCACCAAAATCTTAAAATATACATAACATAGATTTAAAAAATAATAGCATTGACAATAATTTCTTAATATATAATGTTTAAAAATAATTGCATTGACCATATTTGCTAAGTTTTAAGAAAGAAATAATAATCCGACCCATCACATATGTGTGGCACATGGATAAATAAATAAACATGTAAAAATATTAATATAATTAAAATTTATTAATTTAAAAATTATATAAAAAATTTTATCTAAAGTTTAGATGTATATTTTGAATATTGTAAGATCTAATGATAATAATTAAAAGTAATAAGGTTTCCTAGTGTCAATTAATCTAATTTATGTGGATAAATGTTGCTTACAAATTTAATATTTTGAATAGGAAAATCAAATCGAATGTAGTTTCTCACATAATTAATTATGTGCAATCAATGTAATGTTAATATACAATGTAATCATGTGAATGGATTTCAACAATGAAAAACTTGTAATTGGATCTTGTAATGGTAATCAAATTTAATAGAGGGATTGCTTCTTTGATGGGTTTTAGATTTGAAAATTTTAGGATAGTTCATCTTAATGTGTAAAGTTTTTTCCAATGATAGAAGATAAGTGTTAGATGTGAATAGGCTTAGGCTTGATATGTTTATATAGTTGACTCTTTTGGCAATTTCCTTCAAACCAACATGTGAAACGTAGAGGCTAAGCCATATGAAAAATTTAAATTTGGAAAAATAATCGTTAAAAGGTGCATAGATAAATATAACCCATGTGAAGAGATCTGTAATGCATCATTGTCTAAGGAGACACAAAACTGTCCATAGAAAAAGAACAATGATATGAGATCAAGAGATGATATGATAATGATATTAAGGTATTCAAGTAGAGACTAAGAAAATCATGTGTGACAATACGATAATGCTAAAAAATAATGTGAAAAAGAGCTATGTATGCAATGTATAAGTTAAGTTTATTAACAATTTATCAAATATGATATTTTCATGTGTCTAATACCAAATATGAGTGTCTATACTCACTAAGCTTAGTGATTTTCCTATGCTTTCTTTGTTGGGTTAGGATAATATTAAGAGATTAGTATCCCTATTAATTAGTAAACTACCACTATTGTATCTAGTCTTCAACTTTAAATTATTTCTAAATATAGAAGTATTGAAAAAAGAAGACACATGAAAAGAGTATTTAAAAATGTTGGCATCTAACAACTCGATTTAAAATTTCTTAAAAACATGAAAAGATATCATCAAAGGAAGGATAGGTATTGAAATATTTTTTAATTTAATTATTGGAAGTAAGTTATCACTAAAGATATTTTTAATTTCATTATCCGATGATTCATAACTTATCTTGATTACTCGATCTAAAATTTAAGTATATAATCAAATATACTATTATCATCGGATAATGAAATTAAAATCTAAGTATATAATCAAATATACTATTATCATTGGATGTTTTTAATTTCATTATCCAATGACTCATAACTTATCTTAATTTCATTAGCCCTATTACTTGATAAATCAATCTTAAATTTGAGGATATAATCACTAATATTACTTGACAACTCGATTTAAAATTTCTTAAAAACATGAAAAAATATCATCAAAGGAAAGATAGGTATTGAAGATATTTTTTAATTTAATTATTGGAAGTAAGTTATCACTTAAGATGTTTTAAATTTCATTATCCGATGGCTCATAACTTATCCTGATTACTTGATCTAAAATCTAAGTATATAATCAAATATACTATTATCATCAGATGTTTTTGATTTCATCATTCGATGACTCATAACTTATGGATTATACATATAGCATTGAGCATATTCTTATTAAATGAAAGATGTATTATATTAGTTCAATGTTCCTAGTGATTTCATTCTTCCATTAAAAAGATCTATATATACTACACAAAATATCCAATATCCAAATAAATCACAATGGGTTTAAGAAACTAATGTGCCATAGATGCCATTTTCTAGATATTGATGAATATAAAACAATGCTATCATCCTTATGGATGTCATTTCATCCTATAAGAATACATGGGTGTCAACTCATTGTAACCTCCAAGTTGATGTGGGAGCTTATAGTCCCAACTAGGTTAAAGTTCTTAAAATTACTAGAAGTGACAAGTTTCAAAAATTGCTAAAAATAACAAGTTTCAGAAACTACTAAGAGTAACAAGTCTAGTTACTTCTAGGATTATCTTTTCCTTTAATAGGATTTTAGTTGTATATGTCAATTTTATATTTGAGATGTAATTTAATTAAATAAATGTGTTGTTTTGAATAAATAAAGAAGAATTAGAATTCACTTTTTACTACTCAATAATTTATCTATAATTCTATTACGTGTTTTGAATTTGTTGCACTCTTGGCCCCATCATCTAGTATTAGAGACTCTTATGATGAGAAGAAAAATGATTATTCCATAAGAGTAGGCAAAGGATAAATATAATGGTGATTCATGACTTAGTAAAAATATTTTCTAAATGAGGTGTACTTTTGGAGGAAAGGTTTGTAAGGTTATTATTGATAATGGAAGTTATGAAAATATTTTTTCTAAACAAATGGTGAAGAAACTAGGGCATTGTCAGAAGCATCTTCACCCTTAGTTTATTTTTTGGTTTAAAAAATGAAATGAAGCTACTATTTATAGTAGTAGTTTAATCAAGTTTTCTATAGGGAAGACTTATTGGGATGAAATATGGTGTGATGCTATCCCTATGGATTTTTGCCATGTGTTATTAAGAAGGTCATGATAATATAATAGGAAAACAGTCCATAATGGACAAAATATCACGTGTAATTTTTGAAAGGATGGTTCAAAGATAGTTTTATTACCTCTTAAGGAAAAAGGGCATGTAGAAAACATGGTGTACATAATAATTTATCAATGAGATGAAAATAACAAGATTTTTTAATACATTAATGGCAAAGAAAGAAGAAGCACTGGATGTGTAAATACCAATAGAGGTTATAAAAGTGTTGGAAGAGTATGTTTATTTTATACCTAATGATTTTCTAGATGGTAAAACACCAAAGAGTGACATTCGACATCATACTGATTTAATTCCAAGATTTTATTTTCTTGATCAATAAATCTATAAGATGAGCTGGATAAAACATGTAGAATTAAAAAATCAGGTGATTGCATTGGTGAGAAAGTGAAAGATATGCATTTAAAAAATTATGTGAGTGAAGAGAAATTTGAAGATGAACTTGATTTAAAAATTATTGCATAATTTACTCCTATATAGCATGAGAATGAATATGAAGGAGAAGATGAAGAGATGGAAGAAGAGAAAGATGAAATCATTATGCAAATGTGTAGATACTAAAATCTAATATTAAGTAATTGACAATAATAATCTTAACATACATTTACCACTTGTGAATTGAACACACAAACATGGTCCTAATATTCCATTCTCTCATAATTGCATGATCTCTTATGAGTTTGACCCTTCCATTATGATGTTACACACCTATATTAACCTCATTATTTGTTTCAAACCTACTTAATATCTTCCACAGACATCACTAGACCTTTAGTTTAGTTTGCTTGTAAATAATTCAATTTTGTCAATATTTCCATTCAATAATGGCCCAATCTAGTAAAACTAACCCTCTCCGAAAAATGATTACTTTATAAATCAAACATTTCCTTAGGTTTGACCCATATTTATAATGTGTCATTGGAGTGATAAATTACCCAATTATAATCTCTCTCTCCAACACACATAAACACATATCCAAATCAAGGTCTTGTTCTAAGGGGGCTTGGCATTTATATGTTTCACATATACACACTATTGCACATTGAGTAAATATGCCCTATTAATCCTAAATTATGAACTTATTAGTTGGAAAAGTCACAAACTTAGACCAAATTATTCCAAATATAAGCCAAAGCAAGAATTGTCAAGTGTCAAAGCCAAGAAATTACCTACATACATATATTGAAGGAACATAATTGCACAAACACACTAGGTGGGAGAACTACGTGTGGTTTAATTTCCTTCCTTAAAGTATCAAATTCATATAAAAATTTTAATCATAAAATGGGGTTGATTTGGGTTATCTCAACTAATTACACTTTCCCAAATTTTATAGGTTTTTATACCTCATGGGCACACCTAGGGTGTTAAGGTGAAGGAGACTAGTTTTTTTAGTTTTGCACATCATCGGGGTTTAGCATCATATATATAGAGCTTACATAGGTAGGTGAAGGTGACATAATTTTCGTATATGTTATTAATTACTATCACAAGTCATTATTGATAGTCAATACTAACTGATATCTGATGTAATTGACCCTATGTAGACATTAAGATATTTTCTAAACTAGATGAATCAAAGGCCTTCTTTAGTATGATTTGTATTTCTAGAATGCAATCATAGTCAAATGGTAAACAAAAAATCATAGTGAATTTTGAAAATGGGTGAAAGGTATGAGTTGATATGACCTGAGACACTCCATGTGGCTAAGTATTACCTACATACCTAATCATCTAAAGGGAAGTCAAACCAAATGTAATTCTCCCACCTAGTTGAGTGTGTACAATCACTATAATATTATAATGTATTAAAATCATGTGTATACATTTCCAACACTTTAAAACCTATGATTTGATCTTAAAACATCATTCATACTTAGCTCATAACTTACTCCTTTGAAGGGTTTCGTATTTAGAAACTTTAGGATAGTTTCTCTCAATGTGGAGATTTATTTTTAGTGATCGATAAGTATTCGTTGTGAATAGGCTTGTGTTTTATATGTTTATATAATTATATCTTTGGCTAAGTTAATTCAAACTAAGATCCATTATGTGTAGCTGATCCATATGAAGAATTTGAAATTTGAAAAATGACTATTAAAGGCTACACATAAAGATCTGTCCCATGTGGATAGATCTACATTGTGGCATTGTCTAAGGAGGCATAGAACTATTTAGATAATAAGAAAAATTATTTGAGATTAAGAGACAATTTGAGAATTATGTTAAGGTACTTAGGTATATATTATGGAAATCTTGTGTAATAATAAAGATAATTTGGGAAGGTCGAGCCCATATATGGATGAATGTCTAAGGAATATGTGAACAAGAGTCATATATGCATGTATAAGTCATGTATGTTAAATATTAGTCAAATTTGATATTGTGAAGTGTCTAATACTAAATATTAGTGTCTAAACTTATTAAACTTAGTGATTTTCCTATGCTCTCTTTGTTGGATTAGGACAAGATAATGAAATTAGTATCAATCATAGTTGGAAAAATACCATCATTACACCTAATGTTGAATTTTGAATTGTTCATAAATTTATAAGTACTGGAAAAAGAAGCATAATAGAAGAATACTTAATAATATTAGCATTTAAGAGCTTGATTTAAAATTTTCTAACATCATGAAAAATCTCATAAAAGGAAGGATTAAAATTGAAGAGATATTTTTAGTTTAATTATTGAAAGCAAACTATAACCAAAGATGTTTTTAATCTCATTATCTAGTGACTTATAATTCATCTTGGTAACCCAGTCTTAAATCTAAGTGCATATAAATATTAATATGCTTAGAAAATGTGACTTTTATTTTAATACCGATGAGTCAAAATATAATACTATGTCCCACTAGCCAACTAGTAAAATAATAAAAAATGAATTAAAAATTAAATCTTAAAAAATACTTAATAATTTTTAGAAAATTTGAAAAATACATATGCACTACATATTTGTAAATATAGTCTATTAAAAAAATTTTGATTAATTTCAATAACCTAAACTCATGATATTTTGAACTGAAGATGAAAGTATATGTGATCTCTTTATGCCAAAAAATGGGATAGATTATTATATTTTAACCTTGATATGAAAAATAGTTTATAATTTATCAAAAAAAAAGGCAAATTAATAAATTGATCTATATGCGAAGGCATAAAACTAATTAAAAAAATAGTATATTAGGATTTTATGAAAAATATTGGCTAATAACATATCGTCATGATAAAAATATAAACAATAAGTATTAAAAAACATAATACATGATGTAATGGGACTCATTTTTCATTAAAAATTTCAATTTATAGAGTCACAAAACTTGTTGGAAAAGGATGGCATATAATTTAAGAAGCCAAATAATTTCAAAGAATGATATGTGTTGTAACCTTTTTGATACTTTTTTCAAACTTCAGGGGATCTTTTTAATTCGATTTTAAATGATACTAAGAATTTGAACCATGATACCCATTTTGGGATGTTGAAGTGGAGATAAATTAGTAGGTGAAGCATAAGTGACATTAAATGTTAGAAGTAAAAAAAGTAATCAGTTTATGATGAGAATTAATAAATTGAGAAGACATTAATAAATTTTGTGAAATATTTTAAAATGTTTGGGTGTTGAGAAAAATTTGGATAGGTATTTTGAACATTTTGATAAGCAATTGTGGGGTTTTAATAAAAAATTAAAGGAATTAAATAATAATTTTGGAAAATATGAGAAATAATTTGGAGAGTTGTGGGACAAATTTTGAGGAATTTGAATAAAATTTCAAAAGAATTTGAAAAGACATTGGAAAAGAAATGGGAGGATAATTACTAAATACATCATTCACATATTTTTCCAATCGAATAGTACTAATATAAATATTCATACCATTAGAATCCATTTTATTTTTCAATTCTAAATTAGATATAGCAATAAGTTTCTTAATTAAATGAAGCCCTTTCTAAATTAATCCAAAACTTCTTCAAACTGAGATTTTATATCTATGTAATTTTGATGTCATAAATTAAAAAAAAACAAAAAAAACCATATAATCACACTAAAGTTTTAAGAATTTTAAAAAATTATATTAATATATGGCTTGAGATCAAGTTAATCAAATATAAAATAATGCCAAAATTTCAAATCTAGGAGCATGGAAAGTAATAATCTATAAGAAATATGAAGAAGTTGATATACACCACAATATGAGGTGATATATAATCCTAAGAGGTGTAATATAAAATGGATTCACCATAATGTAATTAAAATAAATGAATTTCATTTATTTAATCATTGATAATATATAGTAAACAATGATTATTTATATATCATTTTTGATAAGATTATTCAAGAGAAAACATACAGAGAAAAGGGAAATAGAAGACTCTTATCTTGATTTTGTGATATTGAAATCTTTCTTCTACTTTTGCATATGTGTTCTAGATCCATAATAATGCAATACTTGTGTACCTGAACAATATTTGATTCTATTTATTTCAGAGACTTAAGAAAAACAAAGTAGGTTTAGGGAGTATGCGTTCAATGAAATGTCATTGATTTATCAAAACGCTAGTTTAAAAAAATATATCAACAAATAATGCATTTCATAAAGGAAATAACTTCGTAATATAAATTATATAGTATAAAAATTACTAAGCTTGTGCACCCAAAGAATTATATAATAGAATGTTGGATCAAATAATAATAATATAATAGATTTTCTGTCATGAACCTTGGGTCTCAGAATGGATCCTAGCACTTGTCTACTTTAATGTGACATTTAAATTTCAATTAAACAATATAAAACTTCATGTTGACTTCCAAAAATTAGAAATTAAAAAGGAGGAAAATGTTAGATGACACTAGTACCCATATTAAAGACGGCATTAAAGCACATGTTAAAGTAAGGATAAAATAGGGGTTGCATAAGATAAGATATAAATAAGATAGAGGATGTACATGTAGAGGGGATTCTAGCAAGGTGGAAGTAAAAAAAAGGTCTATGTTACCCAATTGAAACCAAATTACTCATACATAAACAAGTACATTAAATTGTATAAATTAATTTAAAGAAAAGATAATTATTCGTAATGTCTACAACAATTCTTTTGTCCCTAACTCTTAATTTTCCATCCCCAACTCTTTTCTATTTTACTTGGACATGATACGAACCCCATTGATTTATTTTTTGGGACAATATTATTTATTTATTTATTTAACATACTATTTAATTAAAAAAAGAATAAAATACATTTCCTTTTAATAAATATTACACAATGTTATCAAATCACAAATATCTATTACAATTATGACCTAATATATTACACAATATTATCAAAATGTAAGTTTAATACATCAAAATGTATTGATATAATCAATATGTAGAGGGCAAACCCAAAAAGGTAACTTCATCCATTGCCTTAAGGTTAATTGGGCAATTTCAACCTCGTCAAAATTTTAAAATTTGAAACTGATATTTTAAAAATGTTGTGTATAATGTGACTAAGTATCCTTTACAATATATATATATATATATATATATATATATATATATATATATATATATATATAAAATTACAACATTCATATTATTTTCTAACTACATAACATTTTAATAAATAATATATTTACCTTAAAGTTCACGTGTTCTATAGTCAAAATTTGTGATTGACTTACTAATAATTTTCATGAATATAATTTGTTTTGAATATAAAATATTTTAATTATATAAATATTGACATCTCTACCTTTAAGTACCACACTCTTATAAGTAGTGGATTATAATATGTAGAATAATTATACATCTAAATCAGTGTTTTTTTTGGTTACGTTGCTACAAAGTGGGGATCCATTCTATTAACATCACTGAGGGACTGAGCCTAGCTCTAACTATATCTATATATCTTCAAAGATTTATAACTTGGTGGGTGGAAAAAACAATCATCCTCACAAATTGGACTACTAATATTTCAATAATGTAATTTGTTTTAAACTTCCATAAACATTAAGTAGCGCTTAATCTATGTGATTACCCTACACATCATATTACTGTAATATGAATAACATGCTACAATAAAATTGTGAAACAAATATTGAATTACTTTTAACTATGCTAAATAAAATGTGTAAAATAGTAATAGATGCCTAATTAATTAATTACAATATTAGATAACGGTGGTCATGCAAGGTTTTGAGAGGCATCTTGAAGATCATGAGATCCAGTGGCAGTCTTTGAAATGTAATAGTGAAAATGTGCACCCAGGAGTGATAGAGACCTCATGAAAAAAATTGGAAGAAGGCTCCCAAGAATGTGACTTCCTCCCATAATATCTAAGGGAGGAAGTGATGACTCTAACAAGTGATTTACATAAAACAATTCTTATCCTTATCCAATATTTGCAATAATATCTAAAAATTAAGGAAAAAAATAAGTGTTTTCAAGACTATGTTGAGGATTAGATGGTATTTTATTCAAGTATACATATGAGGCACCTAAATAATGAATAATATTAAAAATAACAAAATGAATAATTAGAAACAATTATAGTGAATAAAAAACCCTAGTGATATGTGATGTTTTTGCTCTTCAATGATTCCTATAACATAAACTTGTGTGTGACAATAATAAATGTTGTAATGATTTCCTAATTTCTCTATAATACTTGGGATTTATTAATAAATTCTATATGAAAATGTTTATTGTTCTTCCTCATAAATGACTTATAATGATTGTGTATTTATAGATAAATTGAATTCAAATTATGACCTTATTGGCACCTAAATCAATATCAAATGAATAAAAATTAAAAAAACCAAAATAATAGGGTCAAGTACATACTAGTCGAAAGGGACCACACAAGGGATCTAGGAGCATGAATGATATTCCTCATAGACTAGAAGTGATAATCACACTCTTGAAAGAGTTTGAGTTAAGGGAAATGAATATGAGAGATAAATGGATAGATAGAGGGGGTTTAGAGGAGAAGCATGTATAATCATAAGTCAACAACTGTGCCAATAATGCCTAATTTATACCAATAATTGACAAGTACAGAAACATCCTAAATTCATGCAATTTAACAACTAATAAATTCATAGGGAGAATTTTAGGTGTCTAAAATAACAACCACACAAATTAGTACCTTAATTTAGTACCCTAAAATGGCCCCATGGAATTTATTTTATGTTAGCTTATGCTTGTTTTGCACATTTGTTTATGTATATATAATTTTGTCTAAACTATGCAATATTGGTATGCTCATCAAATTTTGAAGCCTAAAACTCCATTTTTAACTTTCTAGGTTAACCTCCATCTTATGTTTATGTGCCTCTACTCCCTTGTCTAGACCATATTGTACAATATTAGAAGCTTATAAAGTCTAAATTGTACAATATTGACAACGTGTCATGACCAAAATTTATAGTCATCGAAACTATTTTCTCTCTCTTAATTTAAATGGATGGACTCATATGTTCCTTTCCACTTTTCCCATTTATAAATATTAAAATTTGACACAAACACCAAATTTTTGAAATTTAAACTCAAAGTCACCTATAAATGGACAAGTAATATAATTCATTTCATATACAAGTAATTTCACTATTCTACTATATGAGGTAAGATTATTACAAGATAGTGTTGTCACTTGGATTTTCACCCTTTGAGGAGATCCCAAGGCTCTTCTCATCCAAGTGGCACAATGGAATCACTTATAGGCTTGTGGGCAGCCCAAGGAATGAAGTGAGTCTCTAGATAGGGCTAGCTCCCTTGATGTACCACTTGAATACTACTACTACTACTACTACTACTACTACTACTACTACTACTACTACTAATAATAATAATAATAATAATAATAATAATAATAATAATAATAATAATAATAATAATAATAATAATAACAACTTTGGGGGGTGAAAAGATTGAGGGATAAATAAAATCAAACTACTCTAATGGAGGTGATACACCGGATATTTTGATTACATCCAACCATATGTATCTCACACTTGAAATCAAAGGACAACTAAAACATACAGTCTCCAATCAATGTCTTCTTGCATCAATGTTACATTGTGGGGTTATAGATGAATGAAAAAAGTTAGGAGGAATAGATAAGAGGCCTATGAGGGAACTAATGAAAATAATAACTCATTTAAACCTTGACATATCCTGAAACACATCACATGCCCTGCAAGAAGAAGATGCAAATAGGTGAAGAAAATGAGCAACATGTTAAGGAATCCTTAGTCTTCACTTATGAAATCTCACACATTCAAGTAAACACACTAAGTACAGTCATGGAAGAGGTAACACTTAGTAATTTATTGATCAAAATGTGTAAAATTGAGTAGGGCTTTGCCATACTCAGGTGGATCATGGAATACAATACCAAAATGGAAAACTCTTATAGAGTTTGAAAGAGAAGTTCAAGGGTCACAAGGACACTTGTCAAGATCATCCAAGGAGTTAATTATGCATGTGAGAAGGAAATGGGACAAACCATATAAGGTATGGAAGTTTAAGTGTCCATACAAGTCATCAAAGTTATGTAAAGTGGCACAAAACTCCTTGTGCATAAAAAAATTACCTTGATGATTAGGCCTATTTGAAAATATTTTAACTAATAAAGGGTGGGTCCAATAATTTAAATGGAAGGTTAGGCTATCATACATGCCTCTTCATTCATTGGTTTCATGCCTAGCCTATTAAAATCAATTGAAAAGGAGCCATCATCATATGTTGTCCTAAAAATTGCCCTTCCATGAACCCTGCACACTTGGCCTCAAAATTGGCATCATTTGTCCATGAAATTCCATGGGATGGAGTATATTAAACTTTTAAAGACCCAACATGGATTTGGAAGCATCAGTGGCACCTTAAAATCACTTTACTTGAAGATTTTATCCCCTCTCTCTAGCTTGTGCATTAGGCCATTTTTGAATGGTTGAAAGTAAGGACCTAGATGAAGAACTTAGAGGTTTATTCATAAAATTAAATAAATATTTAGATTTATATTAAATTTAAATATTACACCCAAACTTTGTTTCATCTCCTAATTCATCTTGTAACCTACACAACATAAAACAATGAGAAAAATATTGTTTCTACATCTATCTATACAATTTCGTGCAATCAAAAAGGTGTGGATAAGCTAGGGTCCTCTAAAAGTTCCAATATCTATCCTTATCTAACTATACCCTTATAGTATATTTCCAACTCAATTTTTGAGGACTGGTCCTTAGCAAGGGTTTAGTAAGGTTTTAGGCCTATTTTCGGTCTTAACAATTGTTCATAAAGTTGGGACATAAAACTTGAGAAAATTTTCAATAAATATTTCCTATGAGACCCTTGATAACATCTCATAACTCCTTTGACTCCCATGCATAGCCTCATGAAAGATGTGAGCAATTGAAAATGGCCTCTCAGGTTTGGTTTCTTGTCTCCTTGCATGCCTGATGGGTTTTTGAGGCAAAAATGGATTCTCCAAAGTTTAATCTACATTATAAAGTATTAAACACTTCTTATTAGGCCCCAAAGACAAGATTCAACAAGTTTCAAAGCATATCCAAAGCTATAAATGAAGATGACCCCCTCTTTGCTCACTACGCCTTAACCTTGGTCACTAGGTCTAACTGCAACCTTTGATGCTTTGTATCTTATTGTTAATTTTATAATATTCCAAGAGATATAAAAAAATTTATATGACCCTATGTGCATCCTCAAATCCATTGGAATGCTCACTTAGAGCTATAAATGGCATTGGTATCTCATTTGACTTCTAGACCTGCTCTTTGCTTAGCATACTAGTTTGCAAACCTTGACACCTAGATCATTCTAATAGGCTTCTTGTTCTTGTGAGGTAATTATAATGTTTCTATATGTATCTATAATATATCTAATTTTTCTCAATAGATCCAAAAAACTTCAACTCTCCTTGATTACTCCATCTTATCAAGACTGTTTGTTCATGTGTAAGGGAAAGTACCCCTATTATGAGATAGAACAAGGGGTATATACTTTATTTTATTAGTCTTTTTGAATACATGAGTGTCATATATAATATATGAGTGAGTTATACACAAAATTTCAGCTCTTAATGAGGTCATTTGACCTTCCAATCTTCTTAAAGCCCAAAATAGACCCTCCTAATGAGAACTGTGTATGCAGGGTTTCTCAAAGAGACTGTGTATGCTTGCTTGAACCTTCTCTTATGCATAATGTATTATTTTTTAAGGTCCATTTACTTTATAAAGGTCATTATATAGTGATCAAATCACCATTTTATCATTTTATCTCTCCAAGAATCCCTTATGTTCTTGAAACCACATAACTAGGCTTGACATGGATGACTATGACAACTTCACCTCCTCCCTTGCATGTAGGTTGCATTGGGGTTCGTCATGGTTTAAAATATCTCATTAAACATCTATTATGTCTCAAAAAACCCCTTACACTTCTAACCTCATTGAACACTCTTGGAACATCACTAAACATCAAGAATAGCTCACTGTTTACTTTGTCTCAGTTGACTGAGACATGTTTGTTTCAGCCCCTATTATAGGTGATTGATGCCTTGATTGGGGTAATTTCATTAACATGAGGTTATATTAAAATATTAAAAAGCATCTCAAGGATCTCTGAGTCACTTTATTCCACCTGTGTTTACCTTGGAGGTTCTAAAACAACACCTTGACACTCAAATAGTCATTATCCTGATGTAAGTATGCATATTTCGTATAGGGTACACCTTAATACATTCATGGGATTACAAGGGAGACTTTTAATCCTTTATTATGCTTTAAAATCATCTGATCTCATCTCATTTATTGAAAAAATCCTAACCCATCACAATGTTCAAGGTTTCTCCTTTCAAGTAACAAAAGGGTCATTTGCTCTTTAGGCCTATAGACTTCAATGTCCCAATTCAGTATTTTTAGAGGCACTTTTAGGCCTTTTGAAAATGACCATTCCTTTATCATCTACCCTTCTAACTTGGCAAGGGTCTTTTCTATGCCAGAAGGAACCAAACTAAACCATTGAAGTGTCTTAAAACCTTTAGGAGGCATGTTAAGAGAAGTCAACAAAAACCTCCTAAGCCTCTATTTGCTCAAAATAGGGAAAATGGGCCTAAAACCAATTTCATTATGTTTGGAAAGATTTCACACCTCAAGTCACTAACCTAACATCTTTAATGAGTATGAATTGACTTTATTAACACTTTAGGATTATAATAAATGGCTCTTTATTCTTTCATCTCCTATAAGCCACCTTTTCCTACTGCCAAGAGTCACTTGTAGGTGATAATTTCCACATACAGGTAGGGAAATAGATTGGGCAGTGTGCAATGAATTTGTGTTTATGAATACCTCATCCATCCCTATGTAATATCCAAATTAAATATTAGTACTTATATGATATTTAATATTTGTTTAACCTTAGTCTCAGTACATCATCATCAAGAGGACTACTGTAGGTGAAGGTTAAACTATACATATGGGCAGTGGGTGTGGAAAGGAGGACAAAGATGGACCAGAAGGACATCATGAGAATATTAAATTTTTGTAAATATCCCCTAATCATGATTTAAAAAAATAAAAACTTAATAAAATATGTAACACACCCTTTACAACATGAAAATAATCTGCAAGCACCTGAAACAAGGCAAGCAACATATTGAGAGACTGGACTAACATGGTGTAGACATGGGTTCCAAACATGAGAATCAAGGAGGCTTGGATGAAGGGTGTCAAGGAGGAAATTATAATTTTAAAAGATGTATATAAAACTAAAAAAAATCTTCTATATCCCTTGAAAAAGCACAAAAATCCTAGAAATGGTGAAACTGCCCACAACTCAAAAAATGGCATCACCTTGTAAATTGAGTTGGTTAGCACCTTGAAACCTAATGAAACATGAAATAAAGTTTTTGAATAATTATAATAGGAATATAAAAACATTTGGAAGAAATCTCAACAACTGGTTTGTATGAAATTCTCCAAACAACATCAAAACCTAAAGGGTGCACAGATTAATAGGTAGTTTTGGAAGGTCAACTTTAAATGAAAGGTTACTGAATAAAGGGTCACCATTAATCAAAATTTTTATGTTTATTTTTATGTATCAAAGTGTATAAAAACATACCAAAATCATTTTTCCTGAAACCCATTGTGTTGGATGTACCAAGCAAAAACCTACAAGTGACTGCATTATGCCAAGGAGGAAAAAAGAGATGAATGGTTTTGGATTAAAATTTGAATTTACAGATCAAAAAAATAATTTAAATTAGTTTTATTATTATATATATAATTTCCATGACCTCCTCACATGTTGCACACTTCCCAAGGAACCATACATCTATCTTTTTCTTCCTCTTCTTTAGGAAAATTGACTTTCTTTTGATTGAACCTAAAAATTCTAGTATTGTCAGTTAAATAAGACTTCTAATGACACATGGGGTATGAAATAACATTTTACACTTGCACACTTCCCAATAAACCCATACAAAATATTAAATGCACCATTTTGACCCCTCAAAATGACTTAAAATGATAAATAGACCTCGAGAACTAATGACAAAAGTTATTATAATATTAAATGACATTAAAAACCTATTAAACACTTTATAACATCTATATAAACTCCTTATATGCTTAAAAAATGATTTCTTTTAACTAGGGGTGCCCTATTTTGACCTAAAAGTCAAAATTGGTCAAGAGATAGTTATGGGACACTAGGCATCCAAATCCTAATATATACCCATGAAGGATAGTTGTGGAGATGAAATTATTTAATAATATAAATAGATAATACCAATTACCCAAATATTTATTGGGTTAAATATTTCATCAAAAGCTTCACATTTTTAGAACATATAAAATATCATCCAAGACACCTAGCTAGCATTATAATTATCCCATAAAAGTCCTCTTAACAACAAGGGCACATAGTACCAAGTCCCTATGGGATGAATAAGGTGTTAATAATGAAAAAAAAACTAGAAATGAGTGGGAATCAAAAAATTTGATTGTAGCTTGAGTGACGAATGCGAGTCAACTGACTATCCTTTGCCTACTCGAACATCTCGATCATCATTATGTCAATACAGGAAAGTATTTGGTCCCAATGTCAATATCACCAAATTTTTAATAATTTTTTACTTTTGGGATTGTATCAATTACTTCTTTGTATCACAAAATAGGGAGAAACTAGCTTCTAATAATTCTCTTAAACATGGTTTAAAATAGATTTGCATTTGACATTCCAAGTATTACTAGGAACATAATGAATCCATAGTTTAAATTTGTAATCTACTACTCATGGACAACTAGGATTATTAAAAAAAAAATATAGGAAAATAAGAGACCTTATTCAAATTGATTTCAAATTTAGTTTACTAATTTTACATATGATTTTGCTTAGCAACTTACAATTATGGATACATTGAAACCATCATTTCCCTATCCCTTTAGTCTTTTCTTCGTTTGCATCCTTCAATCTTAGTCTTGTGATAGTTTGATGGGTAGGAAGGTTGTCAAATTTAAACTCTTTTTTTTGTGACATAGATGCATGTGTTTCTGCTTTTGTTATCACTTATCTTTCCTTTTATATATTTTGAGCTTCGTAATTATCTAGTCACTTGCCTACGAACCTATCTTATTTTATTTTGAACATGAAGATGTCATGTAGATCCATGTGGCATATGCTCATTACTTCTAATGACATTTATTTTATTTGGTCTTTGGCTACAAGTTTTTGAGATTGTGACACCTATTGAAATCTTGGATTTGATGGAGATCTAGGCTTTATAATGTTGATGTCTATAAACTATATTGTTGGGTCGACAAGATTGTGATACTTGACATGATCTCAAGACTTGAGGGACTATTTTCTTGTCAACTATTCATTATCCTCTAAAATTCCAAAGTGCATGATATGCCACTATGTGTTGCCATGTTTCAAGTTGGGTAGGTTTTATAAATTTGGAGCTGCTGACTACCCTCCCAAGCTATGAATGCTCAATATGTGATGACATGTAGCAATCTCAAAAACTTGGGGCTCAGAACACTTAGAAAATTTAATCCCTCTAAAAATTTATGGATATCTGAGAAAACCACCTTGCCTATTTTTAAATCTAGCGGAAGTATTTGATACCTAGCAACTTTTGTGTATGCATTCCACTCTATCTTTTTAAGGGTGAATGTAAACCCACCACATGGATGACTCATAACATGGGATTGGGGGAACTATGAAAAAAAAAAAAACATCATAAACATAACATAAAAGCATTAATGAGTTAGTGAATAAATCAAAAATGTGAAATAATATTGATTGAATCCTGAACACTAAATTAAAACCTAGATAAACTAAGTGGGTCTACAAGTTAATAAATTGAAATATAAATAAAACATGATTGCAATGTTGATTTAGCTTGAGAAATGAAATTTTGAGATGTCAATAAAACCATTTAAAAATCATAAGGAGATCTCACATTGAAAATAAAATCGTTAAACATGGTTCAAAATAGACCTGAATTTGACATTACAACTTGTAATCTACCACTCATGGACAACTAGGATTACTATAGAAAAATATAGGAAAATAAGAAACCTTATTCAAATTTGGGTTCAAATTTATTATTCAAATTTGATTTCAAATTTGAGGACTTCCAAATATAGTTCATTATTTTAAAACTTACATTTCACCAGTTAAATGATAACTCATAAAGTCTTATTGGGTAATGTCAATAGAGACCTGTCTCAAACTACTTTTTGATAAATCTTAAAGTTAGATTTCTTGAAAGTAGTTGAGACAAGGTACAAATCTAGTTTTATTTTAGTAACATATCTTTTCCAAGTCAAATAGGCATTAGTGACCATTTTTGTCAGTGATATTTGTGAGTCAGAGGCAGTTAGATACAAAAAAGGTAGGCATATTTTGGAGCTTTGTCATTGACAAGTATTGGTAGAATAGAATTATATTATAGTAGGATTATCATAGCTTAATTTTTATAGATTTAAAGTAAATAGATTCCTTATTTTTTAAGATATTTAGGAGAATAAGGACATCATTACAAAACATATTAATACATAATGTGGAAAGAAAATAAAGAATTTTGCTAATGACCAATTTTGAAAAAATGTTAAAATTTGGTACTTGCTAAAGAATGGAATAAATTTAACACACCCTTACACATTTTAATTTATACTCTGTATCAAAGGAATCAATCCAATGAATACATTATAGGCAGCAATAGAAAGTGAAAGGCTTCAAACTAGGGAAATGAGATGTCTATCATTGTGAAGGTAAACCATCACTAAAATTATGGTTAATCTCGATGAATTTGCACTTGTTCAAACCCAATTTATAGAACTTGCTTCTAGACCAAAGCCATTAGAAATAAAATAGTATTATTGTTATAACACTCTTTCATAGTGCACAAACAGAGAAGTTAATTGCACTTGCCAATTTACCATTTCATAAGTAGTTGTTTCACTAACATATGTGAGGAACTGGAGCATCCACAACATTTCACATTGATCAAAAAGAAATTGTTGGGTTTGAATAAGGCTAAATATATTACCTAATTTATTTATAATCCTTACCCCATCTTGCATAAGAAATACAAGAGTATATTATGGGCTCCTTAGATTTGATATGTGGATCCCAAATACTATGACTTGCATGGACGTATAGCCAATCTCAATTTTTTTAGGGCACTTCAAACCTATGATATTTATACCATTGCCAAATATATGATAATATTTACCTTATTGATATAAACTATTTTTGTCTATTATATGCAATGTAGTTTAAATACATTAATACCTTAGTAATGATCTATAAGGAAAATATGGAAATCTTGCCTAGGGGCATAGGAAAATAGAAAAGGAGAGAAATAAAAGCAATGAACCAATCCTCCTTGTTATTTTATTTTCCACTTTGTCAGGTTAGTTACCATGTCCAACTAAGTGCACATGCAACTTGCATGACTCTCTCTCTAATTTTATATTCTAAATATTCCTAATAAACGATGCCATTATCGACATAATAATAAAAAATTGCTTAATTCATATTTAAATAAACAAAGAAACAAAATAGGCATTGAAAGTGACACTCAACATGCATTGGATGATGTGAGACTATGGCGCTAGTTCCTCACAAATCTTAAGAAATAAAAATAAGTAACAAGAAGCCTAGATGACATTACTAAAAATTTAGAATAAGAAGAGAAAGTAAAAACCATTAGTAATCCCTATCTTGCAGTAATGTGAATCCAAGAAGTTATTTTAATCTAGATGTTCATAATATTGCATTATATAATAATCTTTAGGCAATAAAATTTAGAATAATTTTCAAAAACAAGTTTGTTGTAAATAAACCTACCCCTCCAAACATTCTATAGGATAAAAATAAGTTACAAAATCACATAAATGTATTTCAAAACATGATTAAGAATAACAATAATAAATGAATCATTTTCCCATTTATACTTCTTAAAGATGAAACAAATATTTATTAGACTATCATGTTTGAAGGATTCAGGGACTATTACTAGTATTATGGTATGAATAACAATTGTTAGATACTTCACTTTGGGGGAAATAAATACATAATTGAATCATTTTTTTAAAAAAAACTTTTTTTTCCCAATAATGGATGATATAAGCATATAGCTCAAATATACAAGATATCAATACATGTAAAGCTAATAAAATGATCAAGAAAAAACCTAAATAAATACAACATGTGAATGATTAAATCTTGAGCTATATGTAAGGAAACTATATTTAAATTGTGTTATGTTGAAGAAAGTTTTGTTTATGGACTAGAATCACTTGTAATATTGGTAATTTTGAAAGGATTCAATAGACCAAAATGAATTTTTATTCGGTAGGCATTTATTAATCATCTGAGTAAATAAAATGAGAGGTAGCAATAAGAGTAGATCCAAGTCCTTATCCATCCTTGAATAACTTTATATCAACATTTTGAGTTGTCTTATTTCTAAATATCTTGACAATAACTATCTGTAAATACTACCTAAATTCTATGTAATGCTACTAAAGAACCCCATCCATGACATTAAGTGTTCTCGTCATTTTATTTGTTATGTCATATTTCATCATATAACCTGTTAATCCTAGAAGTCCATGTTTACCAAAAAAATTAAGTAGTTGAATAATTCCATGTGATTCCAAATGATCTATTCTCTGTGTGACTAAATCATAGACTTCCATGATCAACTTTCATAATTTAAAAGGGATGTTGGAGAGCTACAATTAAATTGAATATTAATATTTTGAAAATAAACTAGTTTAGATAAACATCATTGTAAGATGGCAGACCCATTAAAATAGACTTTAAAATAAATTATATATATATATATATATATAATGCACCCCTAAAATATCTTTCAAAACTCTAGCAACTTCTCACAGATCAGCAGGGTCATGCTGATACATAACTGAAATAAATCGATTCCAGCAATTTAAAAAAACTTTCCTTTGGAATTTGTCTTAATACTAAAATAAAATAATCAAATTGTTCTAGTGAATATGTATGAAAAGGATGAGAGTTGGAAACCATAAATTTTTGATAACTAAAGGATGAACTTGGTTCAACAACACAAAACATGAAATATGTCCCTCGATGGAACTCATTTTTTACAAGATTGTTATAGTTTCCTTTCAACCCATATATTGGATTAAGTTATATATTACCCATGGATGAGATTTTTATTTTAAAGTATATTATAAAAATTTAAATATATAATCTACAAATTAAAATTTCCAAAAAATATAATAAATAGTTTACAAGGCTCACACTAGAGACAATGCTTGAATTTTTTGGAAGAACTAAACTAGAAGTGATAAGAAGGTAGCAATTAGGGTATCACAATGGTTGAATTTTTTTTATATAACAACAATAAGATAATTTGTTAAGGGTTTGCATTGTGGCTATCAGGTTGTTATTTGAGTCAATGCAACACAAAAAGGAGCTTCAACAAAAGACATTTATAGTGGGCATAGACCTTAGCAGTGGTTTGACAAGATAAAGGTTGTTCTATGTGCAGGTAATTATGGGACAAATTTACCACCAAATACCTACTCTCATATAACTTAGAAGGCCTAATATAAAGTGATCATGATATGGATAATAATCCATAGGATTATGTAAATTTGAAATAAAGTAATAAAGCCAAGGACTTTATAATCACAAATTATAAAAATAACAAAGTAAAATAAGGCCGCATAAATAATATATTGAGAAGGTTCTCTATTATAAAATGTGATAAAGAAAAAAATTGGATGTCCATTTATTAATAAGTGTGGATTTTCATATAGTGAACCAAAATCCATGGTGGTTGGAAAATGTTTAAAATACAAGTGGGCTATGAGTAGCATAAGGAAGGTGGAAGTTGGAGAATTAATATAAATAGGACAACCACATGAAACACAGTTAGCTACAACAAGATTAAATATACACAATATTTTAAGTGGCCACAAGGAGAAGAGAAAGCAAGAAAATTGCAAGGGAAGAATGGATATTGTGAAAAAGATTGACAGTTGATCCTAAAACCCACATAAAATTAAATGAGAACAAAGGAGGAAGGAATAAATAATCTCGTAATCAAAATAGTAGGTGAGACATGATTATAAAATTCAATGGGAACAGTTCAAAGTATATGGGTAGAAGTTCCTAAAAATATAAAATATAATTTACAAATATAACACCAGAGATAATAGAAAGAAAAACAAGAACTAAAGTACAAGTGTTAATAAGGCAAAAATTAGGGTATCACAATGGTCCTATTTTTGTTACTAAACACATTCAAAAAATAAAATAGAGAAAACAAATTAATGTTTTGAAAGTAAACCCCAAACACTAATGCCATAGGTCATAAAAATAATCTTCATAGCAAAACTCTTGTACTAAATTTTTTCATCAAGTTAAGCTTTCAAGTTTTTGGAAAAAACCTATAAGAACAAAATAATACAACATGCAAAAATCAAAGCATATTTTTAGAGATTACTAAACTCTAATAGTAAAAATAATTACATGGGATGCAAAGCTATGTCCAAATCGATTATGAAACTGCAAGTTTCAATAGCACATCAACCCATATTTTGGATTCAAAATTCAAACCCTACCCAAAATCCAAATTCACCAACCACTGAATATGTCATCATCTTCAAAAAATTTGTGACTCGAACCCTTTTTTATAACCAAATGCCATGAAAAATATCTAACATTTAATGATGAAAAATAAAACACATTAATAAATATGACCTCGACAAACCCAACATTCAATAGAGAATAAGATCCACACCTTGCATAGTTATTGCATAGCATCCTTGTCATATCGATACTACCTTGAATGACATGAAGCTTGTAAGATCATAAAAATATTCTAACCAATAAGATTACATGAAATAATATTATTTTATACCATTTGTTAAATGTATTTCAAGTCAACATTGTATAAGCAAATCATATTTATGTGAATAAAAATCAATGTCATTTGGTTGGCCAATAACACAAGGACTAATTCGAAGTTAAATAAAAATGATCCCTATAGTCCTAGGGAGGGATAAAAACTCCGAGACTAATAATATATTTACTATTATTCCATCTAATATCTAATCAATTTAATAACAAGAATTAAAATGAAAATATAAGATATTAACTTAATTTTAACATCACTTGTTATCAGTTGGGCACATACTCTCTTTACACAAAGGGAGAGACATACATTCTTATCCAACTAATTGAATTTTAACATATATGAATTTTTTATGTATTTATTACAATTTGAAAAAAAATAAAAACATCTTTATCATTCAAATGGTAGGCCATCGATATAATATGCACTCCTAGGATTTTTATATAGGGTTAAAAATTAAGCAAAACACTTTTGAGGTTTAAGTTGAGGATTAGTTGGGTTTGTAAGAAATATCTATATATGAGGCCTTTAGACAACAAATACTATTAAAAACAATAAAATAATTAATTAAAAACAATTATAATGTCGTAAAAAATCCTAGTGTTATGCGATGTGTGTCCTCCTCCTTCCAATAATTCCTTTAACATGAACTTGTGTGTTAGAAAGATAAATTACCTAATGATTTCTTGATCTCTATAATACTTGTGATTTATCAATTCATTCTATATCAAAATGCTTATTTTATTGATTATAAATTATTTACAATGTTTGTGTATTTATTGATAAATTGAACTCAAATTAGGACCTTATTAGTCGTAAACCAACATCAAATAGGCAAAAAAAGAAAAAGATGAAACATGAGGGTCATGTGCATGTTAGTTGAAAAGAATCACACAAAGGATCTAAGAGTGTGAATGATGTTCCTGAATACCCATAAGCAATAATCACACTCTTTAAAGAGATTGAGACAAGGGAAATGAGTATGAGAGAGAAAAGGAACCCATATGCTCCCCATTTAAATGGATGGACCCATATGCTCCTTTCCACTTTTCCCATTTCTAGATGTTAGAAGTTGTTACACACACTAGTTTTTGAAATTTAAACTCAAAGTCATCTATAAATAGATAAGTAATATTATTCATTTTGCCTACAAGTACTTGATAAAACACTGGATCAATGAACTATAATAAACACCAAATATGATCATATTTTGATTAGAAACCAAAATACAATATTTAAATATATTGATTAGTTGTTTACAAGTGAGTTAAAACTCTAGATCAAGTCCACAATGAGTGGAGAAAATCACTTAAAAGAGAGTTGCAAAAATTAACTACAGAAAACTATCTGAATACAACTAGATCACCTAGTAATTAAACTAATGTGAACTACAACTAACTAGCACACTAAACACAAGTGAATTATTGATAAAAAATGATGAATTAATATACCTAACTTGATAAATAAATCTAGTTCTATCATTTCCCCTTAATTAAGCATGATCTCAAGTGAACAAGTGAGATATTCTCTGAATGCCTCAAATTTTTCATGTGAGAGAGATTTTATGAATATATATGCACATTATTCTCCTGTTGGGAAAAATTGGAGCTAGACGTTGTGTTGTTGATCATGTTATTGTATGTAATGAATTTTTTAATTCAATATGCTTGGTGCATTCATGAAATACTATATTAAAAACAAGATTAATTTCACCTTCATTATCACAATGCAAGACGGTAGGTTGTTTCTGTGGAACACCCAAGCCTTCAAGTATACAACATAGCCATATCACTTCATAGACAATGCCTCCTGTAGTATAATATTTTGTGTCAATATAATAAATTGAAGCAAAATTTTATTTCTTGTTCCCCCATGATATTGGACCAAATTCCAAAGAGAAGACATATCCAAATGTTCATTAGTTATCATCTAGATTTTCAGCATGGTTTGAATCCATATATCATGTCAATAAAAATTATTAATTCTTCTTGTACTCTAGGCCAAAGTCAATTACACCCTTGATAAATCTGATAATCCACTTCATTGCTTTCTAATTAATTTATTTTGGATCTTGCATGAATTTGAGAGATAGCTCACTGCATAGATGGTATATTACCTAGTATAGGTCAAGTAAATGAGACTCCCAATCAACTGCCAATAGAGATTTGCATTTACTTGAGGTGATGGATCTGATTGATAAAATTAAGGCCTTGCCTATATAGGTTTAGAAATAAGTTTTCAGTCCATCATCCTAAATTTCTAGAGCATTGTATTGACATACTTCATTTGACTCACAAAAATGTGATTTTATTTCTTCTATATTTCTAATCTAAGACAATAATGGAGTAGCCAGAGATTTCTCATGTCAAGTGATATTTTTAGGCTTTCCTTTATTGCATCAATCATAATCACTAAACTTATAGTGATTACTAGATCATCGACATAAACTAAAATAATAACCAATTCCCCCATTTGTTATTTGAGGTAGAGAGTGGGATCATAAGGATTTCTCTTAAATTCACTTTGAATGAGATGTTCATCAATTCTAATGTACCATTATCAGGGTGCTTGTTTGAGACCATACAATAATTTTATGAGTCTACACACCTTATTTTCTTAATTTGGTGTGACAAATCCTTTTAGTTGAGTCATGTAGACTTATTGTTTAATATAACCATTGAGAAAGGCACTTTTTACATCCATTTGGTGTATTTTCCATCCAAACTATGCATCCAGAGCAAATATCATTTTGATGGTCTTGATCCTGGTCATCAAATCAAATCTCTCCTTATAATTAATTCCTTACTTTTTAGCATACCCTTTAGTTATGAGCCTTACCTTGTGTTTTTCAATGCTACCATTTGACTTGTACTTAGTTTTGTAAACACATTTGCTAAGATATCATGTGTTTTTATTCATCATGGACTGGTATTCAGCCTCCATGGCTTATTTCCAAGGTATTGACTCAAGAGATTATTGAACCTTGGTGAGCTCATTAGATTCAACAATTCTACTCATTATGTCCATATTGACCTCTTCTCAATATTTATTGTGAATACTTGGTCCAAGAGTAGATGTGTTTGGAACACCATATATTTTGCATCTATAATAAAATTTGTACATAACTTTTTCATACGTTGAGTTTTGGGTTATGGATTTTGATTATCACCATCATCCCCATCATTAATATCACCATGTTCTATATCTTATGAATAGATCATAGATCTATCTTCTATATTTTATGTATGTAAATATGTAGAGGGTGAACCTGGATCACCTCTTTCATCAAACTCAACATCCCTACATAAGTATATATTTATGGTCTTTGGATCTACAAGTGTGTATCCCATTGAGTCTTCAATGTACCTAGGAAATATTAAAGGTGTGGACTTGTTGTCAAATTTAGTTCTTTTATACTTGGGAACTAACATGTGTGATTTGATTCCATAAACATGAAGATGAACAACTAATGGTTTCTTTCCCAACCATGCTTCCCATGGATTCATGTTGTCAAGTGGAAATATTAGTGACCTATTTAAAAATTAATTATTTTTGTTGCTTCTATTCAATAAGTTCTAGCCAAACCTACATCATTTATCATACAATACACCATTTCCATGATTGTGTGGTTTTACCTCTCTGTAATGCCATTTTATTGTGGAATGTAGGGTGCAGTCAATTATCAGTGAATGTCATGTTCGTACAAATATGATGATAATTCATTACTAGTAAATTCCCCCCTCAATCTAAGTAATGTAATTTAATTTTACTACCAATTTTATTTTCAATGAGAGCCTTGAACTTTTTGAAGGATTGAAAAACTTGATCCTTTATCTTGAGAAGATATATCCACATTTTTTGGTAATAGTCATTAATAAAGAACTAAAAATATTAATAACCATTTGAGGTTTTAGTCATTTTTTTGTAGATATTAGTATGAACTAGGTCTAATGGGACTTTAGATTTATTTGGATTCTTTTGGAATGTTGGATGTTACTTTCCTACTAGACAACATGAACAAAGATTTTTTTTCTTTTTTAGGGGTGGCAATCCTCTAACCATATTTTTTTGGATGAGAAAAACTAAGTATCTAAAAATCATGTGTCCATATCTACAATGCCAAAAGTTGGTGGAGTTTTGATCATTTACAATGAGTGTTTTATTATTGTGTGGAATAAATTCAAGCTAAAACATCTTGGTAATGCCTCATGCATGTGCAACAATTTGATATTTATATATTTATTTTGGATTAGATAATTTTTATTTCCACTTTTACAGTCAAATTTAACCTTCAAATTATGATCAGGCAAGTGATTGATTGAGATAATATTCTTAGTGATTTTGGGAACATATAATACTAAATTGTGATAGTGTACTCATGCTTTCTAAGAGGTAATTTGACATTACTAGTTCATTGGACTTGGTAAGAAGCGTCATCACCCAAAGAAACATGATTTTTGGTGGTTGAAGGTTGTAAAATGATGAACCAATCCTTTAATTCAGTCATATGTTAGGTGTCTCCTAAGTCAATATACTAGATATATTTTGGTGAGATTGATTCTTCACTTGATTGTGTAGCATATTGGACATATTTCTTAGAGTTTTCTTCTTCTTGATCATTAAGGTTGCCTTGGTGTTTGTATTTATTTTACTAATTCCCTTTAATTATCCATGAGATTTTTGATGGTTATTATATGATTGATATTGATTTGGATTCTTAATTGAAGATCTTTGTGTCAAACCATTATACCAACAATATTTGATATTATGCCATTTTTCACAAATAGGGCAGGGTTGCTTGTTTGAGGACCCTTGTGAGGTCTTTGAATTCTATTGATTCCCTTACTTCTTGGATAAATTCTACTTGTTCTTGACTTTGAAATTAGAATTAAGTGCATGGTCTTAATTATCTACCTCATTGTGGTCACATACACTTTTTAGGATTATAGCATTCCTCTCAAAATAATGGGTACATGAGAGGTATCTATCAAAAATTCACTCAAGGCTAAGTGTAAGTCCCTTAAGGTTTCAACATGCCTAAAAAAGGCTTCAACTATCTCATTTGACTTGAGTTTGGGACAATGTAGCTAACTTTATAGATAAAGAACTATATTTTCATTATGTGTCTCATACATTATCTTGCATTTGTTCGAAGCTAATTCTCTTGTGTTAGCATCACAAATATGAGGTTGTACCTCATATGTTACTCCAAACATGATAATGAGTTTTAATTTTTTGTTTTCTTTATCAAACTTGGGTTGTTGGTCAACGTCCATTGCATGTCAATTAAAGGATCCATCATCTACACTATAGATGTCCTTGTAATTTAAACAAGTATTGATTTTAGTTTTCGATGTGGCATAGTTTTCTCCACATAATAGCTATGAATCTAGTAGAAAACATTTCAAACCATTTGTCATGTTTTCACACAAACCATGGGAAATGGAATGGTTCCTTATCACTCCAAAAAAATTCCCATCTCTATGTACCATTAGTGTGATATATCAAACCTCTCAATATGTTTTCCATTCCTATATATATTTTGGTATGTGGAAGAAGCTCATCATTTCTATATACCCATCGATATGTAAAAGACATGTTACCACATGAGAAATATTTATTCAATCAATGACACATGCTTGAAAATAAATCTGTGTACGTGGGCATAACTTCCCTATATACTTAGATTTTTCCAGTTTAAATATTTTCACCAAACGATCATGGTGAATGGGTCATGAAGGGATGGTTTAATAAAAATTTATATACCTTATTTCTCATCGATGATTTATAGGTATGAATCTCAGATGTCATTATTGAAGCAATGTTAGGCTATTTATGCAATAGTTCAAAGCATGATGATATTACCTATAAACATGAGCTAGAGGTATTTCTTACACCAAACATTATGAGTTGTGCAATATGCAGTGTTGCCACATCTTGATTTCTCACTTAGCTAATTTATCTAGTTATCTTTGGATTATTATGGTTGTTAAATTGATAAATTAATTTTTAATTTAATTTTAAGTCATAAGCTATTATGGGATAGTTGTATGTTAGTTGATTACATAATTTCATTGCTATAAGTTAATTGTATTATAAATTATTTACATTATGATCATGTTAATTATTGTTACAACATTGTTTTATGATATATATCATGATGTATCATGCTAGCTACCTTATTATCATTTCGATGGATGCAAAAGAGTTTCATCCCTCAGAGCATGACAGAGGGAGAGCATCATCAGAGAGGATGACGTAGATGGAGGTGTTGGGGGATGATAGAGGAATGGATATAACCCATGCACATACACATTAGATAATACATGTTCTATGCATTGTGTGGATTATTAGTGTTAGTACATTTTTGAAATTATTTATATTTTGATATTAGATTTTGTGTGTTAGTGAGTTTTAGTTCATTATAGTACTTATATATGTAATAAATCATGTGTGCTTGATTTGTGGATATTTTACATAGACTTAGTGCATAATGTTGCAGTATGATTATATTATGTTACAGTACTCATGTTTGTTTATGCTTATGGGAACGTAAATCTATGTGAATAATATCTAATTAATATTTTATATAGACTAACTATAATGTCTTTAAAATGATTTAAAACATTATCTTGTTATCATTGGTATTTAAAAATATCAATCTACAACTTAATTTAATAAGATAACAAAAGACAGAGATAGTCTATATTATCTAGATAATAACACATATGATTATATTGTTATGAGTAGAATAAATAATTGTCTAATCTACCATTCTGGATAAAATAATATAATAAACCTTGTGTCAGTCATATTATTATAAAATATAGGAGGTTATTATCTTTACTAAGTATTGAAAGAGATTGAATTATCCTAAAAACTAACCTAAGTCTTTCTTAGCTTACATAGACTATGTTGATATTTGAAGTGTTAGTTATCATTGTGAATAATGTTAAAAGTGGAATTTTTAAATGAGATACACGGGGCTTGTAATGTAAAAGTTCATGCAAGGATTTTTAAATAAAAGAAAATGATTAATGTACTAAGGAAAGTTTGAGAGAGAGAGAGAGGGGGGGGGGGGGGCGTGCTTTCCTTAGTTTAGTTAATGGAAGTTAAGTATGTTTTAGTCTATGTTGGAATGAAATAATTTGGATTATTCATGGTT